>OX336391.1:69355946-69955946 GCA_946902985.2 Meconema thalassinum | reverse complement strand
ACAAGTCCTACAGGAGGACATGATTACATTGACAATGGCTTCTGATTGCCACGTGTATTTTGTTGAATTTTGTTAGAATCATTCCCTTTATGTGAAATAAATTATTGTACAGTTTAAAGTTTCTTGTTTCCGTCTTGGTTCATTTTAAATATCATGGTGGAGGTTATTGTGAGGGCATACTTTAAGTGATCCAGTTGGCAACCCATACCCGAGATTAATTTGATGAGGTAAGTAAAGGTAAGTATGAACCCCCGTATATTTTGGTGTGTTCCACAATAATTTCTTGTTAACTACTGTGCTCTAATCTCGGTAGTATCTGTCAGTGCCATTTTCATTGATGTAGCTGTGCCGGTGCGATTGATTATTGGCAATCCGATTGAGGGGGCGGATATCTGACAGCCTACTATCCGAATTATCGGGGACTGTACATGGCTCTGTGGCTTAGACATGTAACAATCCAACATGGCGACCATCCGAAATATTTAGATGGATCTCAATATCTCCGAATCTATTACAGCAATCAAACTGATCTTTTTCATGTTCATAGGGGCTATGATCTTAAGTTCACCTATAGGACTTTATGTAACCTGGTGATCACAAATCCAACATTGCAACGATGCGTAATATAAATATTCACATGCACGTTTCTCCCAATTTCACCATCCGAGTGTAGTGACACATGGTACAGTTAATCCTTATGCAAATGTTAATCCACTGGTATCTAATTTATTTCAATTGATTCCATAACCATAAGATGGCAGCTGTGCGAAATGTTTAATTCTCGTTTTTACCATCTTGTGTCCTAATCATGCGATTGAAGTTTGAATACTACACGTACACAATAATCTTCATGTAACGGTTACATAACGCTAAGACCTACATATTGTTACGGCTGTGAGTTTGTGTCATCGCTCGCCGCATGAGTCACAACTGCCCCAGGGTTGGGCTGTGCCCTGCCTCCTGTATTGCTTGCTCCTTATGCAACAGGGCTACTAGGACAAAGGGATAGTCCAGAATATTCGTGACTGGACCAGCGATGGAAACCTCGAGAAGCCGTGAACCCTGGATGGATCTAGAAGCATTTATTGAGTCACCGGCCTGCTATATAAGTGCGACCTGTCAAGCAGTGGTTGTTGTGTTTTACGAGCTAGTGTGAGCGATTATCCTGAGCGACAGAAGTGTGGTGACTTGCGAAACCCCTACTGGAGCGGGGAAGTGAGACTCCTACAGAGGAACGGTGTCTTGAGCGAGTGTGTTTATTTCCAGTGCGACAGAAGTGATTGTGCTACATTGTGAAACAGTGTGTAGTACGGTGACTGGCTGGGTGCAGCTATTTCCAGCTAGCTTACGGGACCGGACTCATTAGCGAAGAGGATTAACTGTGGTCTGTTGACAAGTGAAAGGGGAAGTGTTCTCCCCGTAAGGAAACTGGAGTAAGGTAATCAAAGCTTGTATTTACTGAAGAGTGCTGTATCCTTCTGGCCGCAATAAAGTTAATTATTTCTTTAAGCAGTAATTGGTGTTGTGCTTCCTACCCACCGTAATCCAGTTAACAAAGGTGCAACTAGGGGGTGGCACGTAACAACTGGTGTCAGAAGCCGGATTACGAACTCAAGCACAACACCTGAAGGTCCTGGTTTCAAAACCCGAGTAGGTCATTTTCTCTAATTTTCCTGTGAGTGCATGCCCTTTACAAGACAAACAACTAAAATGGAGGAGAAATTGGCAGCATTGCTAGAAACGTTAAATGGCATGGAAACCAAGATGGAGGACGGCCAGTAGAATTTAACCAAGGAGTTAACTGCCAAATTAGAAGACGGCCACAAGAAGCTAGAAGACGGCCAGAAGAAGATGGAAGATGGTCAAGATAAGTTAGCGGAGGGCCTGAAGAAGATGGAGGACGGCCAGAAGAAGATGGAGGACGGGCAGAAGAAGTTAGCCGAGGACCTAACTGCCAAACTAGAAGACGGCCAGAAGAAGTTAGCCGAGGACCTAACTGCCAAACTAGAAGACGGCCAGAAGAAGATGGAAGACGGTCAAAATAAGCTAGCGGAGGACCTGAAGAGGATAGAGGACGGCCAGAAGAAGATGGAAGACGGTCAGAATAAGTTGACACAGGACCTGAAGAAATTAGAACTGGGTCTGCGTGAGGAAGTCACGGCAGTGGAAAAGAAGTTCGACGCCTTACAAGTGGAAGTTGCCGAGCTGCGCCAACGCCCGCTGATGGGGTTGGAGGAGAAATTCAACGTCTTACAAAAGGAAGTTGCCGAGCTGCGCCAACGCCCACTGACGGGGGTGGTGGAGAAATTCAACGCCTTGCAAGTGGAAGTTGCCGAGCTGTGCCAACGACCGCTGATGGGGGTGGAGGAGAAATTCAACGCCTTACAAGTGGAAGTTGCCGAGCTGTGCCAACGCCCGCTGATGGGGGTGGAGGAGAAATTCAACGCCTTACAAAAGGAAGTTGCCGAGCTGCGCCAACGCCCACTGACGGGGGTGGAGGTGAAATTCAACGCTCTACGAGAGGAAGTTGCCGAGCTGCGCCAACGCCCGCCCACAGGTACACCAGGAATATCAGGAACGGGACAGAGCAGAGTGACGCCCCCAACCTTCGACGGAAAGGTCCCGTGGAGCACCTATTTACGTCAGTTCGAGGCAGCCTGTTCAATAAACAACTGGAACAACACGGAAAAGGCTACAGCTCTCATTGTAGCGCTGAGAGGGGACGCCCTTAACGTCCTTCAGGCCATCCCGACTGGATCCCAGGACTACGCTTCACTGATCGCCCATATGGAGTCCCGATATGGAGATAGCCATCTTCAGCAGGCCTACCAGATGCAGCTCCGGACCCGGATACAGAAGAACGCGGAAACCATGCAGGAGTTCGAGATGGACATCGCACGCCTCGTAAGGCTCGCCTACCCAACAGCGCCGGCCGACATTCTGGAGCAGATAGCGACGCAGACTTTCACCGACGGGCTACGGGACTCGGACACTCAACAGGCGCTGCCACTTGCGCGCAATAAGACCCTGACAGATGCGCTGAGCCACGCACTTGAGTTCGAGATGGCAAAACAGGCATCCAGAATGCACGCGCGGGTGCGTCAAGTGGACGTCGACGAACCAGTAAAAACCAACGAGACCAAGCCCCTGGCCGACGAAGTGATGGAGGCGCTAAGCCGTTTCTTCAAGAATCGCAGTACCACCAACAAAAACGTAGCCGAAGGACATCCGGAGAGGCGGCCCGGAGGAGGACTACCGACCTGCTGGACCTGCCGTAAGAGAGGCCACCTCAGCAAGGACTGCGGTGATCGCCGCCGCCAAGGGTTTCCGTCGGGACAGTCAGTCGTAGAAAAACCGCGCGGCCCAGTAAAGCAAGTATCAGCCAGCCTAGGGGGGCAAAGGTTGGCTTGTGACAGTCGTCGAGCCCCGGCAGTCCAAGTTCGTGTGACGCAGTTACGGAGGGATAACAGCAGCCTGATGGTCGACGGAGTCGTCAACGGAGAGAGCTGACCCATGCTAATCGACACGGGAGCATCGAGGACCATCGTCAACCCCACCGTGATCCCGAAGTGGAGAGTTCAACCCACACAAAGGAACCTCCAGTTAATAACCGCGACCGGAGAGACCGCACCGGTACATGGCGAAGCATCACTGGAGTTCGTCATTGGTCGACGGGCGATAAAGCATCCAGTGCTTGTGGCTGACGTATCAAATGAAGTGATCATCGGACTGGACTTCCTGGACCAGAACAACATCATCTTGGATCTGAGTACAAACACTCTGCACTTCGGAGGTGAGGAACTTGCTTTGCAACCTGCGCACGAGTCCATCACCGCACGACGAGTAAGGCTGAGAGAAGACGTCATCGTTCCCACCAGGACGGAGGTCAGCGCTGCCGTAATTGTCGACGGAACTGCTGAGGGAGTGGCGGCTGTCATCGAGCCAAAATATGAGGACATCCAGACAAAAGGATTGCTAGTTGCCAAGACTCTCATCAACACGACGTCTCGGCCGTACGTCCGCCTGTCCATCCTGAACGACTACGACATTACGGTTCACCGGGACACCAACTTAGGAGTCTGCGAGCCCGTTACCTGGATTGCCCGCATCACAGATACGATGGACGGACACCTGCAGACGGACAACCGAAGAAGTCGCACACTGCCAGAAGAACTACAGAAGCTGTACCAAGGATCGCAGGACCATTTAGACGAGGAACAATCACGCCAACTTCAGGACCTGCTACGCGAATTCCAGGACGTCTTCTCCGTGGGGAGCAAAGACTTCGGCAGGACAAGCTTGGTCCAGCACAGAATCGACGTTGGGGACAGCGCACCGATTAGGGACCCATTCCGACGTGTCCCGCTCGCCAAGCAAGCCGAAGTCGACCGGATGGTAGAAGAGATGAAGGAGCAAGGGGTGATCGAGCCATCACATAGTCCTTGGAGTTCTCCGGTCGTGCTAGTGAAGAAGAAGGACGGTTCCACCAGGTTCTGCGTGGATTACAGGCGGGTGCATGACGTCACGAAGAAGGACAGCTACCCTCTACCCCGGATCGACGACACCCTGGACACCATATCAGGGTCGAGATGGTTCTCCACCTTGGATTTGAAGAGTGGCTACTGGCAGGTGAAGGTCCACCCTAAGGACCGCGAGAAAACTGCGTTCTCTGTGGGCAGCGGGCTGTGGCAGTTCACCGTCATGCCATTCGGTCTGTGCAACGCCCCTGCGACCTTCGAAAGGCTAATGGAGTCCATTCTGAGGGGACTACACTGGAAGACCTGCCTGGTCTACCTAGACGACGTCATCGTTCTGGGGAGAAGCTTCGAGGAGCACTACAGCAACCTGAAGGAAATCTTGTTGAAGCTACGGGCTGCCCAGCTCAAGTTTAGCCCCAAGAAGTGTCAGCTCTTCCAGAAGCGGGTCCAGTACCTTGGGCATATCGTCTCCGAAGAAGGGGTGCGCACCGACCCAGAGAAGACCGCAGCTGTGAGGGAGTGGCCAGTTCCGAAGGACAAATCCCAACTACGAAGCTTCCTGGGACTCTGCACCCATTACCGTCGCTTCGTGAGAGGATTTGCCGACATCGCTAAACCACTGCATCGACTGACTGAGAAGGACCAACTCTTCACGTGGACAGCAGAATGCCACGGTGCCTTCGAACAACTCAAGCAGGCTCTGTGCACCGCACCTATTCTGGCCTACCCCAGACCTGGAACAAGGTTCATCGTCGATGCCGATGCCAGCGATTTTGGTATAGGGGGAATCCTGTCGCAAGTAGTGGACGGCGAGGAGAGAGTAGTGGCCTACTTCAGCAAAGCCTTGTCAAAGCCCGAAAGGAACTACTGCGTCACCAGGAAGGAGCTGCTCGCAATCGTGAAGACCATTGAACACTTCCACAAGTACCTGTACGGGCAAGAATTTCTCATCAGGACCGACCATGCATCCCTGCGGTGGCTCCTGAACCTCAAGCAGCCCGAGGGTCAACTCGCGCGGTGGTTAGAGAGGCTTCAACAGTACAACTTTGAGATCCAGCACAGGAAAGGCCAACTGCACTCTAACGCCGACGCCCTCTCACGAAGACCGTGCCCCGAAGACTGCACCTTCTGTACCAGAAGAGAGGAGAACACCGGGATACAGTGCCGAAGGACTACCGTGGAACTTCAAGGGAGCTGGAGCCGCGAATCTTTCACGCGGGTACAAGCAGAAGATGATGACCTGGGACTTATAGCCGAATGGAAGAGGGCCTGTGTCCCCAGACCCGGGTGGAACATTGTGAGTGACTGCAGCCCAAAGTTTAAGTCCTACTGGGCGCAGTGGGACTCGCTGATTGTAAGGGATGGCCTCATCTGCCGCGCCTAGGAGAGTACCGACGGGAAGTCATCTCGGGAACAAGTCGTCGTTCCAAAGGCTATGACGGAGGAAGTCCTGAAGGAAGTCCATGGAGGATCATCTGGTGGACACGAAGGGATAAAGAAGACCCTGGAGAAGCTGAGAGAGCGGTTCTACTGGATCGGATGCCGAAGAGACGTGGAGAACTACTGCGCGAGGTGCCACGATTGCGCAGCCAGCAAGGGCCCAGGACGAAGACGACGGGGTCCACTGAAGACCTACAACGTGGGCGGCCCCATGGAGAGAGTGGCCATCGATGTTGCTGGGCCATTCCCGTTAAGCGAGGCAGGGAACCGCTACATATTAGTCGTCAGCGACTACTTTACCAAATGGCCGGAGGCGTATGCGCTCCCTAACCAAGAAGCCGCGACGATTGCAGAGACCCTGGTGAAGGAATTCATCAGCCGGTACGGAGTACCCCTGGAGCTGCACTCCGACCAAGGGAGGAACTTCGAGTCGCAGGTGTTCCAGAACTTATGCCAGCTGCTGGGAATCCGGAAGACAAGGACAACGCCGCTACACCCTCAGTCCGACGGGATGGTAGAGCGATTCAATCGCACCATCGAGAACCATCTCCGAATAGTCGTCAGCGAGCACCAGAGGGATTGGGACAAGCATCTTCCACTATTTCTCCTGGCCTACCGCGCCACCGTGCATGAAGCCACCGGGTGCACACCAGCCCGGGCCATGTTTGGGAGGGAGCTCCGTCTACCTGTCGATCTTGCCTTCGGCCGACCTGGGAATGATCCGATCCCGGTAAGCCAGTATTGTCAAGAACTGGTCGACCAACTGGAGGACGTACACGCGTTCGCGAGGAGGAAACTGCGGATCGAGCCCGACCGAATGAAGACCCGATACGACCAGCAGACGGATGCCGGCGGATTCCACGAGGACGACCTGGTCTGGCTCTTCAACCCATTACGGAAGAAAGGCCTGTCACCCAAACGGCAGAAGTCCTGGGAGGGCCCGTACCGAGTCGTGAAACGGATCAACGATGTCGTCTACAGGATCCAGCGGAGCCCGAGGGCGAAGATGAAGATCGTGCACCGAGATCGCCGGGCAGCCTACGGAGGGACACAGACGGACCTATGATTGATCGGGACGATCAGCCTTTTTAGGAAGGGGGTGGTGTTACGGCTGTGAGTTTGTGTCATCGCTCGCCGCATGAGTCACAACTGCCCCAGGGTTGGGCTGTGCCCTGCCTCCTGTATTGCGTGCTCCTTATGCAACAGGGCTACTAGGGCAAAGGGATAGTCCAGAATATTCGTGACTGGACCAGCGATGGAAACCTCGAGAAGCCGTGAACCCTGGATGGATCTAGAAGCATTTATTGAGTCACCGGCCTGCTATATAAGTGCGACCTGTCAAGCAGTGGTTGTTGTGTTTTACAAGCTAGTATGAGCGATTATCCTGAGCGACAGAAGTGTGGTGACTTGCGAAACCCCTAGTGGAGCGGGGAAGTGAGACTCCTACAGAGGAACTGTGTCTTGAGCGAGTGTGTTTATTTCCAGTGCGACAGAAGTGATTGTGCTACATTGTGAAACAATGTGTAGTACGGTGACTGGCTGGGTGCAGCTATTTCCAGCTAGCTTACGGGACCGGACTCATTAGCGAAGAGGATTAACTGTGGTCTGTTGACAAGTGAAAGGGGAAGTGTTCTCCCCGTAAGGAAACTGGAGTAAGGTAATCATTGCTTGTATTTACTGAAGAGTGCTGTATCCTTCTGGCCGCAATAAAGTTAATTATTTCTTTAAGCAGTAATTGGTGTTGTGCTTTATACCCACCGTAATCCAGTTAACAAAGGTGCCACTAGGGGGTGGCACGTAACAATATATAAAAATCCAACATGACGACCATCCGCCATATTTAGTCGGTTCTCAATATCTACGAATCTATTACAGCAATCAAACTGAAATTGTGTATGTTGATAGAGGCAATTAACATGAGTAGGATATATGAAAATAGGCTTTAGTCCATCACGGAACTACTTCTTTTAACATGGTATGGCTGAGAGAGGAGCATCAAGTAATTTTAGCCTACTTTTCACATTTTGCAAAAAGTAGTCTTATGAGATCGATCCGGAAAAAAAAATGTGTGTCTGTCTGTCTGGCTGGCTGTGTGTGTGTCCCTCCCTATCAACTCCCAAATGGCTGCAGCAATCGAATCCAAATTTGGTATGCGTAAAGATCTTTACCTGAATAACTCAATGCCATGCTTGAAAATAATGCCAATACTACCAACTGCTGAAATATCGCAATCGAAATTTGAGCTCCATGTTGGATATCTTAGAGGGTATGCATGTGAGCTATTTCAAATTTGACACACATATAGATAATAATACTTCAGTTTAATTTCCAGGAGTCCGTACATGACAGTGATGCCAAAATGATTCTACGCTTGCTGATTGGTCCAATTTTTAAATGCATATAACTTCTAAACTATCAATTGGATTTCCACAAATTTCGTATGCACAATGTGTACTTAAACAGATATGACTGAGCATTTTCTTAGTAGCCACCAGGGCTGCCAACTGTTAATAAATGCTCTCTCTATTAATTTAAATCCAAATACCAATATATATATAAGTATGCAGGCCGACAGCTTTAAAATATGCACACGTACAGTACCTGACATTCTAGATTCATTTGGAGTAACTAATTTACGTCAGTGCTACCAACATGATTCTAAGCCTGCTGATAGGACCAATTTTTAAATACATGTAAATTCTGTAGTATCAATTGGATTTCAACCAAATTTCGTATGTGCTCTGTGTACCTTAACTTATGACTGTGCGTATTTTCAAGAGCAGCCAGGGTTGCCAACTGATAATAAATACTGTCTCTCTTCTTTTACACTAAAATAAATATATCAGGCAGTATGCAAGCCAATAGCTCTAAACTTTCCACACGTATAGTACCTGACATTCTAGATTAATTGGGAGTAACTAATATACGTCACTGCTGCAAACAGGATTCTAAGCCTGCTGATAGTTCCAATTTTAAAATACAAAAATACCAAAATTGGCTTAACAATAGATCATTATATATCCGAATATTTCTGACCAACACATGCATGACATTGTTGCCAACATTCTTTCTCGCGCGCCGATTGATCCAATGTCTAGCTGCATTGTAACGCCCATGCTATCCATTGGACTAAAACCAAATTTTGTATTCTGTACCTTAAGATATGAAACTGAGAATATATTCAGTCACCATGGAGTCTGTAGTGCTCTATTAGGCTACATTATGTCAGGTATATTTCGAACAGAAATTTCAATATTACCAACTTAATTTCGTCATTATTCTAGATAGGTCCATATAGATTAATCAGTAGCAAAAATCTTAAATTTTAAGAAAAGTAGGCTCTTTAGTTCGTCACGGAACTTCTTGTTCATCAAATACTAACTGAGCTGCAGACATCATATTTTCAACATAATGTTTTTATGTTTTATATAGGATTCTCAACAAGTGCCATAGCTCTCTGGAACATGTAGGCTTTGTGTCAAGGGCAGACAAGAACAAGGCTTTGCAGCAATTGACTGCCTTGACTACCGTCGATGTGCAGAGACTACCTGACGATATGACCCTGTGGCCAGCATTCAGGTGAGATCACATTGCCCTGCTCTTCATTTATATTTGACTAGGTAATAGTAGTGCATCAAATTTTAAAGAAAATTACAAACGCCTAGTATAATTACATCAACTGCTAAGACGTAAGTTGCAATATCTGAATGAACTTCATATCTGCAAGTCATAAATGCCTCGCCAACGTTCAAACATAGGCCACCGGTCTCGACGCACGATCACAGAACATCAAAGGAGATCAATGCGCATAGATCAAGAACGTTTAGACGATTATGATCGTGGCAGGGTCAGAACTTCTCAAAGTGAAACATATTTCAATTTGAAGGGCATGGTCATGGTCGGATAAAATTAGCTTGTCCATACCGAGCTCCATTAAAATCACTCCAGGCATTTAGATTTTATGAGGGATACACATTCACCTGCATTGTTTTCTTCCTTTCCTTTCATTCTACAGCATAACCACTTCATTGCAAGGCAGGATATTGCATTGAATGATGTGTTTTCTTGATGAATCTATGTTCGCTACAATACTTTCATTTACTTATCTATTTCATATCAGACTGAGCCAGAGCGAAGCGTGGCCGGATTCAGCTAGTTACATGTAAATAGGAAAAGAAACTTTTGAACGAACAGAAACGACCTACATGATGTATTCTTATGGAAAAATATCACTACTTACTGGCTAATATTAGCCGTTAAACTATTTAATTTTGTTAATACTATCACATCACCAATCTGATGCCGTTGCAACGGATGGATCAAGTACCCCATTTGCAACTATAACCTGGCCAACAAGAGAGCTAAAAAATGGCTGAGATAAGTATTCTGTTACGATTAATTATTCTAATAATAATAATAATCATAATAATATCGCATGGCCTTGGATGCTGGGTGCAAGCTTCGTTATTTGATACCCAGAGGGTAGCTTGCATGTCCAATTTCGTGGTTCCTTGAAGCACTATGAAAGTCAAGAAGGTAAGATATCTAAGCTCCTTGAATACTATAGCGCTTCCTAGTAGAGAAATGAGGAACTTTGTGTTGGCGGAAACTCCCGAGATTAATGTTGCCATTATGAACACGGCCTACTGAATTCAAATGGGTTATTTTACATGCCAATATCGTATGACATACTGCACCCTTCAATAAAGCATTGTTTTTCTCAAGATTCATCTACGGGGTCGTGTTTAGTCCTGACTGCCTTTCACAGCAAAGTTCGCAAAAACAACATGCTCTAATGAATAGAAAGGTCCATAACAGAGGCTATACTAAAAATAAAATGAATAACAAGTAGAATAAAAGATATTTAATGACTGAAAATTTTATGCATAATAATAATAATAATAAACAGAAGTCCCCCCCCCTGACTTTCACTCCCAAGAAATAATTATATTACTGAGCGGTAAGACTCGCTCCACACAACAAAACAATGTGCATACTGCTTCACTCAAAATGATTAATCATAACATAAAATTGAGCGGTAGGAACTCGTTCCTCATAACATATGGATGCAAGTCCATTTTTCCTGGTCAAGATGTTATATATTGCGTGGTGTACTGCTCTTTTAATAAGGAAATGAGTACTGATGCGTGTCTGTTTACAACTGAAACAGTCATCTTGCTCACGGAGTTGCATCTTTTAAATCACACTACGGCTATGGGACCCACCCTTAATTAACACACTATAATTTACTACTGACACATGCAAGATCTAATATAACAAAAACATGAAGAACCTCCATGAGATTCTAGCCGGTGCGAAAGCACACAAAACATAAAGAGCATGCCAAAAATAGGCCAAAAAGCTCGCATCATAAATTGGGAACACAGCCTCGCACATACTAATGCCACACGGGGTCATTGAACGCGTAAAATAAACACACAAGAAGTCAAGCAACAACAACAAAATACAAGCCTAACGGCTGAAAATTATATTTACATTTTTATAAACGCCAGACAAACAGATGTTTCGGGAGCTACCTTAGAACTATGGACAACACCCATTTAATCAATCAAATACTCTTTATAACCGATCAGGTTTTGTGAATTTTAAACAACGTCTTAAATTGAAATACAGGACCCTGGCCTGTTACTAATGACTACGTCGCGTTATCTGATTTGAGCGCACCCCTCCTGTATGAGTCATCGCTGCCTCTACTCATTCTCAGTCCTTCAAGCTTGGTGCTATTTATATGAGACCACACTGATCCCGGAATCCACCTGGAATCGCAGACATATCTCACTCATCCACTTGGATGGCAAGAAAACACAATTATATACCACGAGTTCAGCCTCGCGAGGTTATGAACTGGGCCGATATGCAGCAAGTCGGAATAATCTCAATGATATATCCCCGCGAACACATCGTAAAAATCACACACACCATAAAGCTTGGACTGACTCACTTATAAAAATACCAACTGGGTCGGCTCAAAACAGATCAACCAACATTGCGTCCATAGACACATTTAAAAAAATAAACAACAAAAACTCGGGTGCAAAGTGCCATCCCGTACAGATCTGCTGGAAAAGCAACTATCAAGATAATCCTGATCCGTCATAAAATTCTGCTCACAAATAATCTCTACCCTCCAAATTCTATTTTTAAACTCAAATTAATTCAGTTCCATTTTTGTAATAAGGCATACTTCCGAATTAAAAATGCTTGACCGCGATTTACGCAAGCGAATGCGAGCTCGAGCTGCGCATCGCCCCGTATAGTTGAACCAAACAAAATCACAATATTTACAAAATACGAAGCGCTCAGCTTGTCCCATACTTAATGTGTCAGTAAACAAGTACTAAGAATCTACATTACCAAACAAGCAAACAAATATCTACAAAAAATACGTCCCATAAAACCATAGCTGATTTAATGAATAAATAAATTCATTTGTACTCATTC
This sequence comes from Meconema thalassinum, assembly GCA_946902985.2. Lineage (NCBI taxonomy): Eukaryota > Metazoa > Arthropoda > Insecta > Orthoptera > Tettigoniidae > Meconema > Meconema thalassinum. Next base: position 69,943,566 of record OX336391.1, on the reverse strand, counting down.
CTGTAGAACAGCGTCAGGGAAACATCCGCAGCCATCACTCCATTAAAATGCTTAGCTCGTCATCGACATCTTCTGGCAAATGTCCTGCTGGTTCCAAGATCCACCCTCGTTCGTAGACGTCATCTTGTGCTGAATTAATATAATGTTTGTCATATACACACACGATATATTTCCTATTAAATTCACCGATCAAGTACTACATTCCTTGACAGTCTATTGGTGAATTATTTCGATGAACTGGTCCTATCTGGTAGTACTGGGACTACAAATAAATCACTGAAGTTACACTTATAACTTGACGAAAATGTTCCATGTTCACATATATGAAAAATATGAAGTTGTGCCTCGTGTCCTCAGACACCTGAATAACGGCCTTGCTTCCTCAAAAGCTCAAATAAAAGTCATCTCTCGCAGCTTCCTGGACCATTTATAAATGAAACTGGCTAGGGTAGGTATGGAAGGGGGTTTATGGAAAAATATTCCATAATAATTATCAGACTAGCATGCGATCGGTATCATTGAGTTCGTAGCAATGTGGAGGTTACGATTCTGCTATAGCTAGCTCGAATCGATCGTGGAATTAATCCGTAGATAACTCCCGCGTTAATTTACCAGGGTGCGTTACCACGCCGAGTTGCCGCTTAAACAGGACGTCTTGATATTATTGGTTCAGACTCTTGTAGATCTTTGCGCGCTCTTACTTGTATTTCTGCCACATGGAGTGGTTAACATGAAGATTGACCAATTACGTCGTAGCATTCAATCATCTTCTTGGCGCCAACTCTCATAGTAACAAGCCATATTGTGTATACCCAAGCCATCTTCGCGCTAAAAGTTTCACCTGTCCTATGTGTCATGAATATTATGCTACTTTCTAAAATACCACAGGAGCTTAACCCATTGTGTTCTCTCTGCCACTGATTTCTCAATATTTCCCAACTCCGTCTGGCTCTCATATCTGCTGTCTGTAGAAATGTATCAAAAGATGATGAATAATTTATTAGAATCCTTTATACATTCTGTGGATAAAGGGTTCACAATCCTCCTGCATGGAAAAATCGAACATAGCATATTGTCGATTTTTTTAAAATACACAGAACATCTGTAATCCATTTCTGCCAATCCTAGAGAAATCTCCCTCGCATAAGTCTAGTCTAGCCGCCACTGTCGTTGGAGTGTCGACACGCACTCGTGTTTACTTCCTGCTCCTTCATTCATTCAGACATTCCAAGCCTGCCAGCTTGTCGGATCGCCTAGGGCTAGTACTTCTCCTGCCCAGTATCCTTATCTCTCTCGCTCGCTCGCTGTGTCATCATCGTCATAGCTCATTAGTGTTTGACAACAACAGGCTGCCCCCAACTTCCTCGTTCAACTGACGTACTCATTGACCCCCGTATACTTGGATGTGCAAAAGTACTTCCATATATTCAATTTGCAGCATTATTTCTGCGTTCCCAAGGTTCGCTAGTAAAATACACTTTTAAATTCGCTGCGTTGTAGACAGACATTGTACCTGTACTCAATTCATTTACTCTGTATGTGTTGTTACCAAGATTACGCACAATACAAAAGGGTCCAATAAATTTGGGACTGAACTTGTTGAATACCTTCTTTTCTGGATCAGATGACGCTGGTTTCCGAACTAACACAAGCTCGTTTACTAATAGTTCTCTGTGTCACCTCTTATTTCTGTCACGATGTAATCTGCGATCCGCCTGGTTTCTCATATGGACTCTCGTTCTCTCAATTCTCAACTCATGACCAACCATGGGATCTTGTGTTCAATTGATGATGTTGCTCCACGATCTTACTGGATATTTGTTCATGTGCAAGACCATGGGAATCTGGCCTGTCGACTCATGTCTAGTTTTATTTATACAGGTCTCTACGTCTTTGATCCTGTCTACCGACTTGTGATGTTCATTGGGAATGAAGATTCTTAAGTATTTAGTAACGCATTTTATTGCGCGTTCGCTAGGATTAGCTTGAGGGTGGCGAACGCTACTAAACATGTGTTTTACATCTAAGTCCTCCATATCTTTCTTGAATTCGGCGCTCGTAAAATAGCTTCCATGATCCTACAATATAAACTCGGGTTTTCCAAGGATTGGAATAACTATATTTCGAATACGACTGAGTACTTGTTTCGATGTAGTTTTCTGAATGGGGCACAACACAACAAACTTAGAAAACACATCAATGCACACTAGTAAGTGACGGCAACCTCGCCTACCGTTCGGGATCGCACCGAAACAATCCAGTGCCACAAGCTCGCAGGGTTTCTGAGGTAGCAATGGTCTAGGATACTTTCATGTATGTGCCAAGTAAGTCCTCTTTGTAATGATGCAGGTACTGTACCCGATATCCTGATAGTAGGCTGTCAGATATCCGCCCCCTCAATCGGATTGCCAATAATCAATCGCACCGGCACAGCTACATCAATGAAAATGGCACTGACAGATACTATCGAGATTAGAGCACAATAGTTATCAAGAAATTATTGTGGAACACACCAAAATATACGGGGGTTCATACTTACCTTTACTTACCTCTTAAATTTATCTCGGGGACTGGGTTGTCAACTGGATCACTTAAAGTATGCCCTCACAATAACCTCCACCATGATATTTAAAATGAACCAGGACGAAGACGAGAAACTTTAAACTGCACAATAATTTATTTCACAAAAAGAATGAATTTAACAAAAATAACAACAAAATCCACGTGGCAATCAGAAGCCATCGACCACATAACCATGTCCTCCTGTAGGACTTGTATACTCTACATACAATGTTTCAGCTTTCTCAAGCTCATAGTAACGTAAAAATAATAATGCACTTGGAAAGGAAACGGGATCTGGGACGAGACACATATATCAATTGTTTTGCGTGTTTATATACTTCACATTTTATTTATAGCCATAAGGCTATTATGGATACGTCCTTGGCCTCTGTCATACAGTTGTCCGGGCCAGCTGCAATGCACCTGCATCGTCAAAGCGGACTCCCCGTTCGTTCAACCCTAGCATAAGCGAGTTACCTCAGAGCTTGGCTCTCTTTCAAAACACGTAAATGTTCACATCTCAACTGAAATATTATCACGCAAATCTTTTAAATGCTCCATTCAAACACCAGTGGATTACTCCAACAATCCCAAATCATGTTTAACTGTTCAATCCACTTGCTTAATTAGCGTTGTTTAGAGTATAAAAACAAAACTCTTAATGTTAATAACAAAAGTTCATTAATTATTTATAACAATAATAAATTGTTTATAACAATGTCAAACGACAATTGAAAATTTTATACACGCTTCTATTAATCACTATCATTTCAAATTATTATCAAAGATATTTACATAATTATTTACAATATTATATTGTTTATATTATTTATACAAGAAATACATTAAACCACACGTTTATCCGGTTGATAATTACTCAAATCGTGATGATGTAATCGACCAATGAAGGTTAGTTATATTTAAATGTCAAATTCAGGTTTAATAAGGTTTAATAATAATTATTAATATTTGTGACTGTAACCTCAATTCAAAATCTTTATCTAAAATTATTTAACACTCTTGTTAATTTTAACAGTATCTTCACATGAATAATCTTTCAAAGAACCAGAACAACATTCAGCGGAAAAATACTTCGCTCAAAATGCACAAAATTGCACAACAATTGGCCCAAAATTCATCATATATCTTCATATATATGGCATAAAAATCTTCCAAACTCCATACAAAAAACCTCCACTTATAAATTCATCAACTTCATTTATTACTGTGGGAACCTCCTTCAATATTCAAGGGCATTATTCATCAGCGACTTTTACATGTCCACTGAACTAACGATTATACATCCATTGTTCCTCTTTAAAAATTCTTATATTCATCAATTGTATTAATGACTGTTATTATTTAACCTTCGTGGGTTTCATTCATGAATCGATATGAAGTAAAAATTTGCCAATCACAAATAAATTTAATAGCAAATACGATTAGACACTCCTCCCTGGTCTATCAAAATTGAGATTAATATCTTCAAAGTAACGCAGTATAAAAATACTATCTTCAATCAAAGTTCATCTAAACTGCATGAATAGTCGAATAGAATACAATTAGACTGTGGAATGCAAACATTATTGTTCCAATCTATAATTGAGAAAAACTCCTATCAAATGTTCATTACTATAGTGTATTCAATAAATTGTAATCAAAGTTCATATTTCATAAAATTGTCTATAATGCAATGATAAATGTCTATGTTGCAATCATGTTCATAAGACGACTAGTATTTCAAAGATCGTCGATATCGTAATAGATTTTAACGTTCTAAAATCATTTAATTATTCTTCTTTCTTGAGGATGACAGAAAATTGGTCAAAGTAATTAACTGAATAGAATTACTTTAATAAAATGACACGCTGTCTGAATTCAACTCTGCCATAGCAAATTGTTAACTTTACAGTCAAATCGTGACTACAAAAATATGCAAATTACTGAAAGAATCTAATTATCAGTCTCAACTGATCCAAAATTATTTAACTATGCCAATGACATAACAATGTCTCAACAAATCGAAGAAAAAGGCATAAATCATCGAAGTGTACTGAGTACAGAAATATCAATCAAGAAAATGGGGCAAAAGATAGGACATAAAATATGGGAAAAATGGTTGCTCAGCTATCGCTACAAGACTCAAATAATACAAGAAACGTTCACGACTACCTTATCAGTTGATTGAAGTTCTAGAGGAAAGTTTTCAAAGAAAACTGCTGTTGGTTCCATTTCACTAGCGTGAAGATGTGCTCCGACCTCGAACCTGGAATCAGCGTCCTCGGAGAATCGAACTACTTCCTCCTCCGAAATTGCACTGCTCCGTGGATACGAAAAATATCCTTCTGGCAAAACTCTTCTTTGTGAGCCGGGTCCACCCTGGCCTCTCTTGAAAGTTTCCTGAAGTTCTGGTCGTAATTCTTCATGAAGTTTATTGTAGTTATTTCCGCAGAAATATTCATAATCGTGGAGTATGAAAATATTTCCACTGCCATCTGGTATAATTCAGCGATGGATTCACGATGCATGAGTGTAGTTGTATATTCACTACATGCTCGCTTTTGTAGAAAGACGATTAACGAAGTTCCATGCTGTTATTTCACTCAATCGATATATGTCCCAATTGCATTAAAGCCTTAGCCTTCCATCTCTACTTCTGTTATAATCATTGAAAGCACTGCAAGATTATAATGTTCCATAGTAGACTGTATCGTTGTATTACCAAACGTATTCTCCAATATCACTGTTGCAATCCACGTGTCAGCCGTAGTGTATAATGTGGAATTTTAAAAGTGTTTCTCATGTGGCGAGAAAATCACTTTTGTTGGCAGCCTTAAAGTGCCAATATCTTTCGAAGTATTACTGTGAAATTGTTCAAATCTTCTACACACGTCAATGTTGTACTGCCCAATTGAATTATAATAAAGGCAGAAGCCAACTCTTGATATCTTATCTGGTGGAAACGTTAATGTGAGCGTTTCAACTTCACCTAGTTTCGAGCAGCGTAAAATGGAACTGCTCCGTGTTCGTTCGATGCGCCGGGCTTTAACCACACGCTAAAGACAACTTGCTTCACTTATTCACTCGAAAATGACTCTATGACATCTGAAATATATATGCGTTATCAGCGGTATGATCCGTATGAGTTCTGAGATTATGAGTTCTGAGTTCTGAGTTCTGAGTATGAGTTCTGAGATTATGAGTTCTGAGAGCTCCTCTCTTCTGTGCACGACCTTTTATCAACTTCTTAAGGGGCGTATCCATCCCTTCCATAGCCTGTTGCTGCGTCATCGCTAGAAGTTTCAACGTTGGCTATACTTGACGGATTTTCAAATTTCAAAAACTCAAAATTAATTTCTTCAAAATTCCAAATCAATGCCATAACTGAAAATAGATTTCCACAATTCTGCATGCCAAAAGTAATCAAATATCGTAGTTTCAGCAATCTCCGTCTTCCTTCCAAACTATCGTTCATTGGTTCGAGTCTCTCCTCCAATAGCGTAACGTCTTCCTTAGCACAATACCTTGTTTCCTGCGACTGCGTCGTAAATCTCCGATCTTTCTCGAACAAAATCATGACGTCACCAAGAATCTCAGCTCAACCAGCCTACGTCATGAATATACACGTCACAACTATGACAGCCATAACTTTACTCATATTTGCCAATACAGCCATCGTGGTCTCAATATAATTCAATTTACGGGGGCATTCTCCCCTCACCACGTTTTAAAAACAGTTGCAAATTGTTTTTAAACTGTTATAAATATCTCAATTCACTTGAACACGAAATTGAATTATTATTGGCTTACTCTTATATGATATTTCTTCTATGTTCCTTAATCATAAGTCCCTTCTTCTCTGGGTTGTGTGTGGCTAATGTATTCTCTCCTCTCTACTTTCTCTTCTGTGCTGAATTTCTGTTTTCTAAATTCTGCTGACTTGTAGAAGGACCAGGATCGATCACTACATCCTGTCTTTTCTTTTGATTTTCAGCTTCCTTTTCTCGTAATTCCTTCAGATACTGCTGACTTTCTTTCTCTCTTTCTTGATACTTGTCGGGTGTCATAACCTGACCTTGAGAATTCTGATTCTGGTACTGGTTATTTCGACTGTAGTTTCTATTATAACCATTGTTATAGTATCTACCTCTTCCGTTATTGTAATTCCCTCTATTATTATTCCAGCCTCGTCTTTGCTGATATGGACGGTAACCTTGGGATCTGTTGTTGCGGAAATAATTATTCCTGTGAGGACCTACATTTTCAGTTTTTCCTTCCTCAGGCTTATCAGTTTTCTGCACTTGATCCATGTAGACTGTATTAACGTCTTTGAATTCGTGCCTCTGACCTTTTTGTACCAAATTTGGCATTGGACTCGTGTAGTCAAGCCTTCTCAACAATTCGTCCATACTTGTCAAATCTCTGATATTTGACGATATGATCAGTCTTCTTACCTCCACAGGCAGCATACGTGAAATTGCATCTATCAACTGCTCTGTTGACAATGGGGGTTGCAAAAATCTCAAGCGTGATAGTTGACTCGTGAAGAAATCAGCGTACCGTGTTGGAAGAGTACCTGAATACTTCCTCGAGTATACCTCAGCTCTTAATGAATTCTGAGCTTCTATTGACCAGAATCGTTTAATCAGTGCCTCTGCAAATTCGTCAAAATTGCTGAAAGTGTACCGAAATGCTCTAAACCACTCAAGGGGTCCTCCAGCTAGAAATCTTTCTACGATTCTCATCTCTCTCTCTCTAGGAATGTGGGCTTCTATAAAGTAGTCTTTAAGATTCCTGATATATTCGATCGGTGTGAGACTATCAGTGTTGCTAAATTTTTGAGGTTTGTCTTCAAAATTCCGGATGACTGTCACATTTCTCGGATATGAATCCATATAATTCCTCCCACTATCACGATACTTCCATTCGGGTTCAATATTCCGATCCTCTTCTTCTTCCCTGAATCTGGATATACGTTACTCAGGACTAATATCTCTCTCTTCTGTAGTAAGGTTACCTCTCCTCACGTAATTTCTATCCTCTTCACCAGTCAATCCTTCGGTATCCTTGTCTGTGATTTCCGTGATGACTTTCCTAATCAATTCTTCCTTATAGGTTTCCATCATGCTAGCTTCTCCTAGTTTCAAGTTCTGCAGTTTGCTCGTAGTTTCCTTAACATCAGAGACAACCTTATGAATCTGTTCCTCTAACGCAGTTTTTAATGCTTGCACGTCCTGACCTATTTGAGTTCTATCCTCTACCTGCTTTTCGGATAGCGAATCCATCCTTACATTCAAGTCTTTCCTAATCTGAACTACTTCATTATTAATGTCTACTTGTATACTGGCAATTTTCCTCTCAATTCGCTCCTGAATCTGATCTACGTGTTCCCCACTTGACCTGTTCCATTCCTCTTTCCAAACCGTTACATTTGCAGTTAACATTTCCGCAATATCTACTTCGATGTCCTCCTTAAGTAAACGATTGTGATCTAATACTTGGGTTCTCATGACCTCTACATCGTATTTTAAGCCAGCTAAAGAAGCTGTTGTCCTAACAGACTCGTCAACTAATCGAGTTGTTAATGCACTAATGTTACGAGTACAAAGGGTTTTTGAAGTTTCAATTTCTTCCCTAACTTTGTTAACATCAGTTTGAACTTTAGCAATGTCTATAAAAACAGTATTGACTTCTACTTGTATTTTATTGATATCGCTTTGCATATCGTTAACATCTGAATGAATATTATCGATGTCTACTTGAACATTCGACACATCAGTTCGAGCATTTCTAACCTCTTTTTGAACTTCTTCTACTTTGTCTTGTACAGTCGCAACATAATTCCTTACAACAATTACTTCAGCTCTAGCACATGAAATATCACCCCGGACATTAGCAACATCAAGATTCAACATAGTAAGATCTTTCTGTACCTTAGAAACATCTATTTTAACATCAGACACATCTTTATGCACATTGGATAAATCTTTATGGACATTGGACACGTCTGTGCGCATGTCAGTTAGAGCATTCTCGATTCCCTGGGTACTGATCTGTAAACGCGACACATTATTTTCTAGGTTTGCAGAACTGGTCTGAAGAACTTTCAAACTTTCATCCAGCCTAATAGACAAATTAGCAGACAAGTTACTAGCATTCTCCTCCATCATCTGCTTCATTCGGCTAGCATTCCTAGCTTCCATCTCCCTCGCACTTTCATTCATGCTAGCTTTCAACTCTTGTAACATCATCCTCATACTCTCATCTGCCATTTCAATAATATTTCAATAATAAACTGCTTTAGGGACATACATCAAACAGAGCAAAATAACAACATCTGAGCAACATTTTTCACCATATATAAGTTTTGAGCAATTTTCTGTCTTAAATCTAACTTATAATTACCTTATAATTAACCTTCGTAGACACTTCATGTTGAAATAAACTCAAGCACATGTTCAAGTTTCTTTGGTTCATTTTAAAATATCCTAACACAAATAATTTACATTTACAATCCAAATAGTTTAATTTTATCTTTAATATGACTAAACATGTCATAAGCAGGTCAAATAAAATAAGATTCCAGATCATAGGCGATTTTTCTAAGTTTCCAGCCTATTTAACCCCTCTCAATTTGTATAAGATCTGATCTTTTCTGAGTGTAATTTTCCTAATACAACACAATATTTTATCCCTATATAATCACACTCTCAAATTCTACAATTGGCTAAGACATCTAACAAAGAATCAACCTCTTTATTTGAGTCTTCACAACCCCTTTGACATCGATAACTTGGTAATCCAATGTTATTCGAACACTCCACAAAAATTGCGGTGCCAATTCTCCTGCAATAACTTGGTAATCCAATGTTATTCAAGCACTCCGAACTTCGACTGTGCCAATTCTACTGGCGTTCAACCTGGTAATCCAGTGTTGTTGAACATGCCCCACGTTATATGGTCGCCAATCCTACTGGTAATCCAGTTTTGTTAATCGAGCCCCACACGTTGATTGCGCCAATCCTACTGTACCCGATATCCTGATAGTAGGCTGTCAGATATCCGCCCCCTCAATCGGATTGCCAATAATCAATCCCACCGGCACAGCTACATCAATGAAAATGGCACTGACAGATACTATCGAGATTAGAGCACAATAGTTAACAAGAAATTATTGTGGAACACACCAAAATATACGGGGGTTCATACTTACCTTTACTTACCTCTTAAATTTATCTCGGGGACTGGGTTGTCAACTGGATCACTTAAAGTATGCCCTCACAATAACCTCCACTATGATATTTAAAATGAACCAGGACGAAGACGAGAAACTTTAAACTGCACAATAATTTATTTCACAAAAAGAATGAATTTAACAAAAATAACAACAAAATCCACGTGGCAATCAGAAGCCATCGACCACATAACCATGTCCTCCTGTAGGACTTGTATACTCTACATACAATGTTTCAGCTTTCTCAAGCTCATAGTAACGTAAAAATAATAATGCACTTGGAAAGGAAACGGGATCTGGGACGAGACACATATATCAATTGTTTTGCGTGTTTATATACTTCACATTTTATTTATAGCCACAAGGCTATTATGGATACGTCCTTGGCCTCTGTCATACAGTTGTCCGGGCCAGCTGCAATGCACCTGCATCGTCAAAGCGGACTCCCCGTTCGTTCAACCATAGCATAAGCGAGTTACCTCAGAGCTTGGCTCTCTTTCAAAACACGTAAATGTTCACATCTCAACTGAAATATTATCACGCAAATCTTTTAAATGCTCCATTCAAACACCAGTGGATTACTCCAACAATCCCAAATCATGTTTAACTGTTCAATCCACTTGCTTAATTAGCGTTGTTTAGAGTATAAAAACAAAACTCTTAATGTTAATAACAAAAGTTCATTAATTATTTATAACAATAATAAATTGTTTATAACAATGTCAAACGACAATTGAAAATTTTATACACGCTTCTATTAATCACTATCATTTCAAATTATTATCAAAGATATTTACATAATTATTTACAATATTATATTGTTTATATTATTTATACAAGAAATACATTAAACCACACGTTTATCCGGTTGATAATTACTCAAATCGTGATGATATAATCGACCAATGAAGGTTAGTTATATTTAAATGTCAAATTCAGGTTTAATAAGGTTTAATAATAATTATTAATATTTGTGACTGTAACCTCCATTCAAAATCTTTATCTCAAATTATTTAACACTCTTGTTAATTTTAACAGTATCTTCATATGAATAATCTTTCAAAGAACCAGAACAACATTCAGCGGAAAAATACTTCGCTCAAAATGCACAAAATTGCACAACAATTGGCCCAAAATTCATCATATATCTTCATACATATGGCATAAAAATCTTCCAAACTCCATACAAAAAACCTCCACTTATAAATTCATCAACTTCATTTATTACTGTGGGAACCTCCTTCAATATTCAAGGGCATTATTCATCAGCGACTTTTACATGTCCACTGAACTAACGATTATACATCCATTGTTCCTCTTTAAAAATTCTTATATTCATCAATTGTATTAATGACTGTTATTATTTAACCTTCGTGGGTTTCATTCATGAATCGATATGAAGTAAAAATTTGCCCATCACAAATAAATTTAATAGCAAATACGATTAGACACTCCTCCCTGGTCTATCAAAATTGAGATTAATATCTTCAAAGTAACGCAGTATAAAAATACTATCTTCAATCAAAGTTCATCTAAACTGCATGAATAGTCGAATAGAATACAATTAGACTGTGGAATGCAAACATTATTGTTCCAATCTATAATTGAGAAAAACTCCTATCAAATGTTCATTACTATAGTGTATTCAATAAATTGTAATCAAAGTTCATATTTCATAAAATTGTCTATAATGCAATGATAAATGTCTATGTTGCAATCATGTTCATAAGACGACTAGTATTTCAAAGATCGTCGATATCGTAATAGATTTTAACGCTCTAAAATCATTTAATTATTCTTCTTTCTTGAGGATGACAGAAAATTGGTCAAAGTAATTAACTGAATAGAATTACTTTAATAAAATGACACGCTGTCTGAATTCAACTCTGCCATAGCAAATTGTTAACTTTACAGTCAAATCGTGACTACAAAAATATGCAAATTACTGAAAGAATCTAATTATCAGTCTCAACTGATCCAAAATTATTTAACTATGCCAATGACATAACAATGTCTCAACAAATCGAAGAAAAAGGCATAAATCATCGAAGTGTACTGAGTACAGAAATATCAATCAAGAAAATGGGGCAAAAGATAGGACATAAAATATGGGAAAAATGGTTGCTCAGATATCGCTACAAGACTCAAATAATACAAGAAACGTTCACGACTACCTTATCAGTTGATTGGAGTTCTAGAGGAAAGTTTTCAAAGAAAACTGCTGTTGGTTCCATTTCACCAGCGTGAAGATGTGCTCCGACCTCGAACCTGGAATCAGCGTCCTCGGAGAATCGAACTGCTTCCTCCTCCGAAATTGCACTGCTCCGTGGATACGAAAAACATCCTTCTGTCAAAACTCTTCTTTGTGAGCCGGGTCCACCCTGGCCTCTCTTGAAAGTTTCCTGAAGTTCTGGTCGTAATTCTTCATGAAGTTTATTGTAGTTATTTCCGCAGAAATATTCATAATCGTGGAGTATGAAAATATTTCCACTGCCATCTGGTATAATTCAGCGATGGATTCACGATGCATGAGTGTAGTTGTATATTCACTACATGCTCGCTTTTGTAGAAAGACGATTAACGAAGTTCCATGCTGTTATTTCACTCAATCGATATATGTCCCAATTGCATTAAAGCCTTAGCCTTCCATCTCTACTTCTGTTATAATCATTGAAAGCACTGCAAGATTATAATGTTCCATAGTAGACTGTATCGTTGTATTACCAAACGTATTCTCCAATATCACTGTTGCAATCCACGTGTCAGCCGTAGTGTATAATGTGGAATTTTAAAAGTGTTTCTCATGTGGCGAGAAAATCACTTTTGTTGGCAGCCTTAAAGTGCCAATATCTTTCGAAGTATAACTGTGAAATTGTTCAAATCTTCTACACACGTCAATGTTGTACTGCCCAATTGAATTATAATAAAGGCAGAAGCCAACTCTTGATATCTTATCTGGTGGAAACGTTAATGTGAGCGTTTCAACTTCACCTAGTTTCGAGCAGCGTAAAATGGAACTGCTCCGTGTTCGTTCGATGCGCCGGGCTTTAACCACACGCTAAAGACAACTTGCTTCACTTATTCACTCGAAAATGACTCTATGACATCTGAAATATATATGCGTTATCAGCGGTATGATCCGTATGAGTTCTGAGATTATGAGTTCTGAGTTCTGAGTTCTGAGTATGAGTTCTGAGATTATGAGTTCTGAGAGCTCCTCTCTTCTGTGCACGACCTTTTATCAACTTCTTAAGGGGCGTATCCATCCCTTCCATAGCCTGTTGCTGCGTCATCGCTAGAAGTTTCAACTTTGGCTATACTTGACGGATTTTCAAATTTCAAAAACTCAAAATTAATTTCTTCAAAATTCCAAATCAATGCCATAACTGAAAATAGATTTCCACAATTCTGCATGCCAAAAGTAATCAAATATCGTAGTTTCAGCAATCTCCGTCTTCCTTCCAAACTATCGTTCATTGATTCGAGTCTCTCCTCCAATAGCGTAACTTCTTCCTTAGCACAATACCTTGTTTCCTGCGACTGCGTCGTAAATCTCCGATCTTTCTCGAACAAAATCATGACGTCACCAAGAATCTCAGCTCAACCAGCCTACGTCATGAATATACACGTCACAACTATGACAGCCATAACTTTACTCATATTTGCCAATACAGCCATCGTGGTCTCAATATAATTCAATTTACGGGGGCAGTACCATGATACGTAATTTGGTGTGTTCTTCATCTATCCATTTATGCAGTAAATTGTTGAGGTAGACATATCTTCCTTCTCTGGCTTTTGCTTCTCTGTACGCTGGGGTTCCTGCTGGTAATTCCTTCTTAAAATACTGGATCATTTGGTACATCCATGGTTCCGCTTCCTGCTCTCGTTGTATCTCCCGTAATTCCTCCAAGAATGCATGGTCCTTTGCTGTTAATTCAATATGCTGTACTATTGCTGATTCTTCGGTATCAGGGTCGGGGTTCCTGCTTAATACATCCGGAATTACGTTCATTTTTCCTGGGCAGTGTTCCATTTCGATGTTAAATTGTTGTATATAGATGAACCAACGTGTCACACGCTCGCTAGCCATAGATGTCTTGAACAAGAACGTTAGTGCTTTGAGGTCTGTTCTAATAATAATGGGGTAACCATACACAATCCGTTTCCATTGTTGTAAAGCATGAAGTATTGCCAACAATTTAAGTTCCGTGACCGTATAGTTGCGTTCGTGTTTACGCAATCTGCGGCTCACAAATGCTAAATAATCACGATGTTGAAGGTTAGCTGGATCTTCTTGGTATAACATCGCTCCTATACCAACCATGGAAGCATCCGCTTGGAGAATAAATATCCTTTGAAAGTCTGGGTAACCTAATTTGATACAATTTTCCAGTAATACTTTAGTCTCTTGAAATGACTTCTCACACTCAGCGTTCCAAAGCCATTTGTTGTTCTTCTTCAGCATCTCCTGCATAGGTGCTACGGTTTCAGTATATCCTGGGCAGTTTTCCTTAAAGAAGCCCGTCACGCCAAGGAAAGCTCTGATATGTTTCACTCTCGTTGGTGTAGGGAAATCCTTTATTGCCTATATCTTCGCAAGGTTTGGCCTCACTCCCTCCTGGTCAATGATGTGCCCTAAGTATAAAATCTCCTTCTTGAAGAAATGGGATTTCTTCAAGCTGACTTTAAAGTTTGCAGTTCTAAGGTTGTCCAAAAGCTTATCCAAATTGTCCATATGTGTCTCGATGTTATCTGAAGCCAAGAGTATATCGTCAATATATCGTACCGTCATTTCCTTCACTTCTTCAGTCAGGTTCCGATCCAAGGCTCGAATTAATGCGGGGTGCAAGGAAGAAGCCTCCCCGAAGATTGTATAATTTACACTATGGAAAACCACTACAATCGGGCGCATCCTGGGCAACGTTGCATAGCAGCGGCAGATTCTTCCACTACCGGTCAACACAGAAGTAGTAATCTCCCTAAAGGGTCTTTTTTAAGACCACTTGTTATAGTCTCGATTAATATCGAGGGATTCTCGCGTGCCAAAGAGACCTTATTGGCTGATTTGTGCAACGAATGTAAATGTGACATACTCCTAATGCAAGAGACTCACCGGGGCTACAACAGCCATCGGCCCAAAATCGCAGGCATGGAGCTTGTTCTGGAAAGGCCCCACGATAAATACGGCAGTGCCATTTTTACCAAACCAAACCTAAATATCACATCAGCCTCGCTGACTGGAAAGGATGACATCGAGATTCTTTCAATATCTACACCACACTTTTGCGCTACTTCTATATACAAGCCCCCCAATGTCGACTTCACGTTTGAGGAACCTGCCAACTTCAACTACCAGGACGTAAACTTCATCATTGGCGATTACAACTGCCGAAGCACATCTTGGGGATACCCAGATTCAGATATAAATGGCGAAAAACTGGAAACCTGGGCAGAGAATCATGATCTTCAGCTAATTCATGATCCAAAGCTGCCAGCATCCTTCAACAGTGGCCGATGGAGGAGAGGCTACAACCCCGATAATATCTTCGTGTCATCCAAAGTTGCTGGGAGTTGTTTGAAGATGATGGGTAAGCCCATTCCATCTACCCAACATAGGCCCATAATTTGCACAGTGAATGCCATGGTTGTGCCAGAGGAGGTGCCTTTCAAGCGAAGGTTTAATTTTCAGAAGGCCGACTGGGAAAGATTTGCCAAAGAACTTGATACAGAAGTTGCCAAAATCCCGCCGCAACCTGAGATGTATGAGGCATTTGTCAAATGCGTCCATACAGTTTCTAGAAGGACTATCCCAAGAGGTTGTAGAACAAGCTACATACCAGGACTGACTGATAACAGCAAACAGCTGATGAACCACTACAAAGATCTCTTTGAGGCAGACCCATTTTCTGATGATACTATCCATGTTGGCGAGGAATTGTTGCAAACTATCTCAGCACATTGTAAAGCTAAGTGGACCTCACTGGTAGAGAATCTCGACATGAAGTTAAATAGTAGGCGGGCCTGGAATCTCCTGAAAAACCTCAGCGGTGACCCAACGGCATCTAGAAACTTCACCACAATAACAGCAGACCAGATTGCAACCCAATTACTCATGAACGGGAAGACTAAAGGTCGGAGCTCACGGGAGCAACTGGAACGAACCTCAGGACATGAGAACCATAACCTACGAGAACCTTTCACCTTGAATGAACTAGAATCTGCCATCTCCACGTTGAAATTGAATAAAGCTGCTGGCATCGATGACATCAGAGTAGAACAGATCAAAAAGTTCGGCCAGACCACCCTACAATGGCTGCTTACGATGATTAATGAGTGTGTATCTAAGCTTTATATCCCCAGGCTCTGGAGGAAAGCCCGAGTGGTTGCACTGCTTAAGCCTGGTAAGGAGCCAAACGATCCTAAAAACTTTCGCCCAATATCCTTATTATGTCACTGTTTCAAGATCTTCGAGCGCCTTATCCTCAACCGAATTAGCGGCATCCTTGAAGATAAGTTCATTCCCCAACAAGCTGGGTTTCGATCTGGAAAGTCATGTTGCAGTCAGATACTGAACCTCACTCAACACATCGAGGATGGGTATGAACAAGGTGAGATAACTGGAGTTGCCTTTGTCGATCTAACAGCTGCTTACGACACTATCAACCACAGAAAGTTGCTGAGGAAAGTGTACCAGACCTCCAACGACTACCAACTAACATCCCTTATTGGCACTCTCCTGCAGAATAGAAGGTTCCAAGTCTTTCTCCATGGTAAAAAGAGCAGATGGCGCATACAAAAGAACGGCTTACCTCAAGGCAGTGTACTCGCTCCTGTGCTATTTAATATTTACACTAACGATCAGCCCATACCAGAACATTCTAGGCTCTTCATCTATGCTGATGATACTGCAGTGGCTGCCCAAGGAAAAACATTTGAAGAGGTGGAGGGAAAGTTGACTTCTGCACTAGATACCCTTGGATCTTACTATGAAGCCAATCATCTTAAGCCAAATCCCAACAAGACTCAAGTATGTGCATTTCACTTAAGGAATAGAGAAGCTCGGCGGGAACTGGATGTTACATGGCAAGGCAAACAACTCCAACATTGTCCAACACCCGTGTATCTAGGTGTTACTCTTGACCGAACACTGTCCTTCAAGAAACATTGCCATAAGACCAGGCTGAAAGTTAGTTCACGGAACAATATTTTGAGGAAGCTCACAGCCACCACCTGGGGGGCAAGTCCTCACGTCCTAAGAACTTCTGCTCTTGCTTTGTGCATGTCTGCTGCAGAGTACGCTTCACCTGTGTGGAGTGCATCCAGTCACACCATGCAGATTGACATTGCCATCAACGAGACCATACGAATCTTGTCGGGATGTATGAAGCCTACTCCAGTCGACAAACTTTACCCGATTGTTGGGATAGCTCCCCCAACTATCAGAAGGGCTGTTGCTGCTGATGCAGAGAGGGCGAAGCAGATTAATGATCCCCGTCATCCACTGCATAATCATCAGGCTGTTGTCCGTCGACTGAAATCAAGAAAGAGTTTCATCGCCAGGACTCAACCACTGGAGGGAACATCGGAATCTAACCGCATCTCCAGGTGGAAGAGCAAGCTGCCGCCGGATATCCCTGTTAAGGAAGAGCTAGCCCCAGGAAATGACCTGCCTTACCCTGTTTGGAAATCACTTAATCGTCTCAGGGTGGGCGTCCCTCGTTGCAAGACCAACATGCAGAAATGGGGTATCCTTCCAGCTGATGGAGACACGTCCTGCGAGTGTGGAGCAACACAAGACCCAGCCCACCTGCTCATTTGTCCACTACTAGAACAACCCTGCACTACCCAGGACCTGATCGAGGCAAACAACAAGGCCATCGGAGTTGCTACATTCTGGAAATGATCGGACACGGAAATGAATGAATGAATGCGCATCCAGCTGTTTTAACGCCAAAGGGCATACGGACGAAGCAATATGTCTGATTATCGAACAAGAAGCCAGTAAGAAGCTGTGACTTCTCATCCAGTTCGATATGGTGAAACGAACTCGTCAGATCTACGGACGAATAGATACTCTTGTTCTTAAATCCTTTTAAGACGTCTCTGATGATTGGCGTTCTGTCATACTCGGAAAAGATAAGGCGCATGTTTAGATTTCTGGCGTCTAGACAAAGTCTAATGGATCCATTGGGTTTTGTGACTGCCAAAATCGCATTTAAATAAGGTGTAGGAGTCTTCGTAATCACTCCAGCTTGCAACATATCATCAATAATCCTTTTGACCTGCTCCCGATGTTTTTCTGGTATTGGGTATAATTTACTTCGAAATGGGGACCAATCCTCAACCTGCATAGAATACTGAAAATTTATTATCTTCCCTGGAACTGTGTCAAACACTGCCTTGTGTCTTCTTAAGATATCCTCAAGTCTCTTCCTATGTTCAACCCCTAGTTGGATGTCACTGAGCCGCTCCTGTAATAGTTCTTCAAACTGAGTATCGCTGTCTTCTCCTTCTGCTAGCAAAGCCCATATCTCCTGAGAGTCACTCTCTTCATTTAATTCCACAACAGCCTCATCTATAAGGTCATCTTCCGCCTTTCATACCTCCTCTTCTGTCTCCTCTGCTATTGCCTCCAATGCCCATGAATTTACGTCCTTCCCTGTAGTGATTTCATCCATGTGTAAGCCCACATCCTTCAGTTTATCAAACTCCTTAAAACTGGCTGTATTATTGTGCAAATCTATGACTGCCTGGTAGTCACTAATGAAATTTGCACCCAGAATAATGTTAAAATTCATTTTAGCCATAATGATAAAAGTCTGTCCAAATATATGGTCTAATATATCCAATTCTATAAATGCTTGACGTTTGCAAGTGACGGTGCATTCGGGAATAACGCCCCTCACCTTGAGTTGAGGTACTGGAATCACAGGAATATTCTGACTACGTCCCAACTCTCGAACCAAAGCCTCCGATACAAGACTAATTTGTGAACCCGTGTCAACTAAGCATCTCACGTTAATTCCACCAATCCTGGCATAAATAATAGGTAGTTGTTTGATATCATCATTCCGTGGTTTTACAATCTCCTCCAGGCAATCTTCCGGCATAGCTATCCACTCTTGTATGTGTGCCACGACCCATCCTTCTTCACAATCCGGCTGTTGCTCTCTCAGGGTGACTCCTTTTGCAATTATTGGGATTTTTTACAACCCCCGCGACTACCATCATCCTTCTGTCGCGTATTTCCCTGACGTTCTTCCTGCTTCAATAAACTCTCGACCCCCTCAATGTGAGTGTCTGGATTTGACCTCCTATTAATGGCACGTTCCCAGTGTCCTTGTTCGTCCCCTCCATTAGCGTGTAATTCTTCCAGGTAACGCTGCGATTCGGCGTGTCTGTCGTTCCATTCATTCCTATAATTTCGATAGTACCCCTGGTTCTGGTATCTCCTTTTACGCCACTGTCGATTCTCATTATTGTTACTTTCGTACCGTCTGTAGGGTCCCTCATTTCTCCTATTATTTCTCCATTGTTGGTACCCTCGCTGTTGATACCTATTGTTGCCCTGGGTCTGCCTATCATTATTATTATCATGTCGCTGGTGTGACCTATTTTCTTCACCCTCCTGACCTCGTCTTGGTGTTGTTGACACACTTGTATTTGTGGCCTGGGATCTGGTGTGTACTTGAGTGGGTTTAACCACATCCGTTGTGTTTACAAGTTCCAGCTGTCGTCCCCCTCTCTGCTGCAAGTGAGATGTTGTCTCGTCAATCTGACGTAAGATGTGTTTGGCTCGAACCGCTGTGTCCACCTTTGCTGCCACTAACACCTGCTGAACATTGACTGGCAACTGCCGTGCAATCGTCATAACCAGATCCGATTCTTCTAAAGGATGATCCAAATCCCTACATTTTAACAATTGTAACGAAAAGAAATCTGAATATTTCGTCTGCTGAGTTGACTGATATTTTCTCGAATAAAGTTCTATTCTAAGGCTTTGCTGTAGAGAAGCCGACCAATACTTTCTACGAAACGCATCCTTGAACTCATCCATCCCTCCGAAAGTATACTTGAAGCTCAAGAACCACGTACGTACATTTCCCGAATGAAATCGTTCCATTAGTCTTAAACGACGCGCGGGCGGTATGTTATTGTCATTAAAATAGTCCTCCATCTTCCTAAGATATGCCTTCGGTGTGACACCAGAATTTTCTGTGAATTTATTTGGTTTAAATTCATTTGATCGAATAACTTGTACGACTTGAGGGTGCTGATAGCCATGGTGAGGAGTAGAGGTTCCCCCAACGTTGTTGTGAAATCCCTCTCTGTTAGTCGTTAATGGGCTGCCTGTCAGTCCGTGGCTACTCGCCGCGCTAATTGCCCCCGGGCTTGCTGAGTCAACTTCCTTATCTTTAACGTGCTCTGTCTGAAATAACGTGTTCTGTCCCAATGAACGCAATTCTGCCTTTATGATTCTGTCCGTCTGTTTCTTCATTTTACTCTTAATTTCTTCCTCAAGTGCTTTAATGCGCGTATGGTTATCACCTACGGTCTTTTTGATCGTTAACCGTTCTTCTTTAGAGTCGCTGCTCATCTTTCGCCAATCCTTTCTGATGCTATCTTTAATCGCGCCCAGTTTTTCTCCCTTCTGCTGTTTCGTGTCCTCCTGATTCGATTCTATCTACTCAAGCCTGTCTTCTAGACGTATATTATTCTCATCTATCGTACTCTTCAAATTATCCTGGTCCGATTCTAGGTTTCGCCATCGCTCTGCTGATTGTATTTCTAATTTATCCATATCCTTTATCAGGCCCGTAATACTTTCATTTACTGCTGACAACTGTCCCTGGATAAACGTAGAATCCTCCTCCATCTTATCAAACCGCTTTTCAAGACCATCCTGTGCCGTTTTAACCTCCCTGTTATTTACCGTGCATGCTAATTCTATCTGAGCTAGTTTTGCCAATACAGTTTCGTCCAAATCATTTAATTTACGGTTGAAGGTGTCCTCTAATTTTTTAAAATCTGACCTAGCTGTTTGTCGTTATTCTTACTTATATCAAGCGCGAATTGAACCATCTGCTGTGTAGTGTACTCTTTCATCTCTGCAGATAATGTGGCTAGCTGACTCGTATTTCTACTTTCTTGCTCTTCTAATTGTTTGTTTATATTTTCATTTACTTGCGCTGGTAATGAGTTACCCTGTTCAATTAATTTAATTTCTAATGACTCACTCTGTTCAGATATCTTAGTGTCTAATTTTTCACTCTGTTCAGCTAGTTGTGTTTTTATAGTGTCATTCATTTGAGTCTGGAAGACTCATTTTGTTCCGCTAATTTAATGTCTAATTTTTCACTCTGTTCAACTAGTTGTGTTTTAATAGTGTCATTCATTTGAGTCTGGAATGACTCATTCTGTTCAGATAATTGTGCATTCTGTTCAGCTAGTTGTGTTTTAAACTCTCTTGACTGTTCGGATAGTTTAGTGTCTAACTTCGCACTCTGTTCCTTTAATAGTTTCTGGGCTCGTGCCGTGGCACTTTCAATGATCGCCTGGATCACCGCTACTGTTGCCATTATCACACACAAAAATATATATCACTGAGAAAATAGGAGGATGACATGGGAATGTCTCCCCGACACACACATATATAATTCTTGACATACATTTACTTCATTTGACCACTTTCAGTTCATTTAATCTTATTCCCTTTACTCCCGCAAATCAATCTGCATCACTGAATGGTTCTAATTTTACTTAATACATTTTTAACCCCGCACATATTCAGTCATAAAATTACTATCCAGATCTGATGTTAACTCTGACTAATTAACAAAGTATTAATTGTCATTTAAGGCTACCAGCCTCCTAACATATTCATGAGTTTGACTTTCTAAACAAATCTAATTTTTACATTTAATCAATGGGCGCCCGATTTCACGTACACTACTTTATTAATTACATCAATAAACAAAACGTGAATCGTATTTAACTTGCAAACTCATGATTCTATTCTATATTCCAGTTTCTTGGCGGTATTTCTCTTCGCCGTATTTACGTTAACAAAATATCACTTCCGGTGATTTCAAACAGTCCCATATATTAGTGAAATACCACATTTTCGCGACAGCTTGATCTACTAGATCTATGCTGACTATC
Source organism: Meconema thalassinum (assembly GCA_946902985.2). NCBI lineage: Eukaryota > Metazoa > Arthropoda > Insecta > Orthoptera > Tettigoniidae > Meconema > Meconema thalassinum. The sequence continues at coordinate 69,921,605 of OX336391.1, read as the reverse complement.
CAATGTGTTCTAGCGGTAACTAGCAACGAACTAGCCCCAACTTGGCACGCCAGCTTGTCTATGATCCGCTAGAAAAGCCTAAAACAGCGAAACGCCCCACGTTGGTTAAGCCAGCTTGTCTATGCATCCTTCAATAAAGCATTGTTTTTCTCAAGATTCATCTACGGGGTCGTGTTCAGTCCTGACTGCCTTTCACAGCAAAGTTCGCAAAAACAACATGCTCTAATGAATATAAAGGTCCATAACAGAGGCTATACTAAAAATAAAATGAATAACAAGTAGAATAAAAGATATTTAATGACTGAAAATTATGTGCATAATAATAATAATAATAAACAGAAGTTCCCCCCTGACTTTCACTCCCAAGAAATAAATATATTACTGAGCGGTAAGACTCGCTCCACACAACAAAACAATGTGCATACAGCTTCACTCAAAATGATTAATCATAACATAAAATTGAGCGGTAGGAACTCGCTCCTCACAACATATGGATGCAAGTCCATTTTTCCTGGTCAAGATGTTATATATTGCGTGGTGTACTGCTCTTTTAATAAGGAAATGAGTACTGATGCGAGTCCGTTTACAACTGAAACAGTCATCTTGCTCACGGAGTTGCATCTTTTAAATCACACTACGGCTATGGGTCCCACCCTTAATTAACACGCTATAATTTACTATTGACACATGCAAGATCTAATAATACAAAAACATGAAGAACCTCCATGAGATTCTAGCCGGTGCTAATGCACACAAAACATAAAGAGCATGCCGAAAATAGGCCAAAAAGCTCGCATCACAAATTGGGAACACAGCCTCGCACATACTAATGCCACACGGGGTCATTGAACGCGTAAAATAAACACACAAGAAGTCAAGCAACAACAACAAAATACAAGCCTAACGGCTGAAAATTATATTTACATTCTTATAAACGCCAGACAAACAGATGTTTCGGGAGCTACCTTACAACTATGGACAACACCCATTTAATCAATCAAATACTCTTTATAACCGATCAGGTTTTGTGAATTTTAAACAACGTCTTAAATTGAAATACAGGACCCTGGCCTGTTACTAATGACTACGTCGCGTTATCTGATTTGAGCGCACCCCTCCTGTATGAGTCATCGCTGCCTCTACTCATTCTCAGTCCTTCAAGCTTGGTGCTATTTATATGAGACCACACTGATCCCGGAATCCACCTGGAAACGCAGACATATCTCACTCATCCACTTGGATGGCAAGAAAACACAATTATATACCACGAGTTCAGCCTCGCGAGGTTATGAACTGGGCCGATATGCAGCAAGTCGGAATAATCTCAATGATATATCCCCGCGAACACATCGTAAAAATCACACACACCATAAAGCTTGGACTGACTCACTCATAAAAATACCAACTGGGTCGGCTCAAAACAGATCAACCAACATTGCGTCCATAGACACATTAAAAAAAATGAAAAAGTCCTCTCGGCACGCCGGAAGGCGGAGGTAGATTTCACCGGACAAACTTGGGGATAGGCGAAAATAGGCAGAATATGCAGATTTTCGTGGAAGGATCAGACCTCATTTATTGCGAGAAGGTATTTTATAATTGGAGCTTAATTAACTTTGTTTTTCGTCATTTTATGCTTATTTTAAACATTTTATTGTCTTATGGGAACGGTAACCTTCTTGTCATTTGGGGTCCATTTTTATACTTGTCACACTATCCTTATGCAAGGTTTCGACACTGATGTGTAACTATGTAACGGTCTGTTACTTCTTCACGCAAAATTATATCTCCCGCAGAGATTTTGGTTGGTTCCTCAGTTTAGGGGCTGCGACAACGCGGTCATGTAACCCCGTGTACTTTGGGATGGCTGTATTAGTCTGTAATTCAGGTAAGGACTGCAGACGGTCAATTTCAAGCAGTAGTTCCTAATGTTGCTACCAGGTACTACCGTCAACGACACCTATCTGTGAACTTGGCTACTAGATGCCACCGCAACCAGCAACTCGCAACGAACGTTGGAACTTCCCCTCCAAAGGAAAGCATACTGAGGGATTTTTAGCGCTCTTAGAAAATCTGACGACTTCGGCCGGCTTTGAACTCGCGACCTTGGGCATAGACATTCAGCATGCTACCAGTTACGCCACCGAAGCCGCTTCACACTTAGATGGAAATCTGAATCTGATCTCGTGCAAGTGCGTTATCTTGGCAACGTCTGATGGCTCATCCCTCATCAATTTAGTAGTGTTGCCATGGCAACCACTGATAGGTCTTGGCATTTTCTTATAATTCCGAAATTATTTTTCTCATCCCTTGGCATAATGGTGGGTTATATCAAAAATTCTTTCAGACAAAAATTTTAGGTAATTATTAGGGGAATATTGTCCATTTTGTACGGTTTTGATATTGTGCCTATTAAGAGAGATATGATTAATGTTTCCCGAAAAACCCACTTTTTCCACCCCTTTGGTCAATGGTTGGTGCTATAAAAAAAACTCTTCAAACATAAATTTTTGGGCTTTATCCGACACATAGTATGAACGTTGAACGGATTCGATATTTCACGTATTAAGAGAGTTATATCAATATTTCACTTTTTCGAAAAAAGCCCCCTATTTTCACCCCCTTCGACCGATTTAGCCCAGTAACGAACTCGACCGAGATTTTATAGGTATACATATTCGGTAAAATATTCAAAGTGATTGGTGCAAAATTACGGCAGTTATCGTGTCCACAAGAAACTGATATGCATATATATATATATATACACATATACATACATAAATTATATTTAAACTTTTCAACTGTCGGTGGTTTTGGGATTTGGGGGATGTGAAACGCGAAGATATGTCGAAATTTTCCGGAAGTCGAAACATGGTACCCATTGCAATAGTTAGCTTTCTAATGAAATCTACCTCTGGTTGGTTCCTCAGTTTAGGGGCTGCGACAACGCGGTCATCTAACCCCGTGTACTTTGGGTGAGTGTAGAACCTGTCTGATACACGGTGTGAATTGTAATGGCTGTATTAGTCTTAATTCAGGTAAGGACTGCAGACGGTCAATTTCAAGCAGTAGTTCCTAATGTTGCTACCAGGTACTACCGTCAACGACACCTAGCTGTGAACTTGGCTACTAGATGCCACCCCAACGTGCAACTCGCAATGAACGTTGGAACTTCCCCTCCAAAGGAAAGCATACTGTGGGATTCTAGCGCTCTTAGAAAATCCGACGACTTCGGCCGGCTTTGAAACCGCGACATTGGGCATAGAAGTTCAGCATGCTACCAGTTACGTCACCGAAGCCGCTTCCCAGTTTGTCAGGCGGCTTCGGAGGCGTAGTCGATAGCATGCTGAGCTTCTATGCCCAAGATAACGGGTTCAAACCCGGCCGAAGCCGTCGGATTTTTTAAGAGCGTTAAAAATCCCTCAGTATGCCTTCCTTCGGAGGGGAAGTAAAGCCGGCGGTCCCATGTCATAGATTTATGGCATCTTAAAGATCCTTCCACTAATTGCACCTGTGTGAATCTAAATTGGATAGGTTAAGAATGTATACAACGCTCTTAGGTTTCTATGTTCGTTGCCATGAGCCGACTGCGGCGGCGTCTAGTAGCCCAGTTCTGAACTTGGCCTCGTAGTCGTTGACAGTGGCGCTTGGCGGCAAAAGTAGGAACTATCTGAAAAATTGTTAGTTGCAGTACTTAAATTAACAAACAGATAACACACACTAATACAGTTATCACAATTAACACCGGTTATCAGACAGATTCTACACACACCCAAAGTACACGGGGCTACATGACCGCGTTGTCGCAGCCCCTAAACTTAAGAACCAACCAACCAACCACTTAGTCAGATGGAAATACTGAATCTGATATCGTGCAAGTGCGTTGTCATGGCAACGTCTGATGGCTCATGCCTCGTCAATTTAGTAGTATTGCCATGGCAACCACTGATAGCTCTTGGTATTTTCTTATAATTCCGAAATCATTTTTCTCGTCCCTTGGCGTAATGGTGGGTCATATCAAAAATTCTTTCAGACAAAAGTTTTAGGTAATTATTAGGGGAATAGTGTCCATTTTGTACGGTTTTGATATTGTGCCTATTAAGAGAGATATGATTAATGTTTCCCGAAAAACCCACTTTTTCCCACCCCTTTGGTCAATGGTTGGTGCTATATAAAACTCTTCAAACATAAATTTTTGGGCTTAATCCGACACATAGTATGAACGTTGAACGGATTCGATATTTCACATATTAAGAGAGTTATAGCAATATTTCACTTTTTCGAAAAAAGCCCCCCATTTTCACCCCCTTCGACCGATTTAGCCCAGTAACGAACTCAACCGAGATTTTATAGGTATACATATTCGGTAAAAAATTCAAAGTGATTGGTGCAAAATTACGGCAGTTATCGTGTCCACAAGAAACTGATATACATATATATACTAGCTGACCCGGCAGACGTTGTCCTGCCAATCAAAGAAAGTGTTGTAACTTTGTTTCTTGAAGTGCTTTTGGATACACAATATTTTTTTCAATTTCTTTTAACTGCCTCTAAACTATCGTGAAATGAATTAACTAATCTAGAAACATTCGTGGGAGCGTGCACAACAACTCTCCAACGTTTCATCGCAATTGGATAAATGGCATATAACGCATACGGGATTTTGTTTAAATGATTCGTGCGCTGTCACTCATTTGTTGAATTTACTCGTGCTCTACCAACTGTGAAATTGATTTACTAAGTTAGAAAGCTTCACGTAAGTATACACAACAACTCATCAACATTTCATCGGAATCGGATGAATGACATATGAACGTATACGGGATTTTTTTCTACGATTCGCGTGCCATCACTCATTTGTTGAATCTACTCATGTGCTACATATTGTAAAATAGATTTACTAAGCCTGAAACCTTCTCTGGAGAGTACTCAATCATTCACCAAGGTTTCATCGCAATCGGATGAATGTTATGTGACCGAATACGCGACATTGTGGAAACGATTCACGCGCCGTCGCTCATTTGTTGAATCTACTCATGCGCTACTTATTAAAAACTGGATTTACTAATCCAGAAACCTTTCCTGGAGTGTACACAACAATTCACCAACGTTTCATCGTAATGGGATAAATGGTATATGAACGCATACTGGACTATGTTGAAACGATTCGCGCGCCATCGCACATTTGTTGAATCTACTCGTGCGCTACCTATTGTAAAATGAATTTGCTGAGCCAGAAACCTTTACTGAAGTGTACACAACAATTAACCAAAGTTTCATCGCAATCGGATAAATGGTATATGGACGCATATGGAACGTTGTTGAAATGATTCGCGTGTCGTCACTCATTTGTTGAATCTACTCGTGCGCTACCCATTGTAAAATGGATGTATTAAGCCAGAAACCTTCCGTAGGGTGTACACAACATTTCACCCAAGCTTCATCGTAATCGGACGAATGGTATTTGAACGCATACAGAACCTTATTGAAACGCTTCGCGCGTCGTCGCTCATTTGTTGAATCTACTCGTGCGCAACCTCCTGTGAAATGGATTTACTAAGTTAGAAACCCTCACGTAAGTGTACACAACATCTCACCCAAGTTTCATTGCAATCGGATGAATGGTATATGAACGCATACGGGACTTAGTTTAAGCATTCGCACATCGTCGCTCATTTACAGAATCTACTCGTGCGCTACCTATTGTAAAATGGATTTACTAAACCAGAATCCTCCCCTGGAGGGTACACAACATCTCACCCAAGTTTCATCGCTATCGGACGAATGGTATTTGAACGCATACGGGACTTTGTTGAAACGCTTCGCACGTCGCCGCTCATTTGTTGAATCTACTCGTGCGCAACCTCCTGTGAAATGGATTTAATAAGTTAGAAACCTTCACGGAAGTGTACACAACAACTCATCAAAGTTTCATCTCAATCGATGAATGGTATATAAACTTACACGGGATTTTGTTGAAACGCTTCGCGCGTCGTCACTCATTTGTTGAATCTAGTCGTGCGCTACCTATTGTAAAATTAATTTACTGAGCCAGAAGCCTTCCCTGGAGTGCACACAACATATTAGTCAAGTTTCATCGCTATCGGACGAATGGTACTTGAACGCATACGGGACCTAGTTGAAACGCTTCGTGCGTCGGCGCTCATTTGTTTAATCTACTCGTGCTTAACCTCCTTTGAAATGGATTTACTAAGTTAGAAACCTTCACGGAAGTGTACACAACAACTCATCAAAGTTTCATCGCAATCGATGAATTTTATATAAACTTATACGGGATTTTGTTGAAACATTTCACGCGTCGTCGCTCATTTGTTGAATCTACTCGTGCGCTACCTATAGTAAAATGAATTTACTAAGCCAGAAGCCTTCCCTGGAGTGTACATAACATCTCACCCAAGTTTCATCGCTATCGGACGAATGGTATTTGAAGGCATACGGGACCTTTTTGAAACGCTTCGCGCGTCGTCGTTCATTTGTTGAATCTAGTCGTGCGCTATCTATTGTAAAATTGATTTTCTAAGTCAAACACCTTCCCTGGAGTGCACTCAATATCTCACCCAAGTTTCATCGCAATCGGATGAATGGTATATGAACGCATACGGAACTTTGAAACGCTCTAACGTGCAGAGACAAACAGAATTCGACATCACTGCCACCTTTGGAATAAGACACAACTTTCCGCCATGAGCGGAGTGTATGTTATGGCGGTAGTTGCACAGGTTGCGACCAGGTGGCTCTACGTGCAGAAACACACAGTCCAAAAGGATCAATTTTCACTAAGGCTAGCGGTTTCCATGACGACTGTTTATGACTATATATTGTGGTTCTAAATTTGTGTAATTTGTGGTTCTAAAATTCCACCTATCTGGTCAAATTGTGAATCTAAACCATACATGGGCCCACCCTAACATTCATATAAAATTTCATCAAAATCGGCCCAGGCGTTTAGGAGGAGTTCAGTCACATACACACGTGTCGAAGAATTATATATATATATATATATATATATATATATATATATATATATATATATACATAAATTATATATAAACTTTTGAACTGACGGTGGTTTTGGGGTCTGGGGGATGTGAAACGAGAAGATATGTCGAAATTTTCCGGAAGTCGAAACATGGGACCCATTGCAATAGTTAGCTTTTTAATGAAATCTACCTAACAACAAAAACTCGGGTGCAACGTGCCATCCCGTACAGATCTGCTGGAAAAGCAACTATCAAAATAATACTGATCCGTCATAAAATTCTGCTCTCAAATAATCTTTTCCCTCCAAATTCTATTTTTAAACTCAAATTAATTCAGTTCCATTTTTGTAATAAGGCATACTTCCGAATTTTAAATGCTTGACCGCGATTTACGCAAGCGAATGCGATCACGAGCTGCGCATTGCCCCGTATAGTTGAACCAAACAAAATCACAATATTTACAAAATACAAAGCGCTCAGCTTGTCCCATACTTAATGTGTCAGTAAACAAGAACTAAGAATCTACATTACCAAACAAGCGAACAAATATCTACAAAAAATACGTCCCATAAAACCATAGCTGATTTAATAAATAAATAAATTCATTTGTACTCATTCCTATAGAACAGCGTCAGGGAAACATCCGCAGCCATCACTCCTTTAAAATGCTTAGCTCGTCATCGACATCTTCTGGCAAATGTCCTGCTGGTTCCAAGATCCACCCTCGTTCCTAGACGTCATCTTGTGCTGAATTAAAATACTGTTTGTCATATACACACACGATATATTTCCTATTAAATTTACCGATCAAGTACTAAATTCCTTGACAGTCTATTGGTAAATTATTTCGATGAACTGGTCCTATCTGGTAGTACTGGGACTACAAATAAATCACTGAAGTTACACTTATAACTTGACGAAAATGTTCCATGTTCACATATATGAAAAATATGAAGTTGTGCCTCGTGTCCTCAGACCCTTGAATAACGGCCTTGCTTCCTCAAAAGCTCAAATAAAAGTCATCTCTCGCAGCCTCCTGGACCATTTATAAATGAAACTGGCTAGGGTAGGTATGAAAGGGGGTTTATGGAAAAATATTCCATAATAATTATCAGACTAGAATGCGATCGGTATCATTGAGTTCGTAGCAATGTAGAGGTTACGATTCTGCTATAGCTAGCTCGAATCGATCGTGGAATTAATCCGTAGATAACTCCCGCTTTAATTTACCAGGGTGCGTTACCACGCCGAGTTGCCGCTTAAACAGGGCGTCTTGATATTATTGGTTCAGACTCTTGTAGATCTTTGCGCGCTCTTACTTGTATTTCTGCCACATGGAGTGGTTAACATGAAGATTGACCAATTACGTCGTAGCATTCAATCTTCTTCTTGGCGCCAACTCTCATAGTAACAAGCCATATTGTGCGTACCCAAGCCATCTTCGCGCTAAAAGTTTCACCTGTCCTATGTGTCATGAATATTATGCTACTTTCTAAAATACTACAGGAGCTTAACCCATTGTGTTCTCTCTGCCACTGATTTCTCAATATTTCCCAACTCCGTCTGGCTCTCATATCAGCTGTCTGTAGAAATGTATCAAAAGATGATGAATAATTTATTAGAATCCTTTATACAGCCTGTAGATAAAGGGTTCAATACGTGTCGTAAATTTTTGCCGTCTTTCAAAAATCACTTGCCAGGAGCGTACCTGCAAGCTTGGGGTTAGTAGACTGACATGTTAACCACTCACCCACCGTGGCAAGTTAATTTTTCTAATATGATATAGGGGATCGATGTCTCATCAGTAGAGATACGGGAAAATCGCAACTGCGATAAATGCATATTTTACTCTTTCTCAATTATTATGAAGGCAAGTAGCAGCATTCTAGAGTAAATCAAGTCTTTGCTTGTCTTATAGACTGTAAAGATATTGATAACATTAGCCAACTAATGGCTACACTGCGTTCTGCTGCACGGCTAAAAGCACAGGGAAACTACAGCCGTAATGCTATCCCGAGGATATGCACCTCACTATGCATAATTACATGTGATGATGGCCTCCTCTCTTGTAAAATTCCAATCCGGAGTTAAACTAGTCCCCCGTTTGGATCTCCGGGTGGGTACTACTCGAGAGGGGGTTAACATCACAGAAGTGACAAAGAGGAAATCTGACATTCTACGGATTGGAGTGTGGAATGTTAGGAGTCTGCTACGCAGTGGAAGGTTAGAAAACTTATAAATGGAAACGGATAGGTTGAGGTTGGATTAGGTTGGGATTAGTGAAATGCGCAGGCAGGAAGAAAGGAACTTCTAGTGAGGAGACAATAGGCTCATTGGCACTAAATCAAACAACGGCTATGCGGGGGCAGGTATCATATTAAGTATTAAACTTGGACATCGGGTGGAATATTATGAGCAATATAGTGAACGGATTATTGTAGCTAAAATCAATACAAAACCTGCATGCATCACAGTGGTACAAGTCTATATGCCTACCAGTCAAGCTGATGATGAAGATGTTGAAAAGGTCTACAAAGAAGTAGACGAAATTCTGAGGTATATCAAGGGTGATAAACGTGTTATAGTGATGGGAGATTGGAATGCTGTGGTAGGAAACGGAAGTAAAGGGAAGATAGTAGGAGATTTCGGATTTGGTGAAAGGAATGATCGAGGAAGTAGGCTGATTAAATTCTGCACCGAGAATGAGTTGGGCATAGCTAACACCTTATTCAATAACCACAATAGAAGAATATACACAAGCATGAGACCAGGAGATACAGGGCGTTCCCAATTTGACTTCATTATGCTCAAGCAGAGATTTCGATGCTATATTTTGGATTGCAAAACATATCCCGGTGCTGACATAAACTCCGAAGAAACTGAAGAAAAGTCCAAAGCCAAAAGGTGGTCAATAGGCAGACTGAAAGAGAAGGATGTAAACGAAAGATTCAAGAAGAGTATAAAGGGTGGACTAATGAAAACCCCTAAACAAAAGTCAACTGCAGACTAATGGGCACTTTTGAAGAACGAAATAACAAAATCCACAGAGGAAAACATTTTTAGGAAAGAATGAATAGGTATAAATCCGTGGATCACTCAGGATATACTAGAATTAATGGATGAAAGATGGAAACACAACACGGATGAAAAGGGGAAAGCAGATAAATGAGGTTAACAAGAAGTTTAAGGAAGCGAATGAAGACTGGTTGAAAGTGAAATGTGCAGGTATAGAAAATTGTCTGAAATCAGGAAAAGTAGATACAGCTTATTTAAGGATTAAGAATACTTTTGGGCAAAAGAGACCAAGTGCTGAAATATTAAAGACACAGATGGAAAGCCTCTTACAGATGGGGAAGAAAAGGTTGAGAGATGGAAAGTTTACATAGAGTGTTTGTGTAAGGGAAAGGAGATTGATAATCATGTAATGTAAAGTGAAGAGGAAATTGATGATGCGAAAAGGGTGATTTAGTATTGAGATCAGAATTTGACAGAACATTGGAAGACTTAAGCAGGAACAAAGCACCAGGCGTAGATGATATACCGATTGAGTTGCTACGCTGCATAGGTGATGATGGTCTGGTCAGGTTATTTCAATTGGTGGGTAGAATTTTTAAGACTGGTAAGGTATCCTCTGATTTGAAAAAGAATGTTATCATCCCTATACCAAAGAAAGTAGGAGCTGTCAGATTTGAAGATTGCCGTACAATCAGCCTGATTACTCATGTTTCAAAGATCCTGTCTAGAATATTAATTTATAATATACAAGAGCCTGGTAGAAACGGATTTGGATTTGAATGAGTTATCGAATGGTATGGACTCCGTCTTTAGGAAAGAATTCATGATGAAAATTAATAAATGTAAAACAAAAATATTGGAATGCAACCGAAATAACCAGTTTGGTTTCAGGATAAATGTAGGACCAAGGGAAGCTGTACTAAGTGTTCGGCTAATTTTGGAACGTAGAATAAGGAAAGATAAGAGAGCATTCATGGATATTGTAGACTTAGAAAAGACTTTTGATAACGTTGATTGGGCTAAGTTGTTTGATATTTTGTAAACAATTGGAATAATGTGCAGGAATAGGAGGGTGATCTACAATCTATACAGAAACCAGACAGCAGTCATTCGAGCTGAAGGACATGAGAGAGAAGCTGGTATTCAGAAAGGAGTAAGGCAAGGCTGCAACTTATCACCCATACTTTTCAATCTTGAAATTGAACAAGCAATGAAAGAAATTGGGGATAATTAACGTTGGAGTGAAGATTCAATGAGAAATAATATCAACTTTGAGATTTGCTGTTGACATCGTCATCTTGGCCGACACGCCAGAGGATTTGGATGAGTTATCGAATGGTATGGACTCCGTCTTTAGGAAAGAATTCATGATGAAAATTAATAAATGTAAAACAAAAATATTGGAATGCAACCGAAATAAATCAGAAATCCCATGGACATTAAATAGGCAGCTGAGAAGCTAAAGGAAGTAGGAGACTTCTGTTACTTAGGAAATAAAATAGCCAGTGATGGACGAAGCAAAGAAGATATAAAAAGTAGGTTATCACAGGCAAGGAAAGTATTTCTAGAGAAAAGGAATCTGTTGACATCGAATATAAATGTTGGTATTAGGAAATCTTTTTGAAAGCCTTTGCCTGGAGCGTGGCTCTCTATGGAAGAGAAACTTGGGCAATTGTTGCAGCATATAACAGGAGAATTGAAGCGTTTGAAATGTGGTGTTTCGGGAGAATGTTGAAGAGCAGATAGGTAGATAGGGTTACAAACGAAAAGGTATTTGGCCGAGTGGAAGAGGAGAGATGCATCTGGCGAATGCTAATGGAGAAGAGATAGGTTGGTAGGATACATTCTAAGACACCTAGGAATAGCAAGCTTAAGGAAGGAAGGGTTGAGGACTAGAACTGTAGGGGTAGACCGAGGGTTAAAATATGTTAAACAGATTGCCTTGGGTGTAGGGTGTGGTAGCTATGAGGAGATGAAACTGATACATGGCTCTATCATGACTTATAAACTCCTTGTACAGATTTGATTACCCTGCTCTATCTGTGAATGAATATTTGAAATACGTCGCGATCGTGCGTAGCCTGGTGATATTCTATGAAAACTCTGTATGTAGTACCCCTTGTCGCTACCAGAGGGTGTGCAGTGTTCGGTTCCTCTAGTATTGCCCAGTTGCGCTGCTCCCTGCGTGAAAACTATGAACTTGGTTACCTCTTATCGCTACCAGATGGCGGGTAGAGCACTTCCTCCCAAGTGTCTGCTTAGTGGTGCGCTCTGTGTGTCGGCTGTCGGCCGTAGGAACTAACATTTATTACTTCCGGAAGCTAACATGGCCGCCTATTTGTTTATTTACAAATAATTGTAATTGTGACATTGTGTTACGATATAATTGAACTATCGATCGACCTGGTAACTCTTGGTGACCCTTCGAGTGTAACTGCTGGGGATTATGATTGTCTGAACCTCGACGAAGAAAACCACGCTCTGCTACCATATTGATACGTGACTGTATCATGACTTATAAACTCCTTGTACAGATTTGATTACCCTGCTCTATCTGTGAATGAATATTTGAACTACGTCGCGATCGTGCGTAGCCTGGTGATATTCTATGAAAACTCTGTATTTAGTACCCCTTGTCGCTACCAGAGGCCGTCAGTTATCGGTTCCTCTAGTATTGCCGAGTTGTGCTGCTCCGTGCGTGAAAACTATGAACTTGGTTACCTCTTATCGCTACCAGATGGCGGGTAGAGCACTTCCTCCCCAGTGTCTGCTTGGTGGTGCCCTCTGTTTGTCGGCTGTCGGCCGTTGGAACTAACATTTATTACTTCCGGAAGCTAACATGGCCGCCTATTTGTTTATTTACAAATAATTGTAATTGTGACATTGTGTTGCGATATAATTGAACTATGGATCGACCTGGTAACCTGGTGACCCTTCGAGTGTAACTGTTGGGGATAATGATTGTCTGAACCTCAACGAAGAAAGCCACGGGATGTAGGGGCTCAAAAAGTTGCTCCAAGAGGAACCTAGCCTAGCGGCTAGGCAAATGTAATTGGCCTCGTGGGAGCTTGAATCTATTGAAAATGTAACCGACTTCGTGGGAGAGCTTATTTTATTCTTAAAGGGGGATAATTTATTTTAATAATTTGTTTCGGACAACATAAAGGTATGTAACTTAGAAATGTACTGAAATGAAAAATTGAATATCCACAGCCTGCTTCCAGTCTCCGACCGGGTCAGGAATGGAATTAATGAAGCCCCCATCTAGCGGCGAGGATATGAGCTGTGCCAGCTGCCGAGGCCTGACGCACTCCTCTGGGGCAATGATTAAATGAATGACAGATGAAATGAAATGTTAGTGGAGAGTGTTGCTGGAATGAAATGTAGACAGGAAAAACCGGAGTACCCGGAGAAAAACCTGTCTGCCTCCGTTTTGTCCAGCACAGATCTCACATGGAGTGACCGGGATTTGAACCACGGGCCCAGTGGTGAGAGGTCGGCGTGCTGCCGCCTAAGCCACGGAGGCTTAACTTAGAAATGTACTAAGTGATTGAATTTATTATGGAAGTAACTGGTATCAGCGCAGTGCTGTTTTATGTTCGACATGGTTTGTATTTTTTGTGATAACCCCTGTAAAAGTTTAGAACTCATTCTTCCTATTTTCTATGGTGCTGGTTTGTCCAGTTGAATTGTGCCTCTGAGGTAAGATGTGTATTTGTTGGTTAGAGTACCATGCTTGGATCGAACAAATCTGCGTAGTGTCAGGTTATGACTGTAATAATTCAGTTACTTATTTTTATTTTATTGCATGTAATTGGTGAAGGTTTTATATGTCATACCCAGGCGTGCAGCCCTGTAGGTCAACTGACATTCATTTTGGTGACAGTCTTATCCGAGTTTTAGTAACCTCTAAATTCATTTATTTATTTACTAAATTTTATTAACCTTCTACCGGATAGGACATGTAGAATATTCCTTGGAATACTGTTTAATTACCATCTTAGTGATGGACATTCTTCTTCCTGGTTAGGTTACCATGTGACCATTCGACATTGTTCTTTGTTTATCATTATTAAAAGTGATGTTTTGTTTTTTCTTGCTGATTAGGACTCGAACTTTAGATCTCACTGGAACTAGTCACACTTATAAATGGCTCTCATATTATCAACCTTCTTTAATTATTTTCTTCTTGATTTTGGGTCCTACATTTGACCTTAATTTATTTGGTTCTGGGGTTACCACCACTTTTAAGGTAATTTATGGTTTTACCAGTTTTCTTTGTTTTAATTATCATTAACTTCATGGATTTTCTCATCTCTTGTCTGGTCCGATACCAGCCAGCCTTTTAATGTCACATATAAATATTAATTGGATTCCTCACTTACCTAAGACATTTATTTGTTCATCATATGTCCTTGTGGCATATTCTATTGCAATTTTGTCAATTATATTAAAATATATTGGTTACCCCGAAGAGTGTTTTCTTGGTGTTTTCTGTTCACAGTTGACATGTATTTTAAGTCTCTTATTACTTTGCGTTACTTTTGGTCCATCACGCTCCTTCCACATTTTGACTAATTTTTGTTGGTACGGTAGCGTACCTTACTTTTGGATTATTTTATTCTCTTCTTTTTACATGATCGTTGTTTTTGTTGTTTGAGTCTTCAGTCTTTTGACTGGTTTGATGCAGCTCTCCATGCCTCCCTGTCCTGAGCCAATCGTTTCATCTCTACATAGCTACCACACCCTACATCCGAGGCTATCTGTTTAACATATTCTAACCTTGGTCTACCCCTACAGTTCTTGTCCTCGACCCTTCCTTCCATAACTAAGCTTGCTATTCCTGGGTGTCTTAGTATGTGTCCTACCAACCTATCTCTTCTCTTCATTAGCAGTCGCCAGAAACATCTCTCCTCTCCCACTCGCCTTAATACCTCTTCGTTTGTAACCCTATCTACCCATCTGATCTTCATCATTCTCCTGTAACACCACATCTCAAATGCTTCAATTCTCCTCTTTTCTGCTGCACCAATAGTCCAAGTTTCACTTCCATAGAGCGCTACGCTCCAGACAAAGGTTTTCAAAAATGACTTCCTAATACCTAAATCTATATTCGATGTCAACAGATTCCTTTTTGTAGAAAGGCTTTCCTTGCCTGAGCCAACCTACTTTTTATATCCTCTTTGCTTCGTCCATCACTGGTTATTCTGCTTCCTAAGTAACAGAAGTCTCCTACTACCTTCAGCTTTTCACCTGCCAATTTGATCTCCATAGAGGTTTCTGATTTATTTCGGCTGCATTCCAGTATTTTTGTTTTACATTTATTAATTTTCATCATGAATTCCTTCCGTAAGACGGAATCCATACCATTCAAAAACTCATTCAAATCCTCAGGCTTGTCGGCCAAGATGACGATGTCATCAGCAAATCTCAGAGTTGAAATTATTTCTCCTTGAATCTTCACTCCCACTTTAAATTTTTCTCCAATTTCCTTCATTGCTTGTTCAATGTAAAGATTGAAAAGTATGGGTGATAAATTGCAGCCTTGCCTTACACCTTTCTGAATACCAGCTTCTCTCTCATGTCCTTCAGCTCGAATGACTGCTGTCTGGTTTCTGTATAGATTGTATATCACCCTCCTATCCCTGTACTTTATTCCAATAGATTTTAAAATGTCAAACAATTTAGTCCAATCAACGTTATCAAAAGCCTTTTCTAAGTCTACAAATGCCATGAACGTTCTCTTATCTTTCCTTATTCTACCTTCTAAATGATCGTATCCGGTCATTATTGGTTGCAGAGCGTGGTTTTCTTCGTCGAGGTTCAGACAATCATAATCCCCAACAGTTACACTCGAAGGGTCACCAAGAATTACCAGGTCGATCGATAGTTCAATTATATCGTAACACAATGTCACAATTACAATTATTTGTAAATAAACAAATAGGCGGCAATGTTAGCTTCCAGAAGTAATAAATGTTAGTTCCTATGGCTGACAGCCGACACACAGAGCGCACCACCAAGCAGACACTTGGGAGGAAGTGCTCTACCCGCCATCTGGTAGCGATAAGAGGTAACCAAGTTCATAGTTTTCACGCAGGGAGCAGCGCAACTCGGCAATACTAGAGGAAACGAACACTGCACGCCCTCTGGTAGCGACAAGGGGTACTACATACAGAGTTTTCATAGAATATCACCAGCCTACGCACGATCGCGACGTATTTCAAATATTCATCCACAGATAGAGCAGGGTAATCAAATCTGTACAAGGAGTTTATAAGTCATGATACAGTCACGTATCAGAAACGAGGCATGGAGAACTGCATCAAGCAAGTCAAAAGACTGATGACTCAAACAAGAACGGATCGATGCACGTAAAATGAGCTATGTCTGGTGCTTCTACATGTTGATCGATTTCGACCAGTCTCATCCATCCCTATGTATATAAAAATGTATTTTGGTCCCTGTCTGTCTGTACCTCCATTATTGTCTTCTGGGAAATTTCCCATATTATTTCCACCTGAAGAAGAAGAAGATGTTATGTAAATGTAGCTTGAGAGCTCATTTGCTACCAATCCTGAAATTTTGGACCTCAAACTAGGCCATCTGACTCAAGCTGGTTTATTTTACTGTGTGTTTTTCAGGTCCAGATTGGGCCATCAGGGTATTGAAATGTTTTGAATAGAGTTAGTTTGTTTTGTTGCCACAATGTGTCTTTGCTCTCGTATAAGTAGG
Organism: Meconema thalassinum; assembly: GCA_946902985.2. Taxonomy (NCBI): domain Eukaryota; kingdom Metazoa; phylum Arthropoda; class Insecta; order Orthoptera; family Tettigoniidae; genus Meconema; species Meconema thalassinum. The sequence goes on along the minus strand of OX336391.1, from coordinate 69,904,854 downwards.
TCTTATTTTACAACAGCCACATATTCACTTCAAACAAGCAAATTCCGGAGGTCAATCACCACTTCCATTATCTCAACAAAACATCACATAGACTACAACTAACAAATTTTGACGAGTTGGATGCGACTAAATAAGTGTATATATTGTAAATAATTTCACCGATACTTTCATACAATCAAAACTGGTCATCGAAGTGTATTTATCCATTTTACAATAGGCAGCGCAAGGGTAGATTCAACAAATGATTGACGCCGCGCAATTTGTTTCAACAAACTCCCGTATGTGTTCATATACCATTCATCCGATTACGATGAGACTTTAGTGAGTTCTTGTGTACACTCCCGCAAAGGTTTCTGACTAAGTAAATCCATATTACAATTGGTAATGCACGAGTAGTTTTAACAAATGATTTACGGCGTGAATCGTGTTTACAAAGTCCTAAATCCGTTCATATACCATTCATCTGATTGCAATGTAACTTTGGTGAGTAGTAGTCTACACTCCTGCAAAGGTTTATGAATGAGTAAATCCATTATGCATTAGGTGACGCACGAGCAGATTCAACAAATGAGTTACGGCGCGCGAATCATTAAGCAAAGTCCCGTATGCGTTCATTTACCATTCATCCGAATACGAAGGAACTTTGGTGAGTTGTTGTGTGCACTCCTGCGAATGTTTCTGACTTAGGAATTATATTTTGCTACAGGGAGCACACAAGCAGTTTCAAGAAATGAGTGATGGCACGCGAAATGTTTCAACAAAATCCCGTATGCTTTCATGTAACATTCATCCGATTTAATGAGTTATTGTTTACACTCCCGTTAAGGTGTGTGACTTACTAAATCCAGTCCACAGTTGGTAGCGCACGAGTAGATTCAACAAATGAATGACAGCGTCCGAATAGTTTCAAAAATCTCCCGTATGTGTTCATATACCATTCATCCGATTGCAATGAAACGTTGGTGAGTTGCTGTGTACACTCCTGCAAAAGTTTCTGACTTAGTAGATCCATATTACAATCGGTAGCGCACCTGTAAATTCTACAAATGTGTGTCAGCTCGCGATTTTTTCAACAAAGTCCCGTATGCGTTTATGAATCATTTATACGATTGCGATTAAATTTTGGTGAGTTGTTGGTTACACTCTTGAAAAGATTTCTGACTTAGTAAATTCATGTTACAATTGGTAACGCAAGAGTAGATTTAACAAATGGGTAACGGCACGTGAATCGTTTAAAAAGAGTCCCGTATGCGTTCTTATACCATTCATCTGATTGCGATGAAACTTTGGTGAGTTGTTGAGCACGCTCCCACAAATGCTAATGAGATAGTAAATCCATTTTACAATAGTTTAGAGGCAGTTAATGGAAAAATAAAAATAAAAATGTGTATCCAAAAGCACTTCAACAAACAATGTTACAACGCCAACACTTTCTATGAAAGGCATTGCAAATCGAACTGGGTACAGCTAGTATTACATATTTTTAGGTAAAATGTGTGTAAGCATGTCATTATTAATAGTAGTTCTAAGAAACTGACTCTGGGTGCTCTATAAAAACAAATGAATAGTACCGCAGTGTCTTCAAGGCAGATCTCTACAAAGAGGTACTCAAGTCTTAAATTCTCATTATTTGGGGATTTGCAGATAACCTGGCTATTGAACATACAGTGCTACTCAATCCCTTCTCTACGTTGTCTGTCATAGTGGTAGATATTATATCCTGGCATGGATACAGATGAATCAGTAATGGACTTATGGAACCTTGTTCCATTAACAGCGATTACGTCAATACTGGAGTTAACAACTGTGTACTCAAATTCTGCGAAATATCCTAGCATTATAAGTGACTGGGAGTACATGTGAGTTACTTTAAAATCATTGGGTTATCTATCAGCTGTATCACAAAGATACTCATTGCTACTGCCCCCGTAAATTGAATTATTTTGGGACAAAATGAGAGTATTTTCCGTCCCCATGAAAAATTTAACCGGCAAATATAGATTCTGGAAGTGTGACACAGGAGGGTAGTGTTACAAGCTCGAGACTGTGGGAGAGCCCGATCAAGTGATATATTGCACAATAGACGCTTCTAGAAGGCTAAAATTGACATAGCAACAGCGAGTTTGGAAATTAATATTATAAATATTGTTAAAATTATGCTATTGGATCCCAGCCCAGGCCAATGAGAAGAGGTCTTATTGAAGACGGGATCAACTTCAACTACATAATTTGATGAAATTATGCATTTAGGCCCTTAGAAGATTTTCTTATTTGGTAACGAAGAGAATATTAAGAAAAAATATTTCTGATACTTTAAAAACCGCAGATACATATTTAGGACGGAGAATGAAGACTCTACAGAAGAGATTTGTCAAGATGCTAGGGGTAGCCCAGCAACACAGAAGAATTTGCCAGAAGGATGTCGTTCGAGCCCAGGCGAATGTTGGTGAATTCCAGAGAGGGACGTTTCCTATCTCTGAGTTCGGAAATCCGAGGTTCGAATGCAGATCCATCTCAGTATCTTGTACTGAGGAAAATTCTAAAGTATTTTGGGAAAACTTACATAGATCTTCAAGTTTTCGTCCAAATAAGGTAGCAGTGTATCTTATTTTTAGTATAGAGCTTGATTAGTGACATCCTGAGCCAACGATCTTACTCCATATTTCCATATTTTCACATTTCATGTATTTCAGTGTTTTCATGTATTTTGCACTTCAGATGTGTGTTAAGATTCTTATGCTTTAAGATTATGTAAGAGATGATTGCCTTTCATCTATTTTTCAATTATATTCTACGGATCAGTTGTGGAACTGTCATTAAAATTTTTTTTTGAGGAATCATATTGCCTCATAGAAGACTAGTCGTTTTGACTCTCGAATATTAATAATTTTATTTAAGCCAAGTATTCTGACAATGTGTCATAGCTTCAAATTAAATTCTTATTAAATTTAATTTGAGCACTTTAATTTAACAACATCAAACTTCAAGAACAGAAGAAACATAGAATGATATTGTTATATCGTTATTGTACATAAATTGTCGACGAAAGAAGAAATACTAGTCGTTTGATATGACCGAAGTCTTAATCCCTATAAACATTCTTTGTGTAGAGTGGAAAAACATTACGACGTTGACAAACCTTCTTATTATTTGAAAAGCTGAGAGCTTTGTTCATTTAATATGTTAGAGGAAATACCATTTGATAGAAGATTATTCAAATATTTGGCTAGGAATTCAAAGCTAGTTTATCCCGGTCAACATTGGATTCTATTTAACACCATAAATAACATGTGTGATATTTTACACTATTTGTGTAGCATCATGTCATTTTGTGGACCTGATATTAAAACGATAAACAATTTAAAGCTTGACAAGTGAGATGAGACAGGAGTATTATTTGTATTAAATGTATTTGCGACAGACGAGTTAACAGTTGATTATCTTGTGGAGTAAACTTTAGGAGGTCAATCACGACAGTCTAATATCGTTCATAACAATTGGAAGTTTCGTTTGAAGAACTTAAGCATGTATAATTGTAGTTCAGTAGTCATGTGGAATGATACTGAGGGTCATGCCATTATTTGAGAGAAGTTCCTACAGAAGATATGTTAATAACAATTAATCCGTTTTTGGTTATTGTTTAACATAGTGGATGACAATTGTTTATGCCATATATACTGTTATATGAGGATTTATAGAGCTATGAAGTGCTCATGCGAGGGAAGTTCCGCATTTTAAAGGGAAGTCAAAGTATTATTGTTCTTTGATAAGAAGGCATGGACCATGATAAGAGCCGTTGTATACAAGTAGTCCAGTTCATAAGAAGTAACGATTTAGCTGTGTTGACAGGAGGATTCTAGCGGAAATACAACTAGAGAACGATTGTCTACTTATGTCAATAATACAACTATTATATTTTATTAAACCCGAAGTTATGTAATTACGTACAGTTAACCTTAATTAGTCGACTGTATTAGACCGACAATGGAATGAAACCTATATAAGACGATGTGTAAGCAGAATGTTAGAGAATGGTTATGTGGAAAACCAGTGTATATAATTAATTAAGAGATGTATTGTAACCGAGAAGCCAGAATCTCGAAAGTAACCTGTTAGCAACACTAAATAATGGATATTATTATAAACATATTACATGTAAATATTTTTTGAAAATGATTTAATTAGTTAAATAATTTAGTAGGATTTATTAATCGAATGTTTTGGAATAGCGTGTGTTTTATGAGCAGATGTTTTTGGTATGAATGATTGCCCACTGTTAAGATTAATTGTTGAACCGGATTGGTCATGAACAATTTCGGGGTGCGAATGAAAGAGTGTATAAAAATTTTCAGGATGATTGTTACGAAACATAGAAGTTATGAGCATTTTTGTAAGATCTGTATGCTAATTTTACGTGTTTTATAAACGCAATCAAAAGCAGTCTCCATGTGGGCTGGTTAGAATGATTCACCGTTAGAGTTAGAGAGCGGTGTGTCATAATATGAGCAGGTGAAGACTCACCGCCTTGTATCAATTGCATTTAGTTCATAGTGCAGCGTGGTGCTGGTGTTTCATTGAAGAAACAGGCCAGTGCACGTGCGTTCTTCAAACGCAGGCTAGTGAATGAAATCAGTTGTCAGGAATGCCACGAATGCAAGAGCCTTCCTTAAACGTTTTTCTTTTTACGTAAATGTAGGCCTAAAACAAGCCAAGAATCTTATGCTCATATTTTTTTTTACACAGCATTGTAATAAGATGTGGATTAGAAAGGAAGTGTGATTGATTGCGTGTTTTTATTTTAATTTGATTGTTAAATTAGTTTATTGCTATTTTGTTTATACTACGTTAGTTTACTCCATTGTTAATAAATGTTATTCAGTTCGTTATTTTTTGTTGTTGGCGTGCGATTCATTTTAAATATAAGAATTAGAGTGTTGTGGATGTATTGTAGGCGAAGCTGAATTCCCAGTCCCCGAGAAGGTAAGTAAAGGTAGGTGTGCCCCGTGTAGTTGGTTGTTGATCCACAATATTCTTGTAACTGCTGTATGTAAATCCCTAAAGGCCATGTTGAGAGCGATTTCTAATGTAGTAATTTGCCGGTGCTGTTAGAAATAGGCGATCCAGCTGGGGCAATGGATATTCCAACAGGCTACTTTCGGATTTTCGGGTACAGTAGGAATGGCGCCCTATGATCTTTGGGGCTACGAAATTATCTTCGTAGTGCCTCTAAAGGAAGTTGGTTTGAACATTTCTAGTGAAAAAAATAATTACCAGACTTATGGGATGTCTTATCCATTTCGGATGGATGTGAGTGTAATTATATAGGCTTATTTTAAATTGATATTAGGAAGGTTACACTCAGATAAAGATCAGATCTTAGAAACCTGAGAGAGGTGTAGTAGGTAGACAGTTTCGAAAAACGACCTACGATCTGAATATTTATTTAATTTTACCGGTACATAGCGATTGCTAAGGTCATGTTAAAAGTAAAGCTAACTTGTTTTGATGACTGTAATGGTAGAATTTTCTTTGTGGTAGTATATTTAAAGTGAATCACAGGAGAACGAACATTATGAGTAAGTTTATTTAACATAGGGTGTACTATAAGTTAATGCTAAGGTAATTTTAAGTTACTTTAAGACATTAAGTTGCTCAAAAATATATATGGAGTAGGACGTTGCTCAGATGTTGTTATTTTGCTCTGTTGTCGAATGTGTCTCTACAGCATTATATAAAGGGTTATTGCAATGGCAAGCGAGGGTATGAAGAGGATGCTGGAGGAGATGCATGTGAAGCGCCAAGAAAGTATGCAGCAGAATTTAAAGGATGTCCAAAGTGAATTCAAGGCAAATTTGAATGTTGTTGAAGGTAAATTTCAGGAAGCGAAGCTGGACCTAGAACAACTGACGCGTGAACGAAAGGAGGACCTTGACATAGTGATTGTTAAAGTTGTTGATTCTATTACAGATAAAGTCGCAGAAAGTGTCAAAGAGAGTTTCAAAACTGAAATTCAAGAAGTTGAGACTTCTTTAGAGGGTTTACATACTAGTGCCTCTAAAATGGTTGCAAATGTCACGCGTTTACAGGCCAGCTCAAAGCAGATTCAGGATGATGTAAGTGGCGTACGGACAGAGGTCGGTACTGTCCAATGTAAAGTCGATACAGTCCAATCTAAAGTAGATACAGTCCAAGTAGATGTATCCACAGTCCAATCCAAAGTAGACATAGTACAGTCCGATATTGGTAATGTGAGGTTCACTGTCCAATCTAAAGTAGATTCAGTCCAAACAGATGTCACTAATGTTCAGGTTGACATAAACAATATGCAGTCAGATTTCACTGATGTACAGTCTGACATAGGTAAAATACAAACAGAAGTCAATACGGTATTTGTGGATGTAGCAAAAGTCCAAGTGGACATTAATAAAATTAGACAAGAGGTAGAGGCTTCTAAAAATTTGTGTACACAAAATATAACTGCTTTAACGACACGTTTTGTTAACGATGCGTTAAAAACTACAGCTTCTCTAGCCGAATTAAAAGGTAACGTAGAAACTTTACGAACGCAGGTCATTGATCATAATAAAATTCTTAAGGCAGATATTGAGGAGGACATAGCTGAAATGTTAAAAGCTAATGTAGTTGTCTGGAAAGACGAGTGGAACAAATCCAGTGTGGAACACGTTAAGCAAATCCAAGATAACATAGAAAATAAATTAGCCAGTACTCAAGTAGAAATTAATCGAGAGGTTATTGAAGTAAGAAAGGATTTAGGTAAAAGGATTGATACGCTCACTGAAGAGCAAGTAGAAGATAGAACTCAATCTAGTCAGGATGTTCAAGCTTTGAAAGAATCGTTAGAGAGTAAGACTAAAATGATAGAGGAACGATTAAACATGGTTGTCACTAACGTTAATGCCACGAGTGAAGAGAAAACTAATGAACTAGAAGAATAAGTAACCAAGAAATTACAAACTCATAATCTAGGAGATGTTGCCAGTCGTGAGACTTATGAGGAAGATTTAAAGACCGAAGTAGGCCAACAGCTGAAGAAGATTATCACTTAGATGGAAGAAAAGGAAAGGGAGAAGATAGATTTCGAAGATTCGAGGAATCAGACTAGATGAAGTAGCCTAGAAGTGGAAGAAAGGGAAATCAGGCCAGAAAAAAGATTATTCAGGTTTACGGAAGGTTTAGAGGAGAGGAGTAAAGAGCCCGAAAGTTACAATAGAGATTTTCGACCAAACCTTCAGGATTCATATCCGAGAATCGTGACGGTCATAAGGAACTTTGAAGACAATCCGTGTAAGTTCAGCAACCTAGATAGTTCCACACCGATAGAGTACATTATAAATCTCAAAGATTACTTTATCGAAGCGCATATTCCAAGAGAGAGAGAAATGAAGATCGTAGAACGCTATCTGTCAGATGGGCCCCTTGAATGGTTTGTGCCTTTAGAAATACCTTCATGAACTTCGATGAATTCGCACAAGCACTAATAAAGCGTTTCTGGTGTATTGAAGCTCAAAATTCCCTACGCGCAGAAGTATACTCACGAAAGTATTCAGGAACTCTTCCCACACGCAACGCAGACTTCTTCACGAGTCAGTTAGCCAGACTAAGATTTCTTCAACCCCCGTTATCTACAGCTCAGTTGATAGACGCGATAGCCAGGATGCTCCCTGTTGAAGTCAAACGTCGATTTATCTCGTCAGGAATCAACGATCTAGCGGGCATGGACGAATTGCTCAGAAAACTCGATTACGCGAGCCCGATTCCAAACGTTGTTGCGAAGAACCAAACGCAAGAATACAAAGACATTAACACAGTATATCTTGACCAAACACAACAGACAGACAACCCGAAAGAACCAGAAAAGGGAAATATTGGCCCTGAAAGGAATAATTATTTCCGTGATCGTAGAGCAGAACCCAGATACAGGAGATACCGTGGAGGTCGTCCATATAAGCAACAGCAAGGACGTAGTAACGATAATAGCAATGGCAACCGTAGAAGTGGTTAGTATCACAATAATAATAACTACAGATACAATAATAATGGTTATTATTACAGGAATAATAATAGGAATAACCAAAACTCTAATCGTAACAGAAACTCCCAGGATGAGATTATGACGAGGGAGAAGTATGATGAACGTCATATGGAAGGAAAAGAGTATCTCAAGGAGTTGAGAAACAATGAGAATGGTAATGGAAGGGAAAATAAAAGCTTGATTATAGATCCCGGTCCATCTACTAGTCAGAAGGGGAACCATGAGAATGAGTCTCAAGGACAAAAGGAAAACCAATTTTGAAACGGAATTAGAGGAGACAGGATATACTGCTACACAAAAGCAGATTATGATAAACGAAATCTATGAGGTAACAGACGAAGACCTACTCTTCGAGAAAGAGATTGTTAGAGAAGAAAGACCATTCGAGTTACCGATTATATGTGTTAATGCTGTTGGACAAATAAACAAGTCGTTAATGGATACTGGTGCCATTATGTCTATCATATCGGATGATTGTTATCAAAGATTATCTAAGGGCAAAAAGATGACAGTTTTACCCGCATCTGCTGTTAAAGTGCGTGGTATTTTTCAAGACAAAGCAGTAAAATGCAAAATCCAAGTTTTATTAAACTTTTAGATAAATGGAAGCACATATGAACACATTTTCATTGTGGTGAGCAAGATCAATTTTGATATCGTGCTAGGCATTTACTTCATTACTAAAGTTGGAGCAGTAATTGATATGAAGAACCGAGTCATAAGATTTGGTGAAGGGTTAATAAACACAGAAGAGTTAGAAGAACAGGATTCGAATGACAGTCTAGATATAGATCCTAGGGAAGAAATTATTAACAGTATTATTGAAGAGGTAGAAAATGGAAGGGAAATGCCTACTCTCCAAGCAGATGGGTTTGTCGATATTCAGGATGAATTTGAGGAATTAATCATAGAGTTTAAAGACATTTTTGATGATAAGCCTGGATTGATAAAGGACTACAAGTATAATATTAGGCTTACGGATGAAACTCCTTATCAGAAGAGAATTTACCCGATACCAGAAAAGTACTATGAAGAAGTACGAGGGATAATCAAGAAAATGGAAGCTGACGGAATTATAAAGATGCAGGCGTCGTCTTACATCAACCCTATAACTGTGTCAATAAAAATAATGGTCAATTACGCCTATGTCTCGACGCCAGGACCATTAATTTAAAGATTTTGCCCGAGGCAGACCGACCGCCTAAAATATGAGATTTGCTCAGAAAGTTCAAAGGAAAAGTCTGTTTTAGCGTCCTAGATTTAACGTCTTCGTTTTATCAGATTGAGCTTGAAGAAGAAAGCAAACAGTACACAGGGTTCCTGTTTGACCAGACGTCCTGGGTTATTCAGAGAATTCCCTTTGGCATGGTCAACAGTTGTCCAGCCCTGATTAGAGCCCTTGATAACAAACTCACCGATGAAGTTAAAAAGAACGTGCTTTGTTATATAGATGATTTAATCATATCTTCACCAAATGTCCAGGAACATCTTAAACACTTGCGTAAGCTTTTTGAAAACCTGAGAGACGCAATTATAAAGGTAAACTTCGATAAGTGCCGTTTCATGAAAGAATAAATTAATTTTCTCGGACACAACATTGACCAGCATGGATATCATCCGAACTTGCAGAAAGTGGAAGCTATTATGAGGTTCCCAAAGCCCACTAAGGTCAAACAAGTGCGAGAATTTGTAGGTGCGTGCCAATTCATTAGCAGTCATTGTCCAAAGTATTCGGAGATTATGGCACCTCTCTACGACTTGATAAAGAAAAATAACCGTTGGAAGTGGAGCAGTACCGCTGACGACGCGTTTGAGAAAGCTAAGGAAATGTTGAAAAACAACGTGAAATTAGAATATCCGGATTTCGAACGAATATTCAACATAGAATCCGATGCTTCACGTGTAGGCATTAGTGCAGTCTTATACCAAAAGGACGAAAAAGCAAATTAGCACTACATTGCGTTCACCGGAAGAAAACGTAAGAAACACGAAGAGAACTACTTCACGAGAGAACTAAAGGCGTTATCTTTCGTGACAGCTCTTCAAGTGTGGAAAAAGATATTAATCGGACACCAGATTATAATTAACACCGATCATAAGGCACTCCAATTTATGCTTCAAACCGATATGTCGATTGATAGATAAACTCGATGGGCCCTATTCACTCAACAGTTTAATGCTACAATAGTCCATCAGCCAGGTAAAGACAATTTGTTGGCTGACGCATTATCACGTAACCCAGTTAGAAATTTGCAGATTAACCATGTGCAATTGGAGGAAGAAGATCAAGAAACCGTTAGGAGATTAGCCCGAATCGGTGTGTCACAGAAGAGACACGCTCCAATTAGGAAAATATGCAGGTTCCTTAACGGTTACTTGGACACAGCAGACCTTGATTATGCTGCTACTCAAAGGCAATCACGACACTTTGTATTGAGCGGAGATCTCGTGTGTAAATACGCAGACTCCGAACTCACTCAGATTGGCATAGTCGTGCCCCCTAATCTTGTCACAAAGTTAGTGTGGTTGGCACACCACTCTATCGGACATGGAGGTTTAGATAAAACCCTCAGTACTCTTAAAGAGAGGTTTATCTGGACCAACATGAGATCCACTACTGCGAAGATTATAAGATCTGGTGATAAATGCCAGAGAGGAAAATTCGCATCAGAATTGTTGAAAGGAAGACCCAGAGCTATGATACCTTCTAAACCACGTGAGCTGATGGCCACGGATATTTTTGGTCCTTGTCCGAAGGGATATCAGGGTAATCAGTTCCTGTTAGTGACTGTTGATGTTTTCACTAAATTCGTTACCATGAATCCTATGCAAACGGCCAATACCAGAAATGTTGTGTGCAGAATAGAGAATGCTGTGTTTCCGAAGGCTGGGAAACCAGAATATCTCTTATCGGACCATGGAGCGCAGTTCACTTCAGCTGAATTCGCAGCAGACATGGAAAGGTTGGGAATTAAGCACATCCTTTCAAGTGTGCGTTATCCAGAGTCAAATTTAAGCGAACGCTATATGGCGGAATTTAGCAAATTCTGTAGAATTTTCTGCCCAGATGATCACCCCATTTGGGTAAAATACGTACCAATGATTGAGGATTGTTTGAACTCCACAGTTCAAGACAGCACGGTAGAAGTTCCTATGATTCTTCACTTAGGAAGGAATCCAGAAAGGCCATGGGATAATGTATTCGATTTCATTCCCAGAGATCGTGATCTAGGAAGACAAGCGAGGATCGACAAGGCAAAGGAAAAACTTCAGAAAGCAGCGGAGAAGCGCTTGAATCGAGTTGCAGGAAAACGTTTCGGTACGCCGTTAGAAATTGGAAATATGGTTTTACTGCGCAGACCAGTGAAAGCGGACGTGAGCAAAAAGATATACCCCAAGTTCGGAGTTATCTTTATTGGCCGTTCCGCATAACTAATGCTTATGGGAATAACTGTTGTGAGTTGTTTGATGATGAAAATAACGTTATTCTAGGAAAATTCAATGATAAGGATTTAAAAAAGTATCATAAGAAAATAGACTAAAATAATTCAATATTCGAGTTCAAGTGACATATCAAAAGTCTTGAATTAGAATGATTAAAAACAATTTGCAACTGTTTTTAACTTGAGATGACGGAGGAATGCCCCCGTAAATTGAATTATTTAGGGACAAAATGAGAGTATTTTCCTTCCCCATGATAAAATTTAACCAGCAAATATAGATTCTGGAAGTGTGACACAGGAGGGTAGTGTTACAAGCTCGAGGCTGTGGGAGAGCCCGATCACGTGATATATTGCACAATAGACGCTTCTAGAAGGCTAAAATTGGCATAGCAACAGCGATTTTTGGAAATTAATATTATAAATTTGTTATAAATTATGCTATTGGATCCCTGCCCAAAGCCAATGAGAAGAGGTCTTATTGAAGACGGGATCAACTTCAACTACATAATTTGATGAAATTATGCATTTAGGCCCTTAGAAGAAGATTTTTTTATTTGGTAATGAAGAGAATATTAAGAGAAATTATGTCTGATACTTTAAAAACGCAGATCGGTTAATCTACGCAGTAATAAGCATTGGTAATCTACGCGCTAAAATTATGGTGGGAGATTGATATGGCCGGCAAAATTCCGACTTGGAGGGGGAGATCCAAGGATCGAGGTTCTTATTCCAACAGTCTTTGAAGAGTCAGGAAGTGTTTTTACTGGGTTAACCGAGATTCCAAGGCTTTGTCCAAGTGCGACGACTGTCGACTTGTGGAGACGCGAGGCTAGCTAGGTGGAACGTAGGAGATCACCGCACTTCCATTTTATGTGAAGTTGTGAGGAACATTGCATTAATTATATCTCTTATATTATTGAGCTCTGAATTCAACTAAGCGAATATATATAAAGAACAGGTCGCATACTACAGTGAAAGGTCGAGCGTTCTAAAACTTACCGTTTCGCCAATATAAGCCAGTTAAGACAGAGTTTCAAATGTGTTGGAAATAAAGCTAAATATCATTTTAGATTGCAACGTGAAGTTGGCGAACGCAGTTCAAGTGAACAGTAGCGGAGAACTTTGAATATTGACGCAACACATAAACATTATTATAATGACTATCATTATTCTTCAAGTGGATTCATACAATATAAGTAACATTGTTGATATGATGAACTAAATAGTCATGCGCCAGAGACATATTCGATAACAGGAGTTAGGATACAACGATGGAACTTCGTTAGACAACGTATTCTTGGATACAGACGTAGTGTACGGTCCATCTTGTACATTTGCGTCAGTCTACGAAGACTAATGTAACATCAATTAGCAATGGAAATATTACATTCACCATTTATATGAATATTTCTATAAATTATTCCAATGATGAGGCTGATACATATTTACGACGGAGAATGAAGACTCTACAGAAAGATTTGTCAAGATGCTAGGGGTAGCCCAGCAACACAGAAGAATTTGCCAGAAGGATGTCGTTCGAGCCCAGGCGAATGTTGGTGAATTCCAGAGAGGGACGTTTCCTATCTCTGAGGTCGCAGATCCGAGGTTCGAATGCAGATCCATCTCAGTATCTTGAACTGAGGAAACATCTAAAGTATTGTGGGAATACTTACATAGATCTTCAAGTTTTCGTCCAAATAAGGTAGTAGTGTATCTTATTTTTAGTATAGAGTTTGATTTGTGACATCCTGAGCCAACGATCTTACTCCATATTTCCATATATTCACATTTCTTGTATTTCAGTGTTTTCATGTATTTAACACTTCAGATGTGTGTTAAGATTTGTATGCTTCAAGATTATTTAGGAGATGATTGCCTTTCATCTATTTTTCAATTTTATTCTAGTGATCAGTTGTGGAACTGACATTAAAAAATTTTGTTTGAGGAATCATATTGCCTCATAGAAGACTAGTCGTTTTGACTCTCGAATTTTAATAATTTTATTTAAGCCAAGTATTCTGACATTGTGTCATAGCTTCAAATTAAATTCTTATTAAATTTAATTTGAGCACTTTAATGTAACAACATCAAACTTCAAGAACAGAAGAAACATCGAATGATATTGTTATATCATTATTTTACATAAATTCTCGGCGATCTAGGAAATACTAGTCGTTTGATATGACCGAAGTCTTAATCCCTATAAACATTCTTTGTGTAGAGTGCAAAAACATTACGACGTTGACAAACCTTTTTATCATTTGAAAAGCTGAGAGCTTTGTTCATTTAATATGTTAGAGGACATACCTTTTGATAGAAAATTATTTTAAATCATTGGCTAGGAATTCATAGCTAGTTTATCCCGGTCAAGATTGGATTCTATTTGACACTATAAATAACATGTGTGTTATGTTACATTATTTTTGTAATATCACGCCATTTTGTGGACCTGATATTAAAACGATAAACAATTTAAAGCTTGACAAGTGAGATGAGACTGGAGTATTATTTTAATTACATGTATTTGCGACAGACGAGTTAACAGTTAATTATATTGTTGTGGAGTAAACTTTAGGAGGTCAATCACGACAGTCTAATATCGTTCATTACAATTGGAAGTTTCGTTTGAAGAACTTAAGCATGCATAATTGTAGTTCAGTAGTCATGTGGAATGATACTGGGGGTCATGCCATTATTTGAGAAGTTCCTACAGAAGATATGTTAATAACAATTTATCCGTTTTTGGTTATTGTTTAACATAATGGATGATAATTGTTTATGCCATATATACTGTTATATGAGGATTTGTAGAGCTATGAAGTGCTCATGCGAGGGAAGTTCCGCATTTTAAAGGGAAGTCAAAGTATTATTGTTCTTTGATAAGAAGGCATGGATCATGATAAGAGCCGTGATATACAAGTAGTCCAGTTCATATGAAGTAACGATTTAGCTGTGTTGACAGGAGGATTCTAGCGGAAATACAACTAGAGAACGATTGTCTACTTATGTCAATAATACAACTATTATATTTTATTAAACCCGAAGTTATGTAATTACGTACAGTTAACCTTAATTAGTCGACTGTATTAGACCGACAATGTAATGAAACCTATATAAGACGATGTGTAAGCAGATCAAAACTACGGAATGTTAGAGAATGGTTATGGGGAAAACCAGTGTGTATAATTAATTGAGAGATGTATTGTAACCGAGAAGCCAGAATCTCGAAAGTAACGTGTTAGCAACACTAAATTAAGGATATTATTATGAACATAGTACATGTAAATATTTTTTGAAAATGATTTAAGTAGTTAAATAATTTAGTAGGATTTATTAATGGAATGTTTTGGAATAGCGTGTGTTTTATGAGCAGATGTTTTTGGTATGAATTATTGTCCACTGTTAAGAGTAATTGTTGAACTGGATTGGTCATGAACAATTTCGGGGTGCGAATGAAAGAGTGTATAAAAATTTTCAGGATGATTGTTAAGAAACATAGAAGTTATGAGCATTTTTGTAAGATCTGTGTGTTAATTTTACGTGTATTATAAACGCACTCAAAAGCAGTCTCTATGTGGGCTGGCTAGAATGATTCACCGTTAGAGTTGGAGAGCGGTGTGTCATAATATGAGCAGGTGAAGACTCACCGCCTTGTATCAATTGTATTTAGTTCCTAGTGCAGCGTGGTGCTGGTGTTTCATTGATGAAACAGGCCAGTGCACGTGCGTTCTTCGAACGCAGACTATTGAATGAAATCAGGTGTCAGGAATGCCACGAATGCAAGAGCCTTCCTTAAACGTTTTTCTTTTTACGTAAATGTAGGCCTAAAACAAGCCAAGAATCTTATGTTCATAATTTTTTTACACAGGATTGTAATAAGATGTGGAGTAGAAAGGAAGTGTGAATGATTGCGTGTTTTTATTTTAATTTGATTGTTAAATTTGTTTATTGTTATTTTGTTTACACTAGGTTACTTTACACCATTGTTAATAAATTTTATTCAGTTCGTTATTTGTTGTTGTTGGCGTGTGATTCATTTTAAATATAAGAACTAGAGTATTGTGGATGTATTGTAGGCGAAGCTGAAATCCCAGTCCCCGAGAAGTTAAGTAAAGGTAGGTGTGCCCCGTGTAGTTGGTTGTTGATCCACAGTATTCTTGTTACTGCTGTATGTAAATCCCTAAAGGCCATGTTGGGAGCGATTTCTAATGTAGTAATTTGCCGGTGCTGTTAGAAATAGGCGATCCATCTGGGGCAATGGATATTCCAACAGGCTACTTTCAGATTTTCGGGTACAGTACTAATATCCATGCAAAAGTTAATTGAAAGTTATTGTAGAATTGTTATACAAGTAATATCAAAAATTACAAAATCTAAAAGTATTTTCTAAATAATTATTAATAACCAGCTGTACCCGGCATGCGTTCAATGTCAATCAAAGAAAGTTTTGGCGTTGTAATTTTGTTTCTTGAAGTGCTTTTGGAAATAATCTTCTTTCAATTTCCGTTAACTGCCTCTAAACTGTCGTAAAATGGATTAACTAATTTATAAACATTCGCAGGAGCGTGCACAACCATTCATCGCAATCGGACGAATGGGATATGAACGCATACGGAATTTCGCTTAAACGATTCGTGCGCTGTCACTCATTTTTTAAATTTACTCATTTGCCACCTACTGTGATATGGATTTACTATGTTAGAAACCTTCACGTAAGTGTACACAATTTCTCAACAATGTTTCATCGCAATCGATGAATGGTGTACGAACGCATACGGAATTTTGTTGAAACGCTTCGTGCGTCGTCACTCATTTGTTGCATCTACTCGTACTCTACCTATTGAAAAATGGATTTACTAAGTCGAACACCTTCCCAGGCGTGTACACAACAACTCATTAAAGTTTCATCGCAATCAGGTAAAGGGCATATGAACGCATACGGGATTTTTTTTACGATACGCGTGCCGTCACGCATTTGTTGAATCTACTCGTACGCTACCTATTGTAAAATAGATTTACTAAGCCTTAAACTTTTCCTGGAGTGTCCTCAACGATTCACCTAAGTCTCATCACAATCGGATGAATGGTATATGAATGCATATGGGACTCTTTTGAAACGATTTTCGTGCCATAGCTCATTTCTTGATGCTACTCTTGCGCTACCTATCGTGGAATTCATGTACTAAGCCAGACACCTTCCCTGGAGTGTACACAACAATTCACCGAAGTTTCATTGCAATCGAATGAAAAATATATGAACGCATACGGGAATTTGTTGTAACGATTCGCGCATCAACGCTCATTTGTTGAATCTACTCGTGCGCTACCTATTGTAAAGTGGATTTACTAAGCCAGAAAACTTCCTTGGAATGCTAATAACAATTCACCAAAGTTTCATTGCAATCGGATGAATGGTATATGAACACATACGGTACGTGGTTGAAACGATTCACGTGCCGTCACTCATTTTTTAATAATTGTGCGCTACCTATTGTAAAATGCATGTACTAAGCCAGAAACCTTCCCTGGAGTGTACACAAAGACTCACCCAAGTTTCATCGCTTTCGCCCGAATGGTATATGAACGCATTTGGGACTTTGTTGAAACGCTTGGCGCGTTGTCGTTCATATGTTGAATCTACTCTGCGCTACCTATTGAAAAGTGGACGATCTAGACTTGAAACATTCCCTGATGTATACACAACATCTCACCCAAGTTTCATCGCTATCGGAAGAATGGTATATGAACGCATACGGTACTTTGTTGATACGCTTCGCACGTCTTCGCTCATTTGTTGAATCTACTCGTTCGCCACCAATTGTAAAATGGATTTACCAAGTCAGAGACCTTCCTTGAAGTGTACACAACATCTCACCCAAAATTCATCGCTATCGCACGAATGGTATATGAACGCATACGGGACTTTGTTGAAACGTTTCACGCATCGTCGCTCATTTGTTGAATCTGCTCGTGCGCTACCTATTGTAAAATGGATTTACAAAGCCAGAAACCTTCCCTGGAGTGTACGCAACATCTCACCCAAGCTTAATCACAATGGGATGAATGGTATATGAACGCAGGTGTTCTTTGTTGAAACGAATCGCACGCAATTTTGTTGATGCTACTCGCGCGACATCTATTGTAAATTGGATTTACTATGCCTATAACCATCCCGAAAGTGTGCTAAACAACCCACCAAAATTTGGTCGCAATCCAATGAATTGTAGACTATATGAACCCATCGCCAACATTCATTTGTTAAACTACTCACGCGCTATCTATTTTAAATTGGATTAACTATGCCTATAATGATTTCGGAATTGTGCACAGCAACTCACCAAAATTTGATCGCAATCGGATGAACGCACAAAAGACAAACATACGAACATCCTTTATATATATATAAGATATCAGTTTGTGTTTCGGCTTGACACTGTAGTTAAAGTGAGCCGCCCCATGGTGTTGGGGTAGCGCACCTGCCTCTCACCCGGAGACCCTAAGTACGATTCGCGGCTCTGTCAGGGATTTTAGAAACTGACGTGAGGGCTAGAACGGGGAGCACTCAGCCTCGTGAGGACAATTGAGTAGCTGTCTGATAGTCGGACAGCGCCCCGGTCACGAAAACCAAGATTAACGGCCGAGGGGACCCGACGCTGACCACGCGTCATCCCAATATCTGCAGGCCAAATGGCTGGGCAGCGGTCGCTTGGTAGGCCTAGGCCCTCACGGGCTGTAGTGCCAGGGGTTGTTATTATTACTGTAGTTAAAGTTCCACCAGTAATCATATGACATGTTTGATCTTGTGCTTGTAACTTTGATCAGTCGAGTACCATCACACTGGCCTGTATGAGGGTCCTTTACGTACGAGGAGCGGGAAACCGTTTTTCTTTCAAAATGTCCAATTCTCTGAGTGTTTTCACACGATGCCTCGGGTCACCAATGTGGATCGAAACGCCATCTGCAGTCCAAAGTGGCTTACTGCTTGTTTAACAATATCTGTCCGAGTTCTCGTCAGATCTTCCCTAACAGTTATGCCGGTATTCCTTAAGAGTTTCTTCGACCTGAAAAGTGCTGCTCTATCTGCATAGGACACGAACTGCACTATTATTGGCCGCTTCTTTCCAGCATCCCGTGATCCTACACGATTAGATCGGTCTATTTTTTGGGGATCGATTGTCACACTCAACTTGGCAGCAACGTCCATTACACACCTGTTGTTGTCCTCGCCTGGAGTTTCTGGAAATTTATTTCGACGCCGGTACTGCTCAAGATCATCAGTGCGGTCGTTCATTTGCTGCTCAAGTTGATTTATAGTGTCGTCTCGTCTGGCAAGTTCTTGTCTGAGTTCGTTGATGACCTGAGTGTTAATACCTATTGTTTCTTTTAGTTTATCAATCACCCCATTAGTAACTCGATCCACGAGCTTCTCGATCAGGTTCGTATTACTCAGCAGGCTTAAAATGTCAACTGATTCTCGGCGCACATCCTGCGTAGTTGGGTTGTGGTCCCTGAAGGAAAAGAAGTGCCACTGTCCTTCAAGTCTCTTTTTGTGCCGTCAGCTTCGCTGGCATTGCGACAAACACAGCCCTGCGATCCACGGTCTTCTATTGTTCTCCTGAGCTGCTACCTGATCCGTTCCTCACTAGGACACCAGGGTCGTCTGCTTTTACTTGCTTGCATTGTCCACCCTTCGTTTGTTCACAAACTCCGCGCTCCCCACTGCGGTCAACAGCCTTCTTCTGTTTGTCTTTGCTCGTCAGTTAATAGTTTTCAACTTAAATCTCTCACACACGTTTATACCTGTTTATCAAAATAACATCAATATTTTGAACTTACTGCGTTTATCACCGATCGTTCTGCGGTTGATTTACTCCTCCGTGATCACTCTTGCAATGCACTGCTTCTACTCTCAACTTGAAATAGCAATTCTGGCTAGGAACTTTCACTCACGTTTATACCGCCATTAACCCAGTACTATCAGAGATGGTATAACACGCATACGCGCCAGACAAATGAACAATCAAGTTTCGCGGCAGATGACCTCGCTCTTCCGCCTTAAAACAACAATGAATCAATAATGCAGAAAACTCACGTTTTTTATTTATATATGATTTTTATGGTATTTCCTATTTTCCTAATTAAAAGCATATATAATTGTGTACTGTACCCTTGCACAAGGCCTTCAGAACAGGACTCTGTCGTCGGGCATGAACGGTACATTAGCTTGAATATGAAACTGTTCTGGATATTATAGGAAGATCACTAGGGCTGAATAAAATTCATCACACACGATTCTGAATGAAAATAAACAAATTTAATGCACCAAACACCAGTACAACAAAAACAAATAAATAAAATAAAACCAATATAGTAGAAATGAAATTTAAAATTATAATAATAATAATAATAGTAATAACTCAAAAGTAAAATAAATCAATTACGGAATCAATAAAACTAAGTCAGAATCAGAAATATAGACAATGAACTAATTAATGTCCAATAACCACCAATTAAATGCTGATCAGCATCAATTAACATTTATCATAATAGTCATGATGTAAGATTACAATCAAATTTATTAACAAATAAAAACCAATCATATGTCAAAATAATGAAAATAATCGAAATGAAATCTGGTTAACACCAATTAGCCCTAATTGCCATAATCAAATGTATTAATTACGATGATAAGATATCATCAGAAAGTTAAGTTATTAAGAGATGAGGGATCAAGAGGGTCCGGTCAACTGCAACAACAGTATGGATTAAGAAAAAGAAATCCAATTATACGAATTTAATCAATCATTAATCTGAGTAAACATAATGATCATTCAGCCTAATATCATCCAATTACATTTCAGATACATGGTATAGTCAATATCAGAGACATGCATAGCCATTCCGAATTATACATTATAGCCTAGCCATTGGTTCACTTAATTATTAATGGCGTTTAATTAACATTTACTGGGATCCCTCCCTTAAATAAAAGTTTACCCTCATATCAAATCTTAACCTTCATGGCATTAATTATGTATTTCTATCTGCAAACATGAACATGATTTATGCATCTTATTTACATACTCTTGTAAATTAATTATGGAAGCCTTTTCCGTACGAAATCTTAATGTCCAATCCCGACATTACTTTGGACGTCTTAGCTTTAAAACAAATTAGCTGAATCAATGAAACCATTTAGTTTCCTTGAAACACACTTACAAATTGTCACACATTACATTAGCATATTAGCGATATGATAAGCTTGGCTTCGGCCCTTGCGTTCGACGTGATACACTCTCGAACCAAGCACTCGATGCCTTGTCAAATAATTCATGGATATTCTATAAACAAACTAAGAAAAGTGCCTTAAAAACAAACAAAAATAACATACAAAAATGATGACTTATCATCTGCCTATCAAACTTGGGTTGGATAAACATGAAAAACAATTAATAATTCCAACCAAACATTATTAAAGTAATCGTATCGTCTCAGAGTCACGTTAGGCAACGGTGAATGCGTTTGAAGCCGCGACCCCTAAAAAAAATAGACATGTCACAAAAGAATACCCTGTATCAGTGTTATGTTAACGACGGTGAATGTATTTGAAGCCGCAACCCCTGAAAAAATATGTTCTAAGCGGCATACTCAATAGGGTCAATATGTATTTAGGGGTGTTCGCTACCTATACACTTCTTGCCTTGGGTGCCTCTATCTTGCAGAACGAGGTTACATGCATGTTCTGTTCAACAATTATCGAGAACAAAAGAAATCTCAAGATAATTTTGAACCATTATTAACTATCAAAAAAGAAACAACTAATAATAATTATTTTCCAGGACCGAAAATAATTATTCATGAACACAGGACTCTATGGTCACTGTCTGGCTAGTACCCATTTAAAAAGACTGATCGACCAGGCATAAACAAGAGGATTTCGAACCCGGGACTGCAAGGTTACTGCCTATCTAGCACCCGTTTAAAATAGTTTCTGGACCAGGCATAACAAGAGGATATCGAACCCGAGACAGTATGGTCAACAGACAAAACCGTCCCTTATATCAAAATGATCAGTAAAAAGCACTATCGACTGGAGGCCTCGGGGTAGTGACCTAACGTACCCTTACGTAAATATAAAACTTGGGACCAAACACAAAAAAAATATAAGAATCGCTGCGACACAACAACTCGTGCCTGCAGTGAGCTCTCTTCTTTGTGAAGGATGACAATGAGTGAGCCACGCCTGCTAGCTAACCTTGACCGCGAAAGGGTGGAGATGCAAGTCTTCACCCCCCCCCCCGGGCTAACATATGACTGTACTTTTACCAGCTGTTCGGATCAGATCTTAGTATTCTAAATGTGGAGCGAAGCGCTCTCACTTGAATATAAATTAATTATTACAGTCACTTCATTATGATTTATACCATTCTCTTACCTGTTAAATATTATTGCGAATTCTTCACCTTCATCCCTCTGTATGATATGATTTCAATCAAATATAGATTAATTATAGCATTATTTTACCTGCGCTTATTGGCCACTACCTTGCACGTACAATTCACTTATATCACTGTAAACTTATCATACTTACTTTCATACTTACTTTCATCCGACATCTTCTCCTCAGATCTTATTTACCTGGCATTATTATCTATTTTATCTTATTTCATCGTAGATTCCTCCTTACAACATCTTACCTGTATGGCCTTAAATATCACACGCGTTCTATAATAACCAATATAACAAATAGTGAGGCTGGATCAGCCGTCAATTCTTAAATAATTCACGCCATTTTAAACTGTCCTCTAAACTCTACTCATTGCTACACCATAATATCCCATCATTATCCATCACATACACCATGGTCCTTTAAATATCGTCCCAAAAAATCCTCGGATATTAATTCAATCGCTATGTAAATACATAAATTACTATCTCTGGTCATTTACACGAAATAATGAGCTTTTGCCTGGAAAGGGCATCTATCGAAATACCATGCTTCGTTCGTCCTATTCTGGTGAAAAACACAGGGGATAATTCTAACACACACTTATAAATAAAATAGGGAATTCTACCATGTGTTTTATGTACGGATACGATTACCTAGCAACATCCTTACGTTAATTTAGGAACTTTTAATTCATTAAAATAATTATTGTGATCATTAATCATTATGAGCGTACCCAGCTCCGTCAGATGCACAACTATGGTTGCCATTGACACAGTCATTGCACACACAAAATAAAACAAATCAAAGGAAAAGAATATCATGCTAACATTACGGCGATGAAATCCATGAATTATTGACACTTTAAAATATAATCAAAAGGTACTTATCATATCGACGTCTCTGCATGAACTGGACCAGAGGCCCGCACCAATATGACTTAGCACATGACCTCCATGGTCGGTTCGAATCCCATCACGATGATGTAAAACCACTCGCTAATATCACTGCAATCCTCCGTAACACTAGGTTACGGTAAGCCAGCACCCTTTTAAAAGGCATACACACACATATTTAATTAAATTATGCACCACTCTGAAAAATATACATTAGTGGGCTACATACTTGTGTCATAGATTGACAAATTCTCGCACTATTACCACACTTGTTGTGGACACATTTTTCTGTTATATATTTTTCACTTGAATTACATATAATTTCACATCTTTCCTTTCTGTTATATACATTCACAGCTCAGTATTCATTTTTAATATTATTTCGCATCAGCCGAACAATGGACTGTGCGTTTTGTGCGCTAATGCTAAGCGTGGTGCTACATGGACCAGCATCCACTTACATCGGCTGAGTGATGAACAGTGCGCACTGTCATAGATTGCTACCCTCATATATGACAAAATGGTTGCCAATTCACAGTTTTGCACATACGACACCAAATGCTCCTTTCACAATCACATACTGCAGTAATCAGGCACCTTAATTTATACACAAAAATATGGCTTTGCTAATCATATGGCTCTCGATGGAACTCGATCATTGGCTAAATTAATATCCTCAGCGCTTGGGTAGGACTAATTTTTGCTGAAGGACGCTATGCCCTCTCTCTCACACTCTCGATGTTGTCAAATTTCCTTGCGCAGAAGGCTACTACTACTCGATGAACACAAAGATATTCAATTCGTTACCGCATTCCCAAAATTCTTGATAATAATTAGATTCATCATGGGCGTTTCAGATCATTCCTGTAATGTCTTGATCTCTCGTAACCAACTGAGGCGTACTCTTTGAGGGCGGAGTCAAGCATCTTCTCCGTGTTAACTTGAGATGGTTACTGCGTTTTATCAAGATTCTCAGAATTCGCTGGAGTGCTCCTGCTCTGAAACTCGCGGGCAAGCGACTACTGACGCACCTGCTCGGTCCATTGTGCGAAAATCATAAAAATCTCCCTGTCGAAACTGCCAAGCCTTCTACAGTATATTTGCTCTCAACACGGCAGAAAGATCCTAGTTATTATTATCATCATTACACAATGATGATTTTATTCTCATGCCACAGTATTTAACATCATGACATTGCCCTATATAAGTACTCCAGTGACGTAATGTGTCCTTGGCCTAAGACGTAGGTCAAAGGGCACAGTACCTGGTATTTCTAATCTTATTATAGTACATTATGCAACGAGCCTATAATGGCAATACTTAAGACAAGAGTATGTTTGTAAAACGAGCGAATCGAGTTTTATAATTTCCATACGAGTGACTTAATTACCATTATAGGCGAGTTACATACGACTGTTTATGCTCGACGATAATTATAACATTATTTTATATTCGAACAGAAATATTCATAAATATCTGTCGAGATTCAATCACCTGAGTTTAGTATAGTGAACAGAACGCATGCACTGTGTTCCCAGTAAGGATCAGAGACCCTCTCAATGTCATGTTTCCAAGGCTTTGAAACATTGTTTATTGTGCATTAGGGATATCCTGAACTAGCGCCAAAAGATAGCGCAAAGGTACTATGTGCGATAATTTTGTTATTTACTTCAAATAACACAAAATAGGCTGTTACAAACGCTTTAAAATTAAAATGTATCGTATTATCAACTTGTTATTCTTCAAATTCGATTCGTATAGAATGTCAACAGAATGCAAATCAATGGAGTCTCGCACAGAACAGTCATGACATCTGGCGGAAAAGATACGCTTAAGAAATCCATTTAACGAGGAAAGAGCTGTATTATAATTTCTGTGGAACGAATGTCATATGCATGCTTCCTCCATGACGTTCTGATGTGTTTGGAGGGCGTGGTGGCTCAGCGGTCTAGCTGTATGCCTCTCACCAAGGCGGTCCGGGTTCGATTCCCGGTCAATGCATGTGAGATTTTCGATGTGAAATGCCATGTCCTGTGGTTCGGATTCCACGTAAAAAGGAGGTCCCGTGGCTCATAATCACAAGATTCACGGTCACGTAAAACTACAATCTTCCTTTTTCCTTGTTCTGATGTGTTTATGTCAACAGCAGCACTCACTAAAATTGTCGGTGAAATCTTACGAATGTGTAGAAATTGGAGTAGCAGATATTTCTTTTGCAATTAGCCCAGTTTGTTTATGCATTGTAACTACAATGGTTGATCATATATAGTCTACATTGTCAACTTTAACATCATGTCCGACATGTTGGATTTTAAGTACATGTGAGAGCAATCCTTACCTAATTGGTCAATGACTGAAAATATTGATCTCTAATTGGTTGAAAAAACTGTGTTGTAATGAAAAAAAGTACTTAAATGACTCCCATTATGAAACAGTTTTCTGACACATAATATTTACATATCGACATCGTCGAACATAAATAAATAAACAAACGCATAACTATCGGCGGCGTAGCGTACTCTACTCTATATTTATGGAAGACATACATAATTTCTTAAATATCGTTGCAAACTTTTATGGTGGTTTACCTATCCGCGACGTCTTGTATTGTTTGTTTACTGCAGATAGCTCTTTCGTAATTTCTCCTCCGTTGTGTTGTCGAGTAGCCTTATGGGAAACTTTTCTATTTTTCAATGTATTGAATTTAGGGTCAACTGTAGTCACAGTCCACGCGTACTTTGGTTTACAGCGTACTACTTGGTTCTGAATAAAGCATTTTGTGTTGCAACAATCGAATGGTTTAAGTCCTAGGAGACTCGCACATAATATTTAATGTATGACTAATGTTCTACTTATTCGTTGCTAAAATTATTTGCTAATTATGCGCTTACTTCGTAAACGTTTTTAAAAATATTGTTAGCCTATTTTCATTTGATCAACTATTCAACTAATACGCCAAATCAATTGGTTGAATAGTTGATTAACTTCTATCAATACGGATTTTAATGGCGAATGTCTTCGCATTTTATTTTCATTTATAAACAAGATGTTCAGTAAAGAACATATAGCCTACTTTCTCCTAAATGCATGGGTAATGTTATAACTCTTTGTCCTTTTCAAGGAGTATGATTGAATGTTGGTTGTAGTAGCTTGTTGAAATACAACGTGCTATAGGGATATTAAACATGAATATGAGGTGCCCTTTGCTAGTGCTACCTCTGTACCAAATTTCGTTCAATTCGGTTTCACCGTGTTTGAATTGATAGGGGGAATCGATTTGCACACAAACTTGGCCACCATCTGCAAACTATTGGGCTGATGTTCTTGCAGTTTGGTCAGAATATGTTTCCCACATAAAGATATGGTGTTGAAAAATTTGGTAGAGACTAGATTATTAGGTTGGTCGTAATTACATTTTAGCTTTTAACATTTGGGTGGCTGCGATTACGTTTCCGTCAAGATAGCGGTGATATAAAACATGACACTGAGGTGCCCTTTGCTAGTGCTACCTCTGTACCAAATTTTGTTCATTCGGTTCCACCGTGTTCGAATTAATAGGGGGAATCAATTTTGACATAAAGATGGCCGCCATCCGCAAACTATTAGGCTAATGACCTATTAGATTGGTCAAAGGATGCTCCCTCCATAAAGGTATGCTGTTGCAAAGTTTGGTCGAGATCGGATGGTTATGTTAGTCTTAATTTGATTTAAGCTTTAAACATTTGTGTGGCCGCCATTACGTTTCTGTCAATATGGCGGCGATATTAATCATGACACTGAGATGCCCTTTGCTAGTGCTATCTCTGTACCAAAATTCTTTCCATTCGGTTTCACCGTGTTTGAATTAATAGGGGGAATCGATTCTGACACAAAGATGGCCGCCATCCGCAAACTATTAGGCGAATGACCTATTAGATTGGTCAAAGGATGCTCCCTCCATAAAGGTATGTAGTTGCAAAATTTGGTAGAGATCGGATGATTAGGTTAATCGTAATTTGATTTAAGCTTTGAACATTCGTGTGGCCGCCATTACGTTTCAGTCAAGATGGCGGCGATATAAAACATGACACTGAGGTGCCCTTTGCTAGTGCTACCTCTGTACCAAATTTCGTTCCATTCGGTTCCACCGTGTTCGAATTAATAGGGGGAATCAATTTTGACATAAAGATGGCCGCCATCCGCAAACTATTAGGCTAATAACCTATTAGATTGGTCAAAGGATGCTCCCTCCATAAAGGTATGTTGTTGCAAAGTTGGGTAGAGATCGGATGGTTATGTTAGTCGTAATTTAACTTAAGCTTTGAACATTTGTGTGGCCGCCATTACGTTTCTGTCAGTATGGCGGTGATATAAAACATATCACTGAGATGCCCTTTGCTAGTGCTACCTCTGTACCAAATTTCGTTCCATTCGGTTTCACCGTGTTTGAATTAATAGGGGGAATTGATATTCACACAAAGATGGCCGCCATCCGCAAACTATTACGCTAATGACCTATTCATTTGGTCAAAGGATGCTTCCTCTATAAGGGTATGTTGTTGAAAAATTTGGTAGAGATCGGATGATTAGGTTAATCGTAATTTGATTTAAGCTTTGAACATTTGTGTGGCCGCCATTACGTTTCCGTCAAGATGGCGGCGATATAAAACGTGACACTGAGGTGCCTTTTGTTAGTAATACCTCTGTACCTAATTTCGTTCCATTCGGTTGCACCGTGTTCGAATTAATAGGGGGAATCGATTTTCACACAAAGATGGCCGCCATCCGCAAACTATTACGCTGATGACCTATTAGTTTGGTCAAAGGATGCTCCCCCCATAAAGGTATGTTGTTGCAAAATTTGGTAGACATCGGATGATTAGGTTAGTCGTAATTTGATTTAAGCTTTGAACATTTGTGTGGCCGCCATTACGTTTCCGTCAAGATGGCGGCGATATAAAACATGACACTGAGGTGCCTTTTGTTAGTACTACCTCTGTACCAAATTTCGTTCCATTCGGTTGCACCGTGTTCGAATTAATAGGGGAAATCAATTTTCACACACAGATGGCCGCCATCCGCAAACTGTTACGCTGATGACCTATTAGATTGGTCAAAGGATGTTCCCTCCATAACGGTATGTAGTTGAAAAATTTGGTAGAGATCGGATGATTAGGTTAATCGTAATTTGATTTAAGCTTTGAACATTCGTGTGGCCGCCATTACGTTTCAGTCAAGATGGCGGCAATATAAAACATGACACTGAGGTGCCCTTTGCTAGTGCTACCTCTGTACCAAATTTCGTTCCATTCGGTTCCACCGTGTTCGAATTAATACGGGGAATCAATGTTGACATAAAGATGGCCGCCATCCGCTAACTATTAGGCTAATAACCTATTAGATTGGTCAAAGGATGCTCCCTCCATAAAGGTATGTTGTTGCAAAGTTTGGTTGAGATCGGATGGTTATGTTAGTCGTAATTTAACTTAAGCTTTGAACATTTGTGTGGCCGCCATTACGTTTCTGTCAATTTGGCGGCGATATAAAACATGACACTGAAATGCCCTTTGCTAGTGCTACCTCTGTACCAAATTTCGTTCCATTCGGTTTCACCGTGTTTGAATTAATATGGGGAATTAATTTTCACACAAAGATGGCCGCCATCCGCAAACTATTAGGCTAATGACCTATTCATTTGGTCATAGGATGCTTCCTCTATAAGGGTATGTTGTTGCAAAATTTGGTAGACATCGGATGATTAGGTTAGTCGTAATTTGATTTAAGCTTTGAACATTTGTGTGACCGCCATTACGTTTCCGTCAAGATGGCGGCGATATAAAACATGACACTGAGGTGCCTTTTGTTAGTACTACCTCTGTACCAAATTTCGTTCAATTCGCATTCACCGTGTTCAAATTGATAGGGGGGGACACACATTCAGAGTACACACACTCACACACACACACAGACACACACACACACAGACACACACACACAGACTCACACACACACATACACACACACACACAGACTCACACACACACAGACAGACACACTTTTTTTTTCGCCCTGTGTTGATCTCATAAGTCTACTTTCATTTTTTGCAAAAATCGAAAGTAGGCTAAATAAAAAATAGGCTTATGAGATCACCTTTTGTCCGTGTGTGTGTGTGTGCGCGTATTTGCGTGTGTTCCCCCCTCTAATAACTTAAAAACGGCTCGAGCGATATTAATGAAACTCGGTAAGGTCATAGTGCTATTTTGGCCGACCCAGACCGTGGCCTTCAAATTTTATTACATCTCACCAATCCAACATGGCGGCTGTGCGAAATATTTCACTGGCATTTCACAATGCATACGATGATTAAAATAGGCACCTTACATAATCAGTTACATGAACGAAATTTCCGCATTGAAATAACATATGCAACAAGCTCTCGTACGCAGCTCCTTCACACCTTCAACACAATTTCTGATCAGAAAATAGCATCATCAAGTACCCATAGTGCAGTAATCTTGCTCATTATGACAACGACCTACCTCGTGCTTGCACACAATACGGCACAGCGAGCAAATCTATGATCTCTTAATTTCCGATTGTGATACCTAGCAACGCCAAGTACAAATGCTAGTTGTTGTTGTTGTTTGAGTCTTCAGTCTTTTGACTGGTTTGATGCAGCACTCCATGCCTCCCAGTCCTGAGCTAATCGTTTCATCTCTACATAGCTACCACACCCTACATCTGAGGCAATCTGTTTAACATATTCTAACCTTGGTCTACCCCTACAGTTCTTGTCCTCGACCCTTCCTTCCATAACTAAGCTTGCTATTCCTGGGTGTCTTAGTATGTGTCCTACCAACCTATCTCTTCTCTTCATTAGCAGTCGCCTGAAACATCTCTCTTCTCCCACTCGTCTTAATACCTCTTTGTTTGTAACCCTATCTACCCATCTGATCTTTATCATTCTCCTGTAACACCACATTTCAAATGCTTCTATTCTCCTCTTTTCTGCTGCACCAATAGTCCAAGTTTCACTTCCATAGAGCGCCACGCTCCAGACAAAGGCTTTCAAAAATGACTTCCTTATACCTAAATCTATATTCGATGTCGGCAGATTCCTTTTTTGTAGAAATGCCATCTTTGCCTGAGCCAACCTACTTTTTATATCCTCTTTGCTTCGTCCATCACTGGTTATGCTGCTTCCTAAGTAACAGAAGTCTCCTACTTCCTTCAGTTTTTCACCTGTCAATTTGATCTCCATAGAGGTTTCTGATTTATTTCGGCTACATTCCAGTATTTTTGTTTTACATTTATTAAATTTCATCATGAATTCTTTCCGTAAGACGGAGTCCATTCCATTCAAAAACTCATTCAAATCCTCAGGCTTGTCGGCCAAGATGACTAAGTCATCAGCAAATCTCAGAGTTGAAATTATTTCTCATTGAATCTTCACTCCCACTTTAAATTTTTCTCTAATTTCCTTCATTGCTTGTTCAATGTTAAGATTGAAAAGTATGGGTGATAAGTTGCAGCCTTGCCTTACACCTTTCTGAATACGAGCTTCTCTCTCATGTCCTTCAACTCGAATGACTGCTGTCTGGTTTCTGTATAGATTGTATATCACCCTCCTATCCCTGTACTTTATTCCAATCGATTTCAAAATGACAAACAATTTAGTCCAATCAACGTTATCAAAAGCCTTTTCTAAGTCTACAAAAGCCATGAACGTTCTCTTATCTTTCCTTATTCTACCTTCCAAAATCAGCCTAAGACTTAGTACAGCTTCCCTTGTTCCTACAATTCTCCTGAAACCAAACTGGTCTTCACCCAACTCCGTTTCTATCTGGCTTTCAATCCTCTTGTAAATTATTCTAGACAGGATCTCTGAAGCATGAGTAATCAAGCTGATTGTACGGTAACCTTCACATCTGTCAGCTCCCACTTTCTTTGGTATAGGGATGATTACATTCTTCTTGAAATCAGGGGGTACCTCACCTGTCTCATAAATCCTACACACCAAGTGAAATAACCTGATCAGACCTTCATCTCCTATGCAGCGTAGCAACTCAATCGGTATATCATCTATGCCTGGTGCTTTGTTGCTGCATAAGTCTTCCAAAGCTCTATCAGATTCTGATCTCAATATTAAATCTCCTTTCGCATCCTCATCAATTTCCTCCTCCCTTTCCATTACATGAGTCTCAATCTCCTTTCCCTTATACAAACTCTCGATGTAAGCTTTCCATCTCTCAACCTTTTCTTCCCTATCTGTTAGTGGCTTTGCATTTGTGTCCTTAATAATACAGCACTTAGTCTTCTTTTCCCCAAAAGTATTCTTAATCCTTCGATAAGCTGTGTCTACTTTTCCTAATTTCAGACAATTTTCTATACCTGCACATTTCTCTTTCAACCATTCTTCTTTCGCTTCCTTGCACTTCTTGTTAACCTCATTTCTCAGACGTCTGTATTCTGCTTTCCCCTTCTCATCTCTTACATTCTTGTGTTTCCGCCTTTCATCCATCAATTCTAGTATATCCTGAGTGATCCACGGTTTTCTACCTATTCTTTCTTTCCTACTAATGTTTTCTTCTGCGGATTTTGTTATTTCATTCTTCAAAAGTGCCCATTCGTCTGAAATTGAAGTTTGTTTAGGGTTTTTCATTAGTACTTCCTTTATACTCTTCTCGAATCTTTCGTTTACTTCCTTCTCTTTCAGTCTGTCTATTGCCCACCTTTTTGGCTTTTGACTTTTCTTCAGTTTCTTCAACTTTAATCAGCACTTCATTACAACCAGATTGTGGTCAGAGTTTATGTCAGCACCAGGATATGTTTTACAATCCAAAATCTGGTTTCGAAACCTCTGCTTGACCATAATGAAGTCGATTTGGTAACGCCCTGTATCTCCTGGTCTCATCCATGTGTATATTCTTCTATTGTGGTTATTGAATAAGGTGTTAGCTATGACCAACTCATGCTCGGTGCAGATTTCTACCAGCCTGCTTCCTCGATCATTCCTTTCACCTAATCCGAAATCTCCTGCTATCTTCGCTTCTCTCCCTTTCCCTACCACAGCATTCTAATCTCCCATTACTATAACATTTTCATCACCCTTGATATACCTCAGAATTTCGTCTATTTCTTCGTAGACCTTTTCAACATCCTCATCATCAGCTTGACTGGTAGGCATATAGACTTGTACCACTGTGGTGCAGGTAGGTTTAGTATTGATTTTTGCTACAATAATCCAATAATACAAATGCTAGTACCGGTACTAATACATATAATGCTGTTGTAACTGTCTGTTACTCATTCACAAAAAAAAAAGCTACTCAACCGATTTTGTGGTATATGATACCCGGATCTAACATAGGGCCATTGCCTTTTCAAAATACGGAGTTTATTCTTCTGATTTTGTTCTTTTATGGCACTCAGGTAGGCTAAAATTGACTACATATCGAGGTTGTCATAGAAAGACCAGACACGTCTCATTCTTCACTATGAGATACAACTTTACTATTTGAGCTCATGGAGTTTTGTGGTTTGTGCTTTTATGCTTTTTTTTTTGGAAGCCTTCATAGGAAGGTTATGGCTGCTTGAGCTCTTTGTTCCTGCTGTGAAGTGGCGCAAGTTCGCTTCCTAAAAAGGGAGGTAGCGCGCTGTTCGCTACTCCTGTGGGGGTGTGAGCGGGGACACCAAGAGTCCGCTGATAAGCCAGCTTGGTGTCCTAGGCGAAACCCCACACAAGACATGGCACAAACCTAGAAGAATTGCTGAGTTTTAAATCACTGGCCGTGAAAGCCAATATACCATCTTTTGGAAGCCTTCATGGGGAGGTTATGGCAGCTTGAACTTTTAGTTCTCGCTGTGAATAGTCGCAGGTGTGCTTCATAAAATAGGGGGTAGCACGCAGTTCGCTTCTCCTGTGGGCGTCCGAGTGGGGACACCAAGAGCCCGCTGATGAGCCAGCTTGGTGTCCTTGGCGAACCCCCCCCCCCCCCCACAAGACACGGCCCACACCTAGAAAAATTGCTGAGTTGTAATTCACTGGCCGTGAAAGCCAATATACCATCTATTTAGATACATTTCATTTTCATAAAATATGTTTTATTAAACGTCAAATTAAAGCCCACATTTGTTACAGATCTGTTTATGACTATTTTTACAAAAAATGGTAGAAAACCCAAATAAAATATTTTTAACAAAGCTTTGCTCGTAATTGCATTAGTGGCTGACTGCGTGTCTCAGAGGTAGCGTTCTAGCTTGCTGCGCCCATGGTTGCAGGGTCGAATGCTGGCGCTGCCAGTCGGCATTTGAGGGTGTGCATTTGCGAGAGAGCCGTGCCAAATCTACTGGCACCTTGAAGATCCCTCTGGGGGAAAAATACCGGCACCCCGGCGTCATAACAGTATTATTTATAACTACAGCAGTTCCTTTTCTTTGAACATCGTCAGTAGAGAAGGGCGGAATATTGCCGAAACTGGTACATTGCATTATTTACATTAATTTACCTTTATTTACTAAGATGTAATACATTTATTTACTATCCATTGGCATTTCATTTATATTATATCGCGTTTACATAAATCAGGTGCTTTGTTAGGCATTATAATAACAATGGGGCATGTTTATGCTATACGTCTAAAGGCAATGAACATTTTTGCTGACTAGTCAATTTTCAAAGGAATCTTTGTTTTTATCCCGTGTGTATGATTTTCGTAAGCTATACTATTTATCATACAACGCATTTAAAAGTGGCAGATTCTCTTGTCTGTAACTGTTTGGAATAGTGCTTTCTGAAACAAACTAAATATTTTTCTAGCTACTGTACCGGCAACTTGTGAAAGGATGACGCTTTTCTTATTAACTTCAAGCGTCTAGTCGCATCTGTCCTATGAACAACACCGATTTACGTCGTCACCAGAAAAAAGCTTGTTTAACGAAATAACGTTATCTGCACTAAACATACCGTAATCATACAGTAGTTTTGTGATGAATCTCTTAGGTACAGCCATAGTAATGCACCGTGAAGTCAAAACGTTAAACAAAAGTGTTACAACAACAAAAAACATTGGAACATAAGCAAATGACAAAATAACAACTCAAAGAGCGAATGAAACACTCATCAATCATGAGGAACAAATACAGGCTGACAGAAATATAGCGCGGTGCGGTGCCGAGAATAGTAGGTCGGTAGAGCATCGGATTCTTTGACCGGAGTGAGTTACGAAGAGCGCGAGAATTTTTTCAAATTTGACAGCTGTTGCGCGAACAGACCTTAACTGATTAGAACCATTCTTTTTGTACTTTATTATCTACTAGCTTAAGTATCCGTTCTTCGAACGGCTTTTAGTACTTGCTGGCCTAAATCATTAATATATATATTCACACATTCTTAATGTAGTTATGTTATTTCCATGTTAACAACTACATGTGCAGACTACATACATTTTCACTCACCCATTATTAATCAGAGGTAGGAAAGTGAAAATCCTCACCCTGCTTTCAGTCGACCGACCGGGTCAGGGAATGGAATGAATGAAACCCCCATCTAGCAGCGAGGATATGAACTGTGCTGGCTGCCGAAGCCTGTCGCACACCCCTGGGGAAATGATTAAATGAATGACAGATGAAATGAAATGATAGTGATGATTGTTCCTGGAATGAAATTGTGACAGGGAAAACCGGAGTACCCGGAGAAAAGCCTGTCTGCCTCCGCTTTGTAGGTGAGAAAGTGCGTTTATATATTGGAAATAAATATCAGCGTCTATGTAGTAAAAGTTAAATAACCTGTCTTAAATATTGAACACCTATCGTTTAACGTCATCACACTATATTTAAACATATAAACATTATGCTAAAAATACATCAAACTTGATAGCAATTATCATATCGGCAATAGGTAATATTGCGGAAACTACGTACCATGTCATGATTAAGAGTAACAGTAACGGAACAAACTTTAAACATCCCCAAGTAATAATAACAAACACAAATTACTCACAGAAAATTTTTCTAAGTTTATGCGGTGTCTTGTGCGAGATTACGCCTCGTTACTCCGAGATGGTTCATCAGCGGGCTCTTGTGGTCTATTTGCGAACTACCAAAGGAGTAGCAAACTGGGCGATACCTCAATTCTTATTTAGAACACCTCCACTAATTTATTGCGAGAGCTAAACGCTAAAACAGTCTTTCCCCTCCTTATAAAGGCTTCCGAAATGATTGTATATTGAATTTCAAGGCCAAGTAATTAAATCTCAGCAACTATTCTAGGGTTACGCCGTGTTTTGTGCGTTTTTTTATTGGCCGTGAAAGGCAAAATACCAACTTTAATGAAAGAAAATTGCCCAGTTCAGCAGTAAGATTAATATGAACACTAAATAAACTAATGTGACAGTCGGTAGTCTTCGATACATTCGTCTGTGAATTGGGGTTTCTGATCATGGTAAAAAACGACAAAAAGCAGATAAATATTGGCCAACAGAAATATTCAGTTAACAAAAAACAAATCGATAAAGAGGATGAAAGCATACCGTGCAAAGTAGAAAGCACTATAACACTGTGAAACAGCGTAAAGATCCAAATACTCACATAGAGTAACCGGCACAAAGCGTATAAAATTAGACTCAAAATCACGTCTCGCTTCGGACCCCACAAACTACCTCTATAAATAAAACAGTTCATGTAGAGACTAACATCGCTCGGCGTTGACCGTGTTTTATAGCACATATTTAGGTTTTATTCGCTAACCGTTTGAGATACACGAAAAGTGGTAAGCACCTTTCGGATAGAAAATTAAATTTTAAAGCTCGTATATGCCATCAAAATATTGCTATTTCTTAGCATTCTCTTTTCATTTGAAATGGAAATATGAAATTTTGAAACCAACGAATGTAGTGATGTCACAAATGTAGGTTAAACTCGCTAACCGTTGGAGATACACGAAACGTGATAAAAACCTTTCGGATAGAAAATTAAATTTTAAAGATCGTATGTGGCATCAAATGTTTGCTATTTCTTAGCGTTCTCTTTTTATTTGAAATGGAAATATGAAATTTTGAAACCATAGGGTGTTGTGACGTCACTAAAATGGTCGCCATTTTAAATAGTGCAAAATATCGAAATGAAAAATAGCCTATGTGTAAACCTGGTAAATCAGCTACATCAATGGAAAATTTCATTTCAATCGGACCAGTGGTTCTTGCGTGATTGAGTAACAGGACGACAGACAAACAGACAAACACCACCTCATTTTTAGCCTACTTTCGATTTTTGCAAATAATGAAAGTAGACTGATGAGATCAACACAGGGCGAAAAATTGTGTGTCTGTCTGTGTGTGTGTGTGTGAGTCTGTGTGTGTGTTGGTGTGTGAGTGTGTGTACTCTGAATGTCTGTCCCCCCTATCGATTCGAACACGGTGAAACCGAATTGAACGAAATTTGGTACAGAGGTAGGACTAGCAAAGGGCACCTCAGTGTCATGTTTTATATCGCTGCTATCTAGACGGAAACGAAATGGCGGTCTTCCAAATATTCAAAGCTTAAATCAACGACTAACTTAATCATTTGATCTCTACCAAATTTTGCAACATCATACCTTTATGTAGGGAACATCCTTTCACCAAATTACATGGTCATCAGCCCAAAAGTTAGCGGATGGCGGCCATGTTTGTGTGCAAATCGATTCCCCCTATTAATTCAAACACGGTGAACCCGAACTGAACGAAATTTGGTACAGAGGTAGCACTAGCAAAGGGCACCTCAGTGTCAGCTTTTATATCGGGGTCATCTTGACGAAAACGTAATGGCGGGCACCGAAATGTTAAAAGCTTAAATCAAATTACTACCAACCTAATCATCTGATCTCAACCGGTTATTGCAACATTATACCTTTATGTATGTAGAACCGTTTGACCAAACTAAAAGGTCATCAGCCCAATAATTTACGGATGTCGGCCATGTATGTGTGCAAATCGATTCCCCCTATCTATTCATACATGGTGAAACCGAATTGAACGAAATTTGGTACAGATGTAACACTAGCAAAGGGCACCTCATTGTCGTGTTTTATCTCGCCGCCATCTTGAGGGAAACGTAATGGAGGCAACCCAAATGTTAATAGCTTAAATCAAATTAACACTTATCTTCTGATCTCTACCAAATTTTGCAACAACATACCTAGAAAAGCGTTCTCTGACCAAGCTACAATGCCGTCAGTCCAATAGTTTGCATATGGCGGCCATATATGTATGCAAATCGATTGCCCCTATCAATTCAAACACGGGAAAACCGAATTGAACGAAATTTGGTACGTAGGTAGCACTAGCAAAGGGCACCTCAGAGTCATGTTTTATATTGCCGCCATCTTGATGGAAACGGAATGGTGGCCACCCAAATTTTAAA
This sequence comes from Meconema thalassinum, assembly GCA_946902985.2. NCBI lineage: Eukaryota > Metazoa > Arthropoda > Insecta > Orthoptera > Tettigoniidae > Meconema > Meconema thalassinum. The sequence goes on along the minus strand of OX336391.1, from coordinate 69,867,636 downwards.
AGCTTAAATCAAATTACGACCAACCTATTTATTTGATCTCTACCAAATTTTGCAACAACATACCTTTCTGAGGGAAGCACCCTTTGACTGAACTACAAGTTCATTAGCCCAATAGTTTGCAGATAGCGGCCACGTATGTGTGCAAATCGATTCACCATATCAATTTAGACACGGCGAAACCGAAGTGAATGAAATTTTTTACAGATGTAGCACTAGTAAAGGGCACCTCATTGTCGTGATTTATATCGCCGCCATCTTGAGGAAAACGAAATGGAGGCCACCCAAATGTTAATAGCTTAAATCAAATTAAGACCAACCTTATCATCTGATCTCTACCAAATATTGCAACAACATACCTATATGTGAAAAGCGTTCTTTGACCAAGCTACAATGTCGTCAGTCCAATAGTTTGCATATGGGGACATATATATATATATATATATATATGCAAATCGATTGCTCCTATCAACTCAAACACGGGAAAACCGAATTGAACGAAATTTGGTACGTAGGTAGCACTAACAAAGGGCGCCTCAGAGTCATGTTTTATATTGCCGCCATATTGACGGAAACGGAATGGTGGCCACCCAAATGTTAAAAGCTTAAATCAAATTACGACCAACCTATTTATTTGATCTCTACCAAATTTTGCAACAACATACCTTTTTGTGGGAAGCATTCTTTGACTGAACTAAAAGGTCATTATCCCAATATTTTGCAGATAGCGGCCACGTATGTGTGCAAATCGATTCACCATATCAATTTAAACACGGTGAAACCGAAGTGAATGAAATTTTGTACAGATGGAGCACTAGCAAAGGGCATCTCATATTAATTTTTAATATCCGTATAACACATTGTATTTCTACAAGCTACTACAACCAACATTCAGTTATACTCCGTGTAAAGGACAAAATGTTATAACAATACCCATGGATTTAGGAGAAAGTTGGCTATATGTTCTTTACTGAACATCTTGTTATATATTAGTATGATTTGAGTAAGAGTGTTCGAGAGCTATTACATTTTGATGTTTACAAGTAAAATAGAAAATTATGTTCAAAATATACAATTTTCCAAATGTCGACAAACATTTTTGCACATGCGCGACTGTTAAATATGCTGGATGTTTTTGTTTTACCACTTTAATCTTCCCAATTCGCAACTTGAAGAGAACATTTTGATTGTTTAGGCCCATCCTAGTATACACGCCATTCGATTTTGAAAACACATAAGTCATCACGTATCACTGTTAAATACATCGCGGTTAAATGGTGAACAGCTTGCAGAGCTACACTGCTGTGTGAAGATTTACCATAATTTTAAAGACACAAATAACCTACTACAGAAAGACTTGGTTTGCTATAATGTTAAGAAGTTGGTAATCCTTCAAGGTAAACCACAGCACAAACCCCGAACTTACCCAACTGTCAGTATATCACGGTATAACTCTCCTCCAGCGTGCCACACTTGAAGATGGTGCAATTTAATGAGAACGCTCACTGTACTCTAAACAACGGTTTAATCCAATTTCTTCGAAGTTATGTTATAACATTTCGAACAGTACTTGCAATCCAACAAACTTACACTATCTATACAGTTATTATTACCGGTGGAAGAAACGTCGAAATACCAGTTTCGTGTTTTCGTTAATATTTGTTCACTGTAAATACGAGTTAAGGTGTGCGCCTCCATACGTCATTAACCATTGTATCAATGAAATGTAGACACTGGCCTTTGCCTAGAAATGAAATCTTTGTCAGACTTGATTTTCATCCTTGTGTTTTGGATTGGAGTGATAGCTGGTTGTCGTAACTTTGCGTCCTTGTGGAATGGAGCATAAGTTGGAATATGTACTTATATTCTTGCTCCAATTGAAATTTTGCAGTCGTATTAAATATTACAGGTCCTTAATAAAAAAAACTGTGGTGTCGTACTCTATGGAAGTCTTTTTTTTATCGTATATAAGGTCTTTGTCATGTATTATGCGTTTGTTCTCAAGTAAACTACAATTGAAAGTTCACAACATATGACATTCTCCGTTTTTCGTATTTGTTTACGAAACCTTACCTAGTATCATCACTACCGAAAATTGCACCTAATTCCGTACCTTAAGTTAGATCCCTGAAAAGTGAAAGCTTGAACAACTACAATAATTATTACCCTACTGCATTATATTAGTGCAAATTATTTCAGGATGATGGGCCCAGAAAATTCGGAACCTGCTGTCATCAAATGTAGCATATCAGGTAATTTCCAAAGACAAGCTACTACTACCTCAGCATCTGGTGAACATTCTCCTCAGAAAGAACCTAACGAGGGCCAAAACGTGTCTGGTCGTAGAGCACAGAGGCCATTGATGTGTGTTGAATGCGGAGAGTCGTTGTTTGACGATAAAGATTTAAACGTACACATGCATACTCATAAATGTTCAATGCCAAATTCTTGTAGTACTTGTGGAAAGACGTTTTCGTCAAAAAGATACCTATTGATTCATAACCGAATACATACTGGTGAGAAACCTTATTCTTGTAGTATCTGCCAAGCTAAATTTAATCGACTTGAGCAATTGAAAGTACACATTTTGAAACATAATAGCGAGAAACCATATTCATGTGGTACATGCGGCACTAGATTCTATCGACAATCGGATTTGAAGATTCATATGGTTGTTCATAGTGGTCAGAAAGCATACTCATGTGGGACATGCGGAAAATCGTTTACTCAGAAGGGTAGTTTGGGGAAACACACTATGATTCATAAAGGTTTAAAGCCACATTCGTGTACAATCTGCAATGCAAGCTTTACACAAAGTCAGCAATTGAAGAGTCACATGCTGACGCATACCACCCAGAAGCCGTATGTATGTAGTGTTTGTGGAAGTAAGTTTAAGGCGATTGGAGGATTGAAAACTCATTCGGTAATACATACTGAAGGAAAACCATTCTCATGTGCTACATGCGGTAAAATGTTTCGACACAAGTTGAGTCTGAAGCTACATATGAGGATTCATACTGGTGAACAGCCATATTCATGTAGTACCTGCAAAAGAACGTTTAGTCAGCACTGTTCTTTGAAGTCTCACAGCCTAATTCATAAAGGTATAAAACCGTTTTCATGTAACATCTGCAGTGCCAAATTTACTCAACGTCAACATTTGGCAAGACACGTTCTTACCCATACGAGCGAAAGGCTTCTCGAATGTGCTACATGCGGCAGGCGGTTTTCAACAAGGGGGCAACTTAAGTCTCATTTGGCTTCTCATAGTGGCTTGAGGCCATATTCATGTGGAATATGCGGAGAGAGTTTTGTCCACAATCAATCTTTGAATTTACACATGTTTATTCATAATCGCCTATGATCCTATTCATGTAGTACTTGAGGGCAGACGTTTACCCAATCGGCACATTTGAGGAAACACATGCTAAGACATAGCAAGGTGGAACTATATTCATGTAGTACTTGCGGAGCGAAGTTTTCTCTAAAGAATCAATTGAGAACGCATATTTATTTTCACAGTGGAAAAAGGGTGTACTCTTGTGACTTATGTGATAAAGACCTTATTTCTAGTAGTAATCTGAAAAACCACTTATTAATACATGGAGGCAAAAAGCCTCACATATGTAGAATATGCAAAGCAAAATTTACCAAGAAGGGGACTTTAAAGGCTCATATGTCAATTCATACATGTGCAAAGGCACATATGTGTACGAAATGTGGAGCAACATTTTCCCAACAGGGAAGTTGAACTAGTCACATTGTCGTTCATAGTGGCCAATAACAAAATTGACGCAGTACCCAGAAATGTATTGCATGGAGTTCTTCATCTACAGAAATGCGGAAAAAATATATGAGAACTTTTTCAGAAACACTTGTTCATTAAGAATAACCACAATCTGTACTGATTTGTATGCCTGGAGCAAAATTACTTAAATCCCCTCCTTTGATAAGAGATACGCCATTTCATACTGGCTCCTGACCGTACACTCGAAGTTCATACGGAGCCAAATTTAACAAGAAACCTTCGAGGAGACATGTGTGATTTCCTATTAGCCAGAAGTCATAATAATGTAGTACGTGTGCTGATAAAATTATTCAAAACGGTTATCTGGGGAAATATGTTTTCTAAGATAGTGGTCAAAAGTCATATTGATCATTTACACTTGATTTGAAAATAATTGTAAGAAGAGTTTAAGAGCTTCTATGCCCAAGATAGCGGGTTCAAACCCGGCCGAAGCCGTCGGATTTTTTAAGAGCGTTAAAAATCCCTCAGTATGCCTTCCTTCGGAGGGGAAGTAAAGCCGGCGGTCCCATGTCATAGATTTATGGCATGTTAAAGATCTTTCCACTAATTACACCTGTGTGAAACTAAATTGGATAGGTTAAGAATGTAAACAACGCTCTTAGGTTGCTACGTTCGTTGCCAAGAGCCGACTGCGGTGGCGTCTAGTAGCTAGTTCTGAACTAGGCCTAGTAGTCGTTGACGGTGGCGTTTGGCGGCAAAAGTAGGAACTATTTGAAAATTCAAAGTTGCAGTCCCTACTTGAATTTAAAAAAAAACAGATACATACACTAATACAGTCATCACAATTAACACCGGTTATCAGACAGATTCTACACACACCCAAAGTACACGGGGCTACATGACCGCGTTGTCGCAGCCCCTAAACTAAGGAACCAACCAACCAACCAAGAGTTTAACACACACAATTGTACATAAGGGCCTCAAGGCAAATTCACGTAGTATTTACCTAAATTCTTCTTAAACTCTTGAATTTTAAAAGGCAATTGATCATTCGCAGTAGTTATGATAAACCAGCGCACGATACATGCGAAATTTATCGTTTTATACACGTACCTATTTATTCTGACTGGAAGGACGCTAACCTGAAGTGGTACTTGTGAAGTAGTAATATTTGGCCTGGTGAATAACATGCTTATGTTTATATTAAACAGCTTTATTTAATACAGAAGTAAATCATGATTTAAATAATAAAAGGAAATAACCATAATAATGTGGAACATTCCGAGTGACGAACAGTTTGTTGGGAATTCTATAAATAATTACGTTTTCTTTTTTTCTTGTGAAGTCTTATTCTTTGAAATACGATGGGTATATTGAATACACAAAATCATCCTGTTTCTACTCCACCCGATTTTCAATTGAGAATGCAATGGCCTTAATCACATTACAGGTCCACCGAAATAAACGACATGAGAGTGTGCAGACATTGTTTACGAAAATAATCAATCAAAACATGACACTGAGTTATAATATTTCGTGTTGTTAATGAGATGGAGCTTGAAGGATATGTCAAAACAACATTTTTTAAATATTTGTACAACCAAAAACATAATATATCTTATAAATTAGAATTCCGGTTTTGAAATAATTTATCTCAACCTTTATTGAGCAGAAATTATGTAGTTTCGATCCTATAATCCGAGAGTGAATTTTTGTTACGCTGGGATGGAAAATCTGAAAAGAAAATATATTCAGTGCCTGAGATAATGTTCCGATATCTCCAGAACCACGGCTATTTCATGCTGTTTAAATGAAATCTGGGGATCGTAATTATTATTTTAATGGTATCATTTTCCAAATCGATATGCTCTAGGTGAACTCAAATAGGTTACTAAAATTTATGGACTTTAGACAAATCTCCTTAATTACCACCCTATTACTAGCTGAACATATGAGGGTAATTTATCACAAATATCTCTGACTCCATCAAGGCAAATATCATTCCATAAACTGTTCAATTCCCTAATTAACATCACCACTCATTTAAATTGACACCTTGCGACTTAATTCTCAATCACATAATATCAAATCACATTTCTACGCAGCAGTCCATCTACATATTTTTTAGCCGAATATTGTAACATTCGACTTCACATGTATCAGACAAATTACCAATGCATTTTCATCCATGCCATTCTCTCCTTAATTATGTGTGGGTATCTAAGTTACCTGACACAATACCGGCCAAGTCTGCACACTCAAACAACACAAAAATAATCTCATACACATTCTTACACCTAATTTCTGTTGAGACATCTAATGCATGGATCGTGGAGCACCTCCTATGAATCCTAAATTTATTAACATTACCGATATGTAGAGTTCACCATCGCATAAACAATTGGCTTAGTTGAAAAATCATGCAATGTGCGCTTTATTCAATTGCCACAGCATAATTGACCAAGTCGTATCCTCCCTTAACATAATCATGGATTTTTATCTGGACATCAAAATTTAACATCAACTACTGACGCTTCTACATCTACTCATTATTTGTAAAAATACTTCTATCATATGAAGGCCATGCAATTTTTTTGTAGATTCAAATCCTGACTATGCCATCAATTTTACTCAATATTTAATTCATTTGCGTTCTATATGCTTGTTTATCTAACTCCAATTAAAACTCCTTTGAAGTTGTGTGAGAAAATTTTACATAAGTCATTCTATATACATACCTAAATCTAGCGACATTTTATGAACTTAAGTAATGATGTAGATTATTAAATTAATTAATGTTAATTAATTATTATGCTTAAATTATACTTAGGACTCTTCCAGTCAGTCAATGCAATTGCATTAGGCGGGTGAAAATGTACTTATATTCCAAACCTGAAGAGAATATTCCGTAAGATATTTGTCTCAAAATAACACGCATTCATGTACAAAAATGCGGGGCACAATTTTATTCGTAATTTATGCTGCTTTCAACTCATATGTTTATGCCAACATCATCGTGTTCTTCTTATACTCCATTTAAGTTGCTACACGACCTATCTACACATGATTCTATCTAGACCAGGTTTACCAACGGAATCAAAATCTCAACATTTCGTCTTACCTACTCGGTGACGTATCCTTATGCCTCTCCTTTGAGCTCGTCCGTCCCACTTTCGTAGCGTAATTTCGTAATTAACATATTGTGTTCGTGACGTCAATTTATTTATTATTTCCCATACGCGGCCAGGGTAGCTGCGTGGCGTAAGGCACATCGTGTACGACACTTAATCTACAGTACAAGCTGATTCCCGAAACAAAAAAGACAAATATTTATAGTATTCCTGAAACGAAATCATCTTATCTACTGTAGTCCTTTTCTTATTATCGTTATGTATCCTTAAAACGTGAGTCCTTCACTTACAGTATGTACATTTCTTGAATTATAAACCAAGAAAGAATTAATCCTATTCGGGAGGGTAAAGCACCGCCCTTTGAAACGTTCCAGATCGTCTACTGGAACATATACTACAGAAATGAATGATTACAATTGACACGGCGTTAAGGTATATACCTAACGGTAGAAGAAATAAGATATTGCTACAATCTTGGAGGAAGAATTTGTAAATTGATAGTTACATGTTGGGCATTCAAGTAATGAATAGTAAACCTGTCAGTCCAAGAAGATGAGCAGAAATTCACCCTAGAGACTAGGGCGACCGTACTCCCACGAGGAGAATAACATCTACCGAACCCGAGACAGCCAGGCATTAGTCATTTATCCAACATAAAACTCGGAAGGCTAATAGGCACATGGGATACAGTGAATCAATTAACTACTGAATAAATGAAGAATGAACTGAAGTGGGAAGTCGCATGAGCAGCAAATATATTCCGTAGACATAGAGATTCAGGTCACTTGAAAGGAAACAATATTTACTTTCGGTAAAGGAAGCTTAAATACAAAATCATCATTTAAATTCGTAATTACAGCACTTAAATTTTGAACTTGAAAGATCACAGGGAAACGACATGTGGTTAATAAATGGCAGAGAGTAGGTAAAGTAGCACACATTGTGATTAATTAAATAAATGTATACCAATAATCGAGAAGAATGCATCTCGGAAAATAAGTTGTGAAAAGTAGATAGTGTTATATACATGCCTCAATAGGAACTGATGCACATACCTAAACATATCAAATCTAACTGTATTGACCACACACACAGGGCAAGAAGATAGATTAGAAGAATGAAAAGAGATTAAAAAACACGGGATGAAGAAATGAAATATACGAAAATTTAGCAAAGGTAAAGACGAAAATCAGGATGTCACAGACTTGCGAAAAATACCTCGTCTCACACTTGAGAAATAAATCCTGAGACTTGCATCAGGTATAAAGCGCCAGCACGTGTTCCGGGCTCAATGCCTTGCCGTCGCATGTAGTAAGCCCTGTCACGAACAAGGCCAGGAAGATATATGAGTGTCCCCGAAGAGATCTCACATGAGAATAACGTCACGCTTACAACGCAGTCGAAGAGAGATTGTGATGAAAATCATTCGCTGCCAGATAGCACGAAATGAAAAACTTAAAGATCCAATATAAAGACTAGAGAACCAATCGGCGAGTATTCTACAGTAAAATAATTCGACTGAAAGGCAATAATATCCATTTAAAACAGCAGTTAACTGGAATAAAATAGATTCTCAAATCGTGCGAAATAATGAATTAAATGATATCCTGATGAAACATTAGAATTGTTCAGAGCTCCCCGAATCACCCCATTATGGTTTGTAGTGTCGAGCACCGAAAGACTTGCAAAATTTAAACATTGTAACGCCAAATAAATGTAGAAGAATTGGCCACACACCGAAGTGTTCAAAATTGGATTCACATTGACACCCACTCGCACACGAAATTGAGTCGAATAAGCGAGTTATTTCGAGTCCATGAGGACGTGAGCAGCACAAACGGGCTGGGTGTATACTGGCGGACCCAAACATTCAGGGTCGATGTAGAACAAAATTGTTCATTCTTCGCACCTAGCAGACGTCCCCTTACAATCAGGGGACAGAAACAACCTCGACGTACCGTGACACAAATAGAAAAATAGAAAGTTTTAACTGTACCGGACCTGGCCATAAATAGTCAAGCCACATAGATATGGCAATAAAGCATGAAAAGAAACCCTAATTCCTCTCGTCACAATTACAAAGCACTGTACATCAACGATATAGTTGAAACATGAGTTAACTGAATACGACGGATATCTTCAAAGTGCGAATAACTCGAAAGTCATACTCTGCTTTGAGTGCCCAAGTTATTGACGTCATACTGTCACCTGAATGAACCAAGTTAAACACTCAAGTGATTAAAAGAGTTCAATAAAAGGAACGAAAACGGTGAGCACACTTGGGTCTAGTTTATAAACAAAAGGACTAACGACAACAATACGGTGGTGGACAGTCAGCTACAAGCTGCATTCCTGTAAACAATAAAGACAAGTCATGAGAAACACGTGCTGATAAAACTGTAGCCGTAAGAAGCAACATACGAAACAAAATATGTTATACGGTAGTAACAGAGAATACATTCTGGTGTGTTCCCGGTTCGTCCTTACTACTATTATTTTATGTACCTTCTATCTGTGTGTTGGCCGGAATAATATATCGACATGATTGCGGTATGTCGCTTCGGGTGTCAGCTAATTGTTCTCTGCCTTTCGTAATTTTTGCTATTTCTCGGAGTTCCTTTCTTCAAGCGTCTAGTACCTAATATTCCTAGCGTTCTCTTTTCACCTTGACTTCGGTCAACTCCCTTTCGTCTATATTTTTCTGCCAATTACATATATGGCGTGATAAATGTCTGCCTATAGAAAGCAATAAAACTTTCGAAACATTTGCCAGAATGGAATCGGTAATAGACTCGCATAGAAAGGTATTGATGTTGGCTTTTTTGTATAAAGCTGTGGTGACTAAGCGCCTTGTATGATCTCCCCTTAAAATTATACTTTCGATAGAAATCCAATTTTGCTCAGACAATTTATCATTAGACTGCACTTGTAATGAATCAGTAGCAGTATATCTCCGACAAGGAAATGCGATCATGGAAGATATCGTGCTGTCTAATTACGGTTTTAGAGAAACTGTCCACCTTAAAGTATTTAATGATAGCCAACTATATATATGACACAAGATGACACTTTTCTTGAAATAGATTTGTGATCTTGAACCTTGTTGTAGAACCATTATGATACCTGATTGAGGTGGGTGAGAGTATCTTTAAGATGTGGTTTCAAGACACGTAACAAATGAGTCATATGCGTTTAAATGTCAGAGGTTACCAAATGTAAATTTAAACTTTCTGATAAGTAGTTTTGTAATCCCTAATGAGATTTTATGTGAATAAACTGGCAACAGAGAGCACTGAATACCGTAGATCTTGGGATAGACCATGCCTGTCTAATATGGAGACAAATGGTATGTTGGCTATCACGGCCAGTGAATTAAATCTCAGGAATTTCTCTAGGTTTGTGCCGTGTTTTAGCGTGGGGTTTTGTCTAGAACACCATGTGGTGGTCTGGGCGGGGACACCAAGAGCCCGCTGACAAGCCAGCTTAGGGCCCTAGGCGAAACCTCACACAAGACACGGCACAAACCTAGAAAAATTGCTGAGTTGTACTATGGAGACTTTGGAAAAGAAGCAGAGGCAGTTGAGGAGGCATTGTAATAAGAAAGTGATAAAAAGAGAGATGATACGGTGGATAGCTGTACAATGTAGTTGCATGGAGAGTCCTATTGTAAAATATAACTAGATTTGCTCCTGGATTGAAAGTGCTAAATAAAAGTGTCTATGATTATTCTGTCGCCATTAGTAGCGTCATTACAGAATAGCCTTGTGTGCGAAAATGAGCAAACATGTAATAATAATGTAATGCCTGAATAAAGAAACCTTTATGTATTCCCTTGTTAATTTAACACCATATCCTGCACAGAATCAATGTGTCTGGCTTTAAGACATTCATCAAATCCCAGCTATATAAATTATTATTTTTCCGTTTGTTCATTTTATGAGACTTAATATAGTAAATGCTTATAGCATTTCGTTCTTTATCAGAATAATTATAATATTAAACGTAGGCTCATAAAAATCAGTGCAGAGCAAGATTAATTGGAGTCCACCTCGTGACGTCGTAGGTAGCTTTCTTGGCTCTCACCTCGAAGGTCCGGGTGCGATTCCTGGCTCTACTAATGAATTTAGTGCTGATTTGAGGGGTGGACTGGGGTTTACTCAACCACGTGTGACTGGACTGAAAGTAGTGCTTTACCATTGTTTCCTACTTTTAATCCGGAACAGTTTGGATCAATGCCTAAATTAAGTCCACGGCCGATTTCTACCTATATCGTAGCCTGAATTACAAATACACACAATGGGTACAGCCATCACAAGGATACAGGTTATAAGATAACACACGCACCCAAGTACACAAGGCTTCATGACGTCGATGTCAATAGTCCCTAAATGAATCAACAACAGGGTAAATCAGATAAAATGTTGGAGTTATTTATAAAATGTAGACAGCTCTTGAATTGGTTGTTAATGATTATTGGCACCTTTACCCCAGCTTATGAGGTTAATTAGTTGAAAAAGACCGACCCATACATAAATACCCCCAGAGGCTTGTTACCATGGAACTATCGAGGAGCCCAGTGCCCTGAAATAATACACTGAAATAGTATAACGAACCACATCTATTCACTATATAACATATACAAATTCACAATAGTTTAAATGCATGCATTGATATGATTAGAAAGGACAAGATTTGACATATAAGCTATAGTTACTTACTTCATAGTATGAGGGTTCCAACCCCTTAATCATTAGTGCATTTTACAATTATATCTTTGACAACCTCCTTCAGTATCGGTACTTTCGCTATAATCTTCACATTCATCTATTAGTTATGTAATAGTTGTCAGCTAGAAGCACGTTTAATTATGCCAACCCCTCAAATACAGTTGATCGTAGGACAGATCCAAGATTCGGTTATCAAGTTAATTATTGTTTCCACGATGTCGTTTAATATCCACAATTAGTTTGGATAATGCCTCAGGGACAAATAACTCATCAATTCATAAATCATTAGCTTTAAATCCGAATACACAACAGGACCAAAATAAAAATCAACTTCTTACTGTCATGGCTGACGCGCTTCTCTCTTGTCTAGCTAACAGCTGACTGACCATCAATATTAATAACAACAAACTGAACTTCATCAAAGTGACAAAAGACGAACCCAAAAGTTTACCGAAACATTACATATTACTTCCCACTAAATAAAAGAAAGAATAATCAGACCCGAAGGTATCCTACGGTGAAAAGGTAAAAGGAAATATTACAAACAAAAACATGAATCGAAACCCCTTTTCACCAGACCAAAGTGAATGCCAACTTAGCGCGAGGAATCACGAGTTGAACATAAAATAAAATAAACAAGAACTTGCGACTAAATGTGTACCATATAAATACAAGACACCTTTACATTACCTTTTGACCTATACCGAGCGAAATACTTACACGCTCCTCAATTACAATATGCGAAGCATGTCCAATTCTTTTATGACGACTAATCAGAGGTTCCACCAAGTAGCATGACTACATATTAAATATAATAATAGGGAACTCTAATTCAGATAATCACAATTTCTTCCAGACATACCACATTAATCTCGGTCACTAGCCATCTTCTCATTTTGGTACACATGAAGCTAAGTCATGACTGAATTGTCTTTTACAACCAATAAAAATCAAGTAATGTTTTAAAACTATTCCGGAACGTATATTTGTAGATTAGGCCACATATCTGAAGTAAGCTGGAAATACCGAATAGCACCAGGCTATGCATAAATACATGTGATGATGGCCTCCTCCCTTGTAAAATTTCAATCCGGAGGTAAACTAGTCCCCCGTTCGGATCTCCGGGTGGGGACTACTCGAGAGGGGGTTAACATCACAGAAGTGACAAAGAGGAAATCTGACATTCTACGAATCGGAGCGTGGAATGTTAGAAGTCTGCTAGGAAATGGAAGGTTAGAAAACTTAGAAAGGGAAATGGATAGGTTGAGGTTGGATTTGGTTGGGATTAGTGAAATGCGCTGGCAGGAAGAACAGGACTTTTGGTCAGGAGACTATAGGGTCATTAGCACTAAATCAAACAATGGCCAAGCAGGGGTTGGCCTCATATTGAGTAGGAAACTTGGACAGCGGGTGGAATATTATGAGCAATATAGTGAACGGATTATTGTAGCAAAAATAAATACTAAACCTACCTGCACCACAGTGGTACAAGTATATATGCCTACCAGTCAAGCTGATGATGAGGATGTTGAAAAGGTCTACGAAGAAATAGACGAAATTCTGAGGTATATCAAGGGTGATGAAAATGTTATAGTAATGGGAGATTGGAATGCTGTGGTAGGAAAAGGGAGAGAAGGGAAGATAGTAGGAGATTTCGGATTAGGTGAAAGGAATGATCGAGGAAGCAGGCTGGTAGAATTCTGCACTGAGCATGAGTTGGTCATAGCTAACACCTTATTCAATAACCACAATAGAAGAATATTCACATGGATGAGACCAGGAGATACAGGGCGTTACCAAATCGACTTCATTATGGTCAAGCAGAGGTTTCGAAACCAGATTATGGATTGTAAAACATATCCTGGTGCTGACATAAACTCTGACCACAATCTGGTTGTAATGAAATGCAGATTAAAGTTGAAGAAACTGATTAAAAATTCAAAAGCCAAAAAGGTGGGCAATAGACAGACTGAAAGAGAAGAATGTAAACGAAAGATTCAAGAAGAGTATAAAGGAAGGACTAATGAAAAACCCTAAACAAACTTCAATTGCAGACGAATGGGCACTTTTGAAGAATGAAATAACAAAATCCGCAGAAGAAAACATTGGTAGGAAAGAGAGAATAGGTAGAAAACCGTGGATCACTCAGGATATACTAGAATTGATGGATGAAAGGCGGAAGCACAAGAATGTAAGAGATGAAAAGGGGAAAGCAGAATACAGACGTCTGAGAAATGAGGTTAACAAGAAGTGCAAGGAAGCGAAAGAAGAATGGTTGAAAGAGAAATGTGCAGGTATAGAAAATTGTCTGAAATTAGGAAAAGTAGACACAGCTTATCGAAGGATTAAGAATACTTTTGGGGAAAAGAAGACTAAGTGCTGTAATATTAAGGACACAAATGGAAAGCCTCTAACAGATAGGGAAGAAAAGGTTGAGAGATGGAAAGCTGACATAGAGAGTTTGTATAAGGGAATGGAGATTGAGAATCATGTAATGGAAAGGGAGGAGGAAATTGATGAGGATGCGAAAGGAGATTTAATATTGAGATCAGAATTTGATAGAGCTTTGGAAGACTTAAGCAGGAACAAAGCACCAGGCATAGATGATATACCGATTGAGTTGCTACGCTGCATAGGAGATGAAGGTCTGATCAGGTTATTTCACTTGGTGTGTAGGATTTATGAGACAGGTGAGGTACCCCCTGATTTCAAGAAGAATGTAATCATCCCTATACCAAAGAAAGTGGGAGCTGACAGATGTGAAGATTACCGTACAATCAGCTTGATTACTCATGCTTCAAAGATCCTGTCTAGAATTATTTACAAGAGGATTGAGAGCCAGATAGAAACGGAGTTGGGTGAAGACCAGTTTGGTTTCAGGAGAAATGTAGGTACAAGGGAAGCTGTACTAAGTCTTAGGCTGATTTTGGAAGGTAGAATAAGGAAAGATAAGAGAACGTTCATGGCATTTGTAGACTTAGAAAAGGCTTTTGATAACGTTGATTGGACTAAATTGTTTGACATTTTGAAATCGATTGGAATAAAGTACAGGGATAGGAGGGTGATATACAATCTATACAGAAACCAGACAGCAGTCATTCGAGTTGAAGGACATGAGAGAGAAGCTGGTATTCAGAAAGGTGTAAGGCAAGGCTGCAACTTATCACCCATACTTTTCAATCTTTACATTGAACAAGCAATGAAGGAAATTAGAGAAAAATTTAAAGTGGGAGTGAAGGTTCAAGGAGAAATAATTTCAACTCTGAGATTTGCTGATGACATCGTCATCTTAGCTGACAAGCCTGAGGATTTGAATGAGTTTTTGAATGGTATGGACTCTGTCTTACGGAAAGATTTCATGATGAAAATTAATAAATGTAAAACAAAAATACTGGAATGCAGCCGAAATAAATCAGAAACCTCTAAGGAGATCAAATTGGCAGGTGAAAAGCTGAAGGAAGTAGGAGACTTCTGTTACTTAGGAAGCAGAATAACCAGTGATGGACGAAGCAAAGAGGATATAAAAAGTAGGTTGGCTCAGGCAAGAAAAGCATTTCTACAAAAAAGGAATCTGCTGACATCGAATATAGATTTAGGTATTAGGAAGTCATTTTTGAAAGCCTTTGTCTGGAGTGTGGCGCTCTATGGAAGTGAAACTTGGACTATTGGTGCAGCAGAAAAGAGGAGAATTGAAGCATTTGAAATGTGGTGTTACAGGAGAATGATGAAGATCAGATGGGTAGATAGGGTTACAAACAAAGAGGTATTAAGACGAGTGGGAGAGGAGAGATGTTTCTGGCGACTGCTAATGAAGAGAAGAGATAGGTTGGTAGGACACATACTAAGACACCCAGGAATAGCAAGCTTAGTTATGGAAGGAAGGGTCGAGGACAAGAACTGTAGGGGTAGACCAAGGTTAGAATATGTTAAACAGATTGCCTCGGATGTAGGGTGTGGTAGCTATGTAGAGATGAAACGATTAGCTCAGGACAGGGAGGCATGGAGAGCGGGATCAAACCAGTCAAAAGACTGAAGACTCAAACAACAACATTGGTTTTCCGACGATCTGACCCGCGGTCTCATTTTGCGTCTTGTCTCCATGAAAGTCTAACACCAATCTTTTTATTACAATTAATAATAAACGACCTTCTTTTGATGAAACACAATCACCGTCGACATTTTAAAGTACAACCAGTTCGAACCACGAGGAGACTAGTACAAAATTTTCCACTAGGCGGAGCTCGTATCAGTCTACCTACCGAGTGCGACCGGTCACAGCTGACATCTAGCGGCGACCCAATGTACTATCACAGCAATGATCGCAGGTCATATGTACTTCCCGCAAGACACAAATCAGGGTACTTACAGTTGAAGCAAATAGAATTGCTTCAGACTCCCGCCCGTCAACCTTGGCGATGGTTAAGAACCAAGCCAACGTAGAACTGTAAATCCTATAAATTGTACATTTCCTGTTCCTCAACTTCGTAGCAAACAGTTTTTTATATCACATAACATGCATTAAATCAAATAAGTGGTATATTAAAATCTTCGTTGCCAAAGTCCATTCAAAATTTAGCACCATTTTCAACTTCTTGCAGCTAGATCCATAGTAGTTGTTACAGTAATACCATCCCAATATACCATACGTGCCAAAGTCAAACATGCATCCTACATGGGTACAGTCCTTTCAGAAAACAGAAACAATAGATAACAATAATGATACATAGTCATGACATCTTCTCAAGTTGGGGGCGTGGTGGCTCAGCGGTCTAGCTGTATGCCTCTCACCAAGGCGGTCCGATTTCGATTCCCGGTCAATGCATGTGAGATTTTCGAAGTGAAATGCCATGTCCCGTGGTTCGGATTCCACGTAAAAAGGAGGTCCCGTGGATCATAATCACAAGATTCACGGTCACGTTAAACTACAATCTTCCTTCTTCTTCTTCTTCTCAAGTTGAGTACGGAGCCGTTTCCAGTTTCTTGATGTAGGTTCCATTATCCGGGCCCTTGGATATTTTCACTTCCAGCAAGAATCTTCAACGCAGACAAGTCCAGAATTAATAAACTGAAATCACAATAAACTAGGCCAGAAAACGTAATGGAATATTTTAAAATTTAGAAATGTATACAACAAAAACAATTTATGACAATAATTGACATAATTTTTGAGCAAATAAGGCAATCAGTTTTAAAACGCAGGACCTATCCGAAATAAAATCCACACCATTTTACAATAAAAATGAAATTGACTTAGCTTGTAAGTATAATAACCTTTAAACGCGAGGTTCGTTAGAAAATAATAAGAAAACATGGATTGACCAACAAAAGATTAAAAATGGTGAAATAACAACCGCCCCAACTGATAAAAGAGAGTTCTTTAAGCCAAACAAAATTAATTCACATAGAGAAAGTTGGCAATAATCCTGCATCATACATCCGTTCACAACTCATTTAGTAAATTTACGAGCAACGTTTAGAGACACGAACACCAAAAAAACTAGCACAAAATCCAAAATAACAAGAAATCACCCAAGAAGACTAAATAACGATAAAACAGCTGACCACACGTACATCTCAGTTCAAGGAATACATAACAACTATCGCACGCCCATAAATAACAGCAAATACACCCAAAATAAAATACATTACAAGTTACCACCCACAAAATTTCCCCAAATTATTCCATAATATAAATAGGAATACATTAAAAAGCCTATACACAAACACATAAATACCCTTAAAATGCACAATTCATCGACATACCAACCATTTCCTGTAATTCATATCACACTCATCCCATTACGACGGAGCATGATTACCAATTCTTATACCTAAATTATCAGCAAGTACTTACTTATCCAGAGTCAACAAGCTAAAGAAAATGACCTTGATCATTACCTGGAGACACATACAGATATTGTTGAAACACCTACCGGATGACACATATATTCAATTTATGTCAGAGAGCTTAAAGTCCCATTAATAATAATTGCCAGGATCGTAAGTCGAACAGACATTTAAATAATATCCCAATATATATATATATACGGCTTTCATTAAATTATTTAATTCTTAAAATAAATAAACCAATAACCATAATTTCAGAACAACAACAACAAATCCCACCCAGTTACAAAAACAAGAAACACTCAGTACATACTGAACCCTTGCAAAGAAGCATATGAGACTCAGTTTCGGGGGGTGTATCGGTTCATATCGTAAGTTGTTGTCAAGGCGCTTCATTAACTTGCAGGGTAACATATAACAAAATAACATGCAGGAAAGAGTGAAGCCAGGGTTAAAATAAATGAATTTAATAAACAAATCACCATATTTACACTCAACAATTAACAAAATAAAACTCCCATCTGACTCCCATTTAATAAAAATGCCAAAACGAGGCCAAAATCTCTGGAGAGATTAATTACATGGATCAAGTGTCCCAAAAGAAAAATAACAAAAGTGACTATGTATGTGCGTGTGTCGTCCTACATGCATCACGATGTGTACTTTGAATGCGTGATTCGTCATCATCCAGAATAATCATTCAGACAACGAATCCACATTTCTAAGAGCTAGACCGACACGGGGGAACACAACTACAATACTTAAAATTAAACCGAAACTTCCTAGACCTAATATAAACAACACAAAATTTCCGTGTGAAATTGGAATCAAATTGCCGTAGCAACATTTACTGCCTAAAAACTTAGGACTTCTCACACAAATCAACACAAGTAAATTAACACGTGACCAATAAAAAAAAAAATCCTCTCGGCACGCCGGAAGGCGGAGGTAGATTTCACCGGGCAGACTAGAGGATAGGCTAAAATAGGCGAAATATGCAGGTTTTCGTAGGTGGATCAGACCTCATTTATTGCGAGAATGTATTTTACAATTGGAGGTTAATTAACCTTTTTTCGTCTTTCTATGCATATTTTTAACATTTTATTGTCTTATGGGGATGGTAACTTTCTTGTCATATTTGGGGTTCATTTTTATACTTTTGATCACAATGTCCTTATGCAAGGTTTGGAACTGATGTGTAACTATCTAACAGTCTGTTACTTCTTCACGCAAAATTTTATCTCTCGCAGAGATGTTGGTTGGTTCCTCAGTTTAGGGGCTGCGACAACGTGGTCATGTAACCCCGTGTACATTGGGTGTGTGTAGAATCTGTCTGATAAACGGTGTTAATTGTGATGACTGTATTAGTCTCTAATTCAGGTAAGGTCTGCAGAAGGTCAATTTTAAGTAGTAGTACCTAATTTTGTACCAAATACTACCGTCAACGACACCTACTGTGAACTTGGCTGCTAGATTCCACCGCAACCAGCAACTTGAAATGAACGTTGGAACATCCCCTCCGAAGGAAAGCATGCTGAGGGATTTTTAGCGCTCTTAGAAAATCCGACGACTTTGGCCGGTTTTGAACCAGCGACCTAGGGCATAGAAGTTCAGCATGCTACCAGTTAGCCGCTTCCCACATAGTCAGATGGAACAAGAAGTTCCGTGCCGAACTAAAGAGCCTACTTTTCTTAAAATTAAGATTCATGCCAATGATTAATCTACAGTATATGAACCTATCTAGAATAGTGACGAAATTAAGTTGGTAATATCGGAATGTCTTAATTAGTTCGAAATACTGTATACTACTGTCGACCAAAGTATTATTTGTACTCGAGTTTGAAGGTTGTTTATGAAGTAACCAATAGACCTACATAAAATCCAATAACATCATCATTTTCGTCGTTCTATTTTACGTTAGCTCATGTAAGTTTGGAATTTTAAATTTATGTTTTAATATTTTTTGGCGCAGTTGGAACACAAAAAGTGAAAAGCGTAAATTAACTCACTTATTTTATATCGGTTTGTATTTTTAGGCAGAAATAACGCATCGTTCACCAGCTAGCCGCCCCGGGGTAAGCTGTACAGCGTTGCTGAGATGGAGCCCATCACGGCCGAGCGTGGCGAGGTCTTATTTCCCCGTTCAAATACAAACCGATACAAAATAAGTGAATTCATTTACGTATTTTAAAGTCATACAGCATAACTTTTTGATGTATAAGGATTACATCGCGACCAAGAACTACATTTTCCAACCACCTCGAGCCGAGAAAAAGTTACCTTACAAAAATGATAACAACTTTTTTTCTTGGACACGCAAAATTTTGAAATTAATAAACCAGTTATACGACATTCCAATATATATTGTGTTAAAATTTGAATTCGATCCGATGACGGGTTTTTGAGATAATAATTCTTACATGTGACGCATGGTTGAAACACGCTTAAAAACGTGCACTTTTTGTGCTCCAACTGCGACAAAAAATATTAAAATATAAACTAAAAATTCCAAACCTACATGAGCTAACGTACAATAGAACGACGAAAATAATGATGTTATTGGATTTTATGTCGGTCTATTGGTTACTTCACAAACATCCTTCAAACTCGAGTGCACATAATACTTTGGTCGACAGTAGGCATAATGTAGCCTAACACAGCAATTCAGTTGGCAGCCCTGGTGACTGAATATATTCTTAATTCCATCTCTTAAGGTACAGAATACAAAATGTGGTTGAAGTCCAAAGGACGTTACATGGAGTTATACATTGGATCTATCAGCACACGTAAAAGCACGTTGGCAACAATGTCATGCGTATTCTGGTCGGAAATAATCTGAAATCTTATGATATCTTTTTGTGCCAATTTTGGATGAAATCCATTTTTTTAATATAGAAGTTATATGTATTTTAAAATTGGAGCTATCATCAGGCATAAAATCATGTTGGCATCACTGACTTATATTAATTACTCCAAATTAATCTAGAATGTCAGGTGCTATACATATGCATAGACCTGTTGGCTTGCATACTTTCTGATATATTGATATTAGAGTAAAAAATATAGACACCATTTTTAACAGTTGGTAGTCCTAATTGCTCATAAGAATACTTATAGTCATATCTGTTATATTACACATAGCACATACGAAATTTGGTTGATATCCAACTGACAGTATAGGAGTTGCATGTATTTAAAAATTGGTCCTATCAGCAGGCTTAGGATCATGTTGGTAGAACTGACGTATATAAGATACTCCAAATTAATGTAAAATGTCAGGTACTATACGCGTGCATAGTTAAAAGCTGTCGGCTTGCATACTTTCTAATATATTGGTATTTGGATAAAAAGTAGAGAGAGCAATTATTAACAGTTGGCAGCCCTCGTGGCTCTTAAGAATACGCTCAGTCATACCTGCTTATGTGCATATATTACATACATAATTTGGTTGAAATCCAATTGATAGTGTAGAAGTTATGTGCATTTAAATATTGAACCTATCAGAAGGCTTAAAATTATTTTGGCAACACTGCCATGTATGGCCTCCTGGAAATTAAACTGAAATAGTATTATCTACATGTGTGCCAATTTTGGAATTGCTCCCATGTATGCCTTCCATGATATCCAACATGGAGCTCAAATTTCTAATGCGTTTTTTTAGCAGTTGGTAGCACTGACATCTTTTTCAAATATGGGCTTGAGATATTCCGGTATACATCTTTACTCATACTAAATTTGGTTTCGATTGCTGCAGCCGTTTAGGAGTTGATAGGGGGGGGGGGAGGACACACACACAAATACACCGCCAGGCAGCCAGAAGGACAGACAGACAGACACATTTTCCCGGATCGATCTCATAAGTCTACTTTTTCCTCATTTTTGCAAAGTGTGAAAGGTAGGCTAAAAATGAATGTGATCTCGTCAATGGCGTTGTCTTGGAAACCTCTGAGAGCTCATACCTGATCAATTTAGAAGCGTTGTCATGGTAACCTCTTATGGCACTTGGCATTTTCTTTAATTCCGAAATCGTTTTTCTCCTCCCTTGGCGTAATGGTGGGTCATATCAAAATTTCTTTCAGACAAAAGTTTTAGGTAATTATTAGCGGAATATTTTCTATTTTGTACGGTTTTGATATTGTGCCTATTAAGAGAGATATGATTAATGTTTCCCGAAAAACCCACTTTTTTCCACCCCTTTGGTCAATGGTTGGTGCTATCAAAAAACTTATTCGACATAAATTTTTGGCACTTATCCGACACATATTATGAACTTTGAAGGGATTCGATATTTCATGTATTAAGGGAGTTATAGCGATATTTCACTTTTTCGAAAAAAGCCCCCCATTTTCACCCCCTTTGACCGATTTTGCTCATTAACGAACTCGACCGAGATTTTATAGGGATACATATTATGTAAAAAATTCAAAGTGATTGGTGCAAAATTACGGCAGTTATCGTGTCCACAAGAAACTGATATATATATATATATATATATATATATATATATAGATAGATAGATAGATAGATACATATATACATAAATTATATATAAACTTTTGAACTGACGGTGGTTTTGGGGTCTGGGGGATGTGAAACGCGAAGATATGTTGAAATTTTCCGGAAGTCGAAACATGGGACCCATTGCAATAGTTAGCTTTCTAATGAAATCTACCTAAAATACACAAATGACCGCCGTCAAAATTTACAAGTACTCTACCACTACACCGCACAGGTGTCACACTAAAATTACATGAATCGAGTCATAAACACAATAGGCCCACAGCGAACATTTACGTTATTAATACAATATTTTACCCATACAACGTACAATAAGCCGTTACACACATGGCGATCTCCCCAATTCATTATGGCTTAAAAAAATAACCATCACAATGAACAGGTTTTGCTACATGAAAGCTTACAGGGGCCAGTCGGACAATCAGGACTGCCTATCAAAAATAAGTCACCAGGCAAAACGGGCGATTTGTGGAACTCTACATATCTGTCAACCCACGTGTCAATAATCTCGACCTCCCAGGACATGGGGTCGAATCTCGAAGAAGTGTGCCCCAAAGCACAATAATACATGTGTGTGTCAGAATAATATGGACAAGAAACAGCGGTCTCCCTAGAGCACCCTGTCTTTCCATCAAAAATACAACAGCAGCAAAAATATGAGGGCGGTAGGACCTCTACCCCCTCCTCACGTAGAATCAACACACACTTGACACAGTAACACACACAGAATCACACGTATGGGTTTTGACAGACCCTGAAATAAAAAGACATAAATAATTTCCACATGTTGGCGCCACCGTTCTATGCCGTGACTAGTTAACCTGAAAAGGACTCAAAAAATCTATCAAAATTAGAACGAAGGTGTTCTACAAATTACATCTTAAGTTGGTGCGCTTGGCAACCCTAATAGGAATAATAACCTGTTCGGCAAATATCTTACAGTAATTACCTCCCTTTCCTATCACAAATATTAACGTTAATAAAGCACCATTTATCGAATGTAACGGGTTTCGCATTTGCAGGGATAAAAATCACGTACGCACGCCGCGCACATTAAATATGACTCAAAGAAAAACAAATATACAACAAACACTTTGGCCACGCGCCAACGAACATTTAAAACATTTAGTGTCGGTGCAAGGAAAATTCTAAACAACAAGAAAAGAAACATGACTATTTACAAAGGTTCCCCGGCCAAATCTAACTACATAATTGAAATAATTCAATTGTTGTACATCACCGATCAGCTTGTAGAACTTAAGACATCCTTCTCAGCCCATTTCCCTATGGACAGATTAACACTCCATCGTGGTCGTCTGCGTTGAATCGTTGAAGATCATCCCAACTCTAAACCACATGTTGAGCATCTTGGTATCGACTCCTTGGCAAAAAAGTTCAATGTTAATTATTATGACCTAGCTATAATCGCATGCAGGTTACTCAATTCGCCCACCAATTGTCCTAATGCGATTAATTGCGAAGACTTGCCCTAGATATCTCGCACACACGCACAATAAACACATGAAAAATACACTGAAATGTGTACATAAATATACACCTTGAGACCACGTCACTGGCTCGATAATAAGTTTAAAATCTTGACTGCACAGGCAGTCGCTATCTTGCTCGGTATTTCCGTACTGTACTGTTGACCTTCGCTCTGGTGAGCGCTAATTAGGATGTTACAAGACTTGCCTCTCATAGCTGAAATGGTCGTCTTTAAGAAAAATGTTACAAGTCACCACGCACACTGCGTGAAATATTAGCTCGCAAAAATAAAGATGACTTCAGATAAATGTACTAGAGCTTTAAAATTCGTTATTACGACTGATGTGAACTTAGCTCCTCTGAGCTCACAAATAAAATAACTTCAACTAATTCAGAGCGTTAAATTTCGTTATACAAACGGGCGTGAAGTTAGCCTCTCAAGGCTCCAAAACGAATGACGTCTAATTATATCAGAGCGTCAAAATCACGATGCAAACGGGCGTGAAGTTAGCCTCTCAAGGCTCCAAAACGAATGACTTAGAGTAGCGTCATGCCAAACTATTTATTAGAAACTGACAGGGAACGGAGGAGTGGGGTGGAATTGGATAAAAATTTCCAGAGTTTTTATCTCACAAATATGGGACTAGTGTCATTCTTCTTCAAATAAATCAAACGTCTCAATGCACTCGTGCGGAGATCGGTCCGTTCGGCGGTTCTTTAGATAATCAATTCCGCGGGCTTTTTACTACCGACGCTGTCCATCGCGTGATCATGGCTTGGTCTCTCGTGATTGGCTGATTCAATCGTATGTTCGTTGCAAGTGACTCGTGATCATTCCTTTATGCTTCCAATTTTGGTGCAAGTAGTTGCTCAATTTGGCCTTGAATCCGGCTAAATCTGGCCGTCCCCCAAGAATAGCTACCAGCTCTGCTCCTGTTGCAATCATTACGAAACGCTAGCCTCCCTTTTATCCATGTCCACTTCCTCAAGTACTGCCTGGGCCGCAGTAATAATAATAATAAATATGAATACTTATTTATCGTAGATCAATAAGGGTTCAATACATACAGCTCACCTATACCAGGGGAGAAAATACAGAACACATAGTACATATAGAGTTGACCGAAACGTACAATCCGAAAATTGTACCACTATATATACATAGCCATACAAACACTCAGAACATACATACCAGGGAAAATTATGTAATTCAAGGAAATGAGCATGTACAATTTAGGAAATAACACAATCAGAAGTACATAAATACATACTTGCAGGACATAGATACTGGGGAAATTATGTAATTCAAAAAACTGAGCATGAACAATTTAGGGAATTGCACTACAAGAAATACATAAAAACATACATGCAGAACATACATACTGCGGGAGATATGTAATTCCAGAAACTGAGCATGTTCAATTTAGGAAAAACAATACAAACTTACCTTGCACTATCATTGACACCTTTCTTAACATGCGACAGGTGCACTCTAGAAATCCTTTTCCTGACCGGATCTTTCATCAGGCACGTTACAGGTGTTAAGAAACTATTTCAAAAGGTCCACAAAACCTTTCCTATAATTGATTCGACTCCATAGGTCCAACCTCCTTCAAAGAAAAGTTTTTCACAAATACCTTATCATTGACACCTTTCTTAACATGCGACAGGTGCACTCTAGAAATCCTTTTCCTGACTAGATCTTTCATCAGGCACGTTACAGGTGTTAAGAAACTATCTCAAAAGGTCCACAAAACCTTTCCTATAATTGATTCGACTCCATAGGTCCAACCTCCTTCAAAGAAAAGTTTTTCACAAATACCTTATCATTGACACCTTTCTTAACATGCGACAGGTGCACTCTAGAAATCCTTTTCCTGACTGGATCTTTCATCAGGCACGTTACAGGTGTTAAGATACTATCTCAAAAGGTCCACAAAACCTTTCCTATTATTGATTCGACTCCATAGGTCCAACCTCTTTCAAAGAAAAGTTTTTCACAAATACCTTATCTCCAACTTTAATATCAACAGGTTTACGACCTAGATTATACCTTTTCCCCAGTCTATCATGAGCCACCTTCATATTAGCTCTAGCCTTTTTCCAAATGGTTTTGAGATGACTAAAGGTATACTGTTCAGGTAAGAGTTGGTTAATAGACCAAATATTTGAAATGGGCGTGTTAGGAGTGGAAGAAAACATTAAGGAGAACGGAGTGGTTTTGTGGGATTCATGGACAGCGGTATTGAAAGAAAAGTTTATCCGAGGTATAAAGGAGTCCCATTTGCTATGGTCATCGTGGGGGAAATCAATTAATGCTGCCTTTAGATTTCGATTCACACGCTCAGCGTAGGAACCTTTTGGGTAGTACGGCGAAGACGTAACTTGCGAAATCGACGTATCAAATAAAAAAAATCTCAACACCCTGGACTTAAAACATTGGGCATTATCCATGACCAAAAATTGGCACGGACCGAACGAAGAGAAAAATTAGTTCTAAAAATTTAATAATAGTTTGAGTAGTTGCAGTTTTAGTTGGAAATATCCAATTAAATCTTGTACACCCACCCGTACAGACCAGAGCAAATCTATTTCCCCACTTAGATACTGGAAAAGGACCTATAAAATCCAGAAACAACCTCTGCATGGGTATAGTGGCCACTTCCGACGGCGACATCCCCACTTTAGTGTTGGTAGAAGGTTTTGCAAGTTTGCATTTTTGACAATTGTTTATCATCCGTTTAACTTCCTTATCCATTCCCTTCCTAATGAAGTTTTCCCTTATCCCCAACCTACTTTTGTACACACCCAAATGAGCGCCAATAGGTGACTCATGAAAGTACTTGAATATCTCGGGTACTAATACAGCAGGCAGTACAATCTGGGCAAGTTTTTCTCGACGAGCAACACAACAAAGGATGTTTCCTTTCAGGGAGTACGGCTTAGCAATTTCTCCCCTCTCAAGTGTCTGAATTATTTCTGGCAAAACAGGGCCTTCCCTTTGATATCCAGAAACATCACGAAATAATAAAGGGTAAGTAGATAGTATCACATTACAAGGACTATCAACCAAAACATTACTACAAGCATTTTCCTTATTATCACAATCGTCAGATGATTCCCCGTACATGCGGCTCAGACAGTCTGCAATCACATTCGCAGTGCCTTTTATATGTTTCACACTGAACTTGAACGACAGAATTCTAGTTGCCTAACGTGCAATCCTTCCGGTTTTCCTTGGCCTGCCCAGAACCCAACTCAAAGGTTGGTTGTCTGTCTCAAGTTCAAACTCAACGTGTTCCACATATAACTGGAGTTTCTCCAGGGCGAACATAACTGCTAACCCTTCCAATTCATACACCAAATAGTTTCGCTCTGCATCAGACAGAGTACGTGACTCTTAGGCGATGGGTTATCGACCACCCTCATATTGCTGTAGCAGAACCGTGCCCACTGCCCTGTTTCGAGGCATCGGTCTGAATAATCAAGGGCTTCGTGCTGTCGGGAATTGCCAAAATAGGTGCATTTATCAAAGCCTTCTTCAAATCTTCGAAGGCTGATTCTTGTGAGGGACCCCAAACTAACTCCGTACCTTTCTTTCTCAATAAATTCAACGGAGCTGCCCTGTGAGCGAAATTAGGGACGAACTTACGGAAATAATTTATCATCCCTACGAAACGTGTAACTTCCTTTACGTTTCTGGAAGGTTTAAAATCACGAATAGATTGCGTTCGGGTCTGGTCAGCCGATACTCCAGATGACGACACAATGTGACCCAGGAACGAAATTTGGGGCTTTGCGAATGACACCTTTGATAATTTTACTGTTAATCCCGCTTCTTTTAGTCGTTTAAGAACTTCCCTAACATGTTCTACATGTTCTTCGAAGGACTTGCTGAATACTACCACATCATCTAGATTGCACCGGGTGAGTTAGCCGTGGTCGTTACGGCATGACTGCTGGCAGTCGCTCACATCCGGGAGGCGAGGAGGTTCGAATCCCCCCGCCGGCAAACTTGAAGATGGTCTTCTGTGGTTTCGCATCTTCCTTCCAGTCAAATGCTGGGGTTGGTCCCTAACTACAGGCTACAGCCGCTACCTTCCAACTCCTCGCCCTTACATTCCTCCCCAACTGTACTTGTAGCTCACCCATTGGGTTTCCGTCTCGAAGCAGCTACAAAATCTGGCGAGCAGAACATGTCCTCGGACACTCCCGTCACAAAAAGCCATACGCTAAAGAAAAAAATCTAGATAGTTGTAGACGGACTTAAACGTTATCCCGTCAAATATATTATCCAACAAACGACTTAATACAGCTGCACCTGTCGACAAAACGAACGGAAGGTGCTCAAATTCGTACAAGTTCCAGTCCGTGTTGAATGCAGTCACAGCTTTAGACTTCTCAGTCAACGGAATTTGCAGGTACGTTTTATATAAGACCAGAACGGAGAATAGCTTTACCCCCTGAAACCACCCGAAACAGGATTGTAAATCATTCAGAGGAATCTGTTGAAGAATCTCCTTATTTAATGCACGATAATCAACAACCGGACGAAATTCCCAATTTGGCTTGGGTACTAAGAAAATAGGTGACGAATAAGGAGAAGTGGACTTCCTTACTACTCCTTCTTCAACCATTTCATCAATAATGTCCTTCAAGACCTTCATTTTGGGAGAAGACAAACGATAAAGTGAAGATCT
Organism: Meconema thalassinum; assembly: GCA_946902985.2. NCBI lineage: Eukaryota > Metazoa > Arthropoda > Insecta > Orthoptera > Tettigoniidae > Meconema > Meconema thalassinum. The sequence continues at coordinate 69,839,480 of OX336391.1, read as the reverse complement.
TACAGGGATATAGTCCGACAACTCAATTTCATACTCCATAACGTTAGTAGTGCCCAGACGATCGGTCAAAACGTCTGGAAACTCATAACATAACCCCCGTATAGCCTTAGCTCGGTCTTCACTGAGATGATCCAATTTACGATCTTCGATGTTAACAGACTTAGCCCCTTCCTGTGCTGAATTCACACCCAAGCCATATGCTGGACTAATGAAATTTATTTTTAGATTAGGTCTGAACTTGAACCAACAAGTTTCTGATCGTAAGTCGATCAACAATCCAATATGAGACAGAAAATCAGCACCCAATATCACTTCGCACGAGAGATTATTAACAACCAAAAGCTTTAACTTCCACGTGAAGTTAAGAATTCGAATTTTAACTTTAACGAAAACTTAGACATCCAATAATGACGAGTTAGCAGAGATAACATTATTGCCACACTCCATTTACCTCCCAAACTTACATATTGATGACATACAGTTAAACCATTTCCAACTCAAAAAGTAATTCACAATACCTGAATCGATTAACACAGATACAGGTTCATTGTTTATGTCAATATTTATAAAAGGAGAAATACCAATGTCAACTCCAGCAATGCGACTGCATACTTTCTTGCTATTAGCCATACCTCGGCCATAATCTCTTTTTCCTGAACTCTGAGATTTCTTATTGACAGAAATTAAAGTTGCCTTAAGGTCATTGGACGATTTTTTATTTGACCACTCGTTGAAATGATGCTTAGGATTAGCCTCACACCAACGCTTAACATGTTTTAGAACCACACCAGTTATGTTTCTTACCTTTTCTGGACCTACTCTCACTGGATATCAGCTGGTCACGACCCTGAATATAATTAACCTGAATCGATTCAGAGACGAAGGTTCGACATTCATTTCCCTGAGGAAATTTATTTTGATAAACAGGATCCCTTTGTACCATTCCAGTATACGCAGTATTCACGCCCTGAAAGTCAGGTTGAGGAACCATTTGGTTTATGATACCCTTAATCGGATGAATAGATGGCGGTATGTCGCTCATGCAATCAGCATCAGCCTTCCTAATCTTTTCAGCATTAATAATTAATTCATAAAACTCCCTATACGATTTGGGTTTGGTACACATTGTCCAACACAAACTATAAATAGGATTTATCACCTCGACCAGTGAAGCAACAAATTTTTCTTCATCTAACTGAATGGCAAAAGCCTTTACATTGTATTTAATATCTGCAAAATAATCATTAAGAGATTCTTCCATTCGTTGACCTCAAATATCTCCAATGAAGGTCATACAAAGTATGAGGGATAATGAAATAATTTAAAACTTCCAACTGCAAATCAAGAAGAGATTTACCACTTGACATATTGACAATTAAATTTTCTCGAAGCATTCCCAAGGCACAAGGAAACACGATCCAAAATATTTGGCACTCAGATAATCCAAACACAATCGCACTATCTTTCAGTTCCACAAATTTTCGTAAAAACTGTACCAATAAATCATTGTCACTCCCATTAGAGCAACGAAAATCTTTCAGTAATAATGACAGTGGGTTGGGTAGTGAACAAGAACTTGGGCTACGATCAAGTACCTAATTTCTAGACTCAAATTCACGAGAACGGTTATCAAAATTCAACCTGGGCTCAACAATACACTGCTGCCCTACATTAGAAACATTAAGCAATGATTCACTAGTCTGTACGGATTTAGTACCATGGGGCATATCAGAAGTGAGGTTAAAATATCTATTTGCATTACTTTCATTCGGATCAGACGCCGATGCCCTGGAATATCTATTATTATCGCTACTCTGACCACCAGAATTAGGCCTAATAGCACATGACGTAACAGTGGGTTGTTGAAAGGTCGACCTAGTCTTATTCTCAGTGGCAGAAGAATTACCATCTCTCACATTATTCACAGTCGGTTCGGAATTCAATAACAAACAAGAAACTGAAATTTCTACCAATCCACCATCTAAATAGGCTTCACACCAATCATTATTTACTGTACATAAACTATTCGATAACACGACAGAATCACACTTATCGTCACAACCTGCCTGAGAAAACACACGATCATAATATTCAGACAACCTAATGCGCAGATCAGACAATTCTTTGGAAAATAATGCATCTTCATTAGACCATATGTTCACCAGGTCAATTAACCTCAACAACCAATGTAAAGCACGGTACTTTACCCTATTCACTTGAGGAATGGAAGGATTGCTTACACCTTCTAACACAACAATATCACTGAACAAGTCATGAACAGATGTAATGATATAAGACTTACACCCTTTCCAGTATTCATGGTTTATATCAGGAATAGTAATATGACCATGTTTCAATTCACTTAACAAGGCAAGATCAAGTTATTTATGGCCACGAGAAACTCCACCTCTCATTAATATTTCGAAACAAATTTCATCTCTCTTCAAATAATACATATGTGGATGAACTCGTTTTTCCATCATGGGGCAGAATAAATTACATGAAACACAAAGAAAACAGAAATTAATAACATTCACCAAAATAACACCCTATAAATATCTTGATTATAAATGGTGTATTTTTTTCTAAGCCTTGGCCCTCAATAGTTCCAAAATACACAAAAGTAAGAAATACGCAACCACGCACTGCACAAACACTTGGCACGTTTACCCCAGGTTATGAGGTTAATTAGTTGGAAAGACCGGGCAATAAATAAATACCCCCGGAGGCTTGCTATCATGGAACTATCGAGGAGCCCAGTGCCCAGAAATAATACACTGAAATAGTATAACGAACCACATCTATTCACTATATAACATATACAAATTCACAATATCTTACATGCATTGATATGATTAGAAAGGTGTAGATTTGAGATATAAGCTATAGTTACTTACTTCATAGTATGTGGGTTCCAACCCCTTAATCTTTAATGCATTTTACAATTATATCTTTGACAACTTCATTCAGTATCGGTACTTTCACTATCATCTTCAGATTCATCTATTAGTTATAAAATACTTGTCAGCTAGAAGCACGTTTAATTATGCCAACCTCTCAAATACAGTTGCTCGTAGGACAGATCCAAAATTCGGTTATCAAGTTAATTAATTTTTTCACGATGTCGTTTAAAATCCACAATTAGTTTTGATAATGCCTCAGAGACAACTAACTCATCATTTCATAAATCATTAGTTTAAATTCGAATACACAAGAGGACCAAAATAAAAATCAACTTCTTACTGTCATGGCTGACGCGCTTCTTTCTTGTCTAGCTAACTTCATCAAGGTGACAAAAGACGAACCCAAACGTTTACAGAAACTTTAAATATTACTTCCTACTAAATAAAATTAAGAATAATCAGACCCGAAGGCATCCTACGGTGAAAAGGTAAAAGAATATATTTCACCAGACCAAAGTGAATGCCAACTAAGCGCGAGAAATCACGAGTTGAACATAAAATAAAATAACCAAGAACTTGCAACTACACGTGTACCATACAAATACAAGACACCTTTACATTACCTTTTGACCTATACCGAGCGAAATACTTACACGCTCCTCAATTGCAATATGCGAAGCATGTCCAATTGTTTTATGACGACTAATCAGAGGTTGCACCAAGTAGCATGACTACATATTAAATATAATAATTGGGAACTCCAATTCAGATAATCACAATTTTTTCCAGACAAACCACATTATTCTCGGTCACTAGCCAGTTTCTCATTATTGTACACACGAAGCTAAGTCATGACTGAATTGCCTTTTACAACCAATACAAATCAATTAATGTTTTAAAACTATTCCAAAACGTATATTTGTAGATTAGGCCACATATCTGAAGTAAGCTGGAAATACCGAATAGCACCAGGATATTGGTTTTCCGACGATCTGACCCGCGGTCTCATTTTGCGTCTTGTCTCCATGAAAGTCTAACACCACTCTTTTTATTACAATTAATAATAAACGACCTTCTTTTGGTGCAACACAATCACCGTCGACATTTTAAAGTACAACCAGTTCGAACCACGAGGAGACTAGTACACATTTTTCCACCAGGCGGAGCTCGTATCAGTCTACCTACCGAGTGCGACCGGTCACAGCTGACATCTAGCGGCGACCCAATGTACTATCACAGCAATGATCGCAGGTCATATGTACTTCCCGCAAGACACAAATCAGGGTACTTACTGTTGAAGCAAATAGAATTGCTTCAGACTCCCGCCCGTCAACCTTGGCGATAGTTAATAACCGAGCCAACGTAGAACTGTAAATCCAGAAAATTGTACATTTCCTGTTCCTCAACTTCTTAGACAAACAGGTTTTTAGCCTACTTTTCACATTTTGTAAAAATGAGGGAAAAGTAGACTTATGAGATCCATCCGGAAAAATGTGTATCTGTCTGTCTGCCCTTCTGTCTGTCTGGCTGTGAGTGTCTCCCCCCTTATCAACTCCTAAACGGCTGCAGAAATCGAAACCAAATTTAGTATGAGTAAATATGTATACCGGAATATCTCACGTCCATATTTGAAAGTTATGTCAGTGCTATCAACTGCTGAAAAATCGCACTAGATAATTTAGCTCCATGTTGGATATCTTGGAAGGTATGCATGGGAGCTATTCCAAAATTGGTACACATGTAGATAACACTATCTTATTATATAATACGCTAAGACTACGGTATATGTAACACAAAACTCAAGCTCCTAAACCAGAAGGAGTTAGAAGGTGTGCTTTGTGTGCAGGAAAAATCATGCATTTCTTGAAAATTCAACGGAAATAATTTATTCGTTTATAAAGTGCTTTTAAACAAATAAACAAGACGATAGCCCTTGCGAGAAATCTGTCGCCTACAGCCCGCAGAGCACTAAACCGTGCAGGTAGTCTGTACACATGGGGACGCACAATCCATTCTGCGAGAGTTCTCGCACGGGTCCGCTAGTTTCAGTTTAATTTGTAGGAGGCCATACATGACAGTGTTGCCAAAATAATTTTAAGCTTTCTGATAGGTCCAATTTTTAAATGCCTATAACTTCTACACTATCAATTGGATTTCAACCAATTTTTTATGTAGTATGTGTACATAAACAGATATGACTGAGCGTATTCTTAAGAGCCACCAGGGCTGCCAACTGATAATAATTGCTCTCTCTATTCTTTTATCCAAATACCAATATAGCAGAAAGTATGCAAGCCGACAGCTTTAAACTATGCACACGTATAGTACCTGACATTTTAGATTAATTTTGGAGTAACTTATATACATCAGTTCTACCAACATGATTCTAAGCCTGCTGATAATTTATTATGTTTAGAGGCATTAACATGTTCCAAAAATCTCAGAACCAACAAAACTAATCACAATAAATTTTTCAACTCGCATATTCTCAATAAAACAAACAAATAGAACAATTCTGGCATCTACAGAATCAAATGTAATGATTGTGACGAGGATTCCGTGGGACAAATAGGAAGAGGGTACAACACCAGATTTTTGAAACATGTTAATGCCTCTAATCATAATACATTTTCGGAGATAGGCAACCATATGGTAGAAACCGGGCACAAATTCACAACCATAGAGAACAATTTAGTTATTTTACATCAAGAAAACAAAGGCACACTCATGAATATTCTGGAACAAATAAAAATTGACAAAGCACAGAGATTTAACCCTTCCCACAATCTTAATGAAATAGTTTTTGAAACCAGTATTTTATACAGAACACTAATAGACGCATTATATAGTAATAGATAAATTGATCAACTGTATTCCACCATTCATACCATTTATTTTCCAAATTCAATAATGATTATATCTCTCTTTTTTGCATTCATCCACCCCAAAACAACAGCCATCGGCACTTCATAAACATTCCACATTTATTTTCTCCTTAATTTTTATTCCCGTCCTCTATTTCCTTTCCCCTTCTCACATAGTATGTCTTTGGACAAGCAAAGGAGTGATATTTGTTTGAGACACGTTTTTTGATCTGCTGTTGATCACGCCCAAACACACTACATACAGCGGGACATGGCACTACTATAGGGATTATGTTGATTTCATTGCCATGATGTTCTCCATGGGCAGCATAGAGACCAGTTCGAAAAACGATGACGCAACCAAATAGCGACTCACAACACCGGCCTGACTCAGCGGCATTTTAATGCACCCAGGCCTGGATATCCAATTGGAAGATCTTCCAAGGAGAAACGGAAACAACTGAACATCATATTATTTATTTCACAAATCTTTATTCATGTAACGTACTGTACCCTTTTACCTACCAATACCTGTTGAATCCCTGGATAGCAGCTGTATCGTAGAACCTGAAAATTCCCCGGCTCTAAAGACCCCCAAGTTCTACCAACAGACACAGGGATAATAGGGCCACTCGAATACCTAACAGGATGTATTAAGACTGACCAAGGCTCAGAGAAAGAAAAGACTAGCTCAAAACACAAGAATTCTTCAAGAGGAAGAAAGAATCTCAAAGGTGTGGTAAACCCTAAAATACCTAGCGATGGCCCCCTTAATACACCCTTCCGTCACCTCTATAAAGCATCACGCAATAATTAAAACCAAGTAATAAATTAGTTTATTGTAAGAATAAACATGACAAAAAATAATATCAATTTTGTCGATACCACGACCAATCAAAAATCTCATTGATTATACTGGATTGTTATTACACGATGAAATATATATGGCATATTTACAGAATATAATTTACACAAAATTCTAGAATAATTTCTATTATTCTCTTCCCACTGACTTATTGTCACGACATTCATTTCTGCTTAAAATTGTTTCATTTTTAATTTCATGGTAATTTCTGCCGAACAGTTAAGTTAAGAAAAATTAATCCTAGATTTAGTATTAAATATTTATCGGGGATCCTTGTTAAACATACATCCTATGGCAAAGTCGTTATATTAATTTTACTGGAAATATTGAACTGGATATCCACTCAAGATTCTCAACAATACTGCTCAGAAAAATATTAATCTTCACACAGGCATTTTCACGATAACAACAGCGATAAAGTCACCTATGACCAAATATTAACCATTCTAGGTTAAAAACCACGCCTCTCTGGGTTGAAACCCCATTAAATCTAATCCTGATTGGCACACCTGGCTCAATCCTCAACAAGAAAAATATTTGCTTCGCAAAGCACTGTATCAATATACTTAAACACAAGGACAATATTCCTAATACATGCCTCTCTAAAATCGAACATGCACCTATAATAGGAGCCTTACTGTTATAAATCCACAATTATAAAAATCAGCTGTTTATAATAGAAGCCTGAACTCGTGTGCGAAAAAAAAAAATATGATTCTGTAACAGATTACCGATAAAGCCCAGTGGATTCCAGAAATACTCCACCTATTTTTAGAAAACTTGCCTTACATTGATGTATTACATTATTCATAATTCTTAAACATATGACTTATAGTAAGTCGTTCCTGGGATTATCCTTGCAAATTTGGATGTCGTTCAAATACCCTCTTCATAGAGAAAAACTATTGCACCAAAGGCAATGATATCAATTTAATCCAGTGTTAACTTCATAAGTAAAGAAAAGTATAGCACTCCCAACCACTCAAACTGAGGTTGTAAAAGCGATTTATAAAAATAAATCCAATCTCAAAATAAGATCTTCCCTGAATTTCCCGAACGCGAAAATGTCGATGGATTAGTCCTACAGCATGGATCTAGGTTAGCAACAAAGGCTAAGCGACTATTGACGCATTAGTCAATCCATCTCGAAAACCACGCTCAGAAAATACAAGTTAAATCTATTAATGAACTGAAGAAAAATAGTCAAAGGACTCGAAGTAATATTCAGAATAACAGGGTCCGAAAACTTCCTAATATCGTAATATTAATACGGAAAGGAAAATTCTCCTCAAAGAATACGATGATCCACACGAAAGTGCTTAAAGAACAATACATTAGAATATATAAAACTCAGTCAGAGTTCTCAAAAAAAAATTGTGTTACTAAAATGTTCTTACACAAAAAAAATATCTGTATATCTTCCTCCTACGTTGATTTCTCGACAAATAAGAATGAGCATTTCAGTTTAAATACAGTAAAATACTACTGAAATTTTAAATTTATCCATCAAAATACACAAAAGATGCACTCATTTTTATGAGTCAAAATCCTGGCATCATAGAAGGTCAGCTTCGAAATAAACATCGAACCTGCACTTTCTACTCAACCATTTAATCTACAAAATCAAATATGGCAATGTGTGGTAATTCAAAAATGTCCACGCTACGCTACTGTAACAAGTTGAAGTGATCTGTACCTTAGGCGAATCTGGATGAGGAAAAAAGGATATCGTTGGCCATAATAGGCTCCAGACCAACAGAAAACATGCCGGACTCCAACTGGGTCTCAAGAGAACGAACCAAAGTCCTCCTAGGCTCGAACAACTCCCGGTCGGTCGAAATGGTTCCAAAATATCCTGGCGATATCTTCCCACACACATTAGAATACCGATGGCCGGACCTCAAACAGTTTATCAACTCGTCTCGAAGCGAGGGTGAACTCGAACAGCCGCTAAATAGTTCCAATATAAGGACGCGAATGTGAGCAAGTTCACAAGGGTCCACGCGGCCCCTTTCATTACGAGAGTTGCTTACACACGTCATGATAAAAATGAAAGTTGCTGCCAACATGTCCCCGCTACACCCTGCTAATGCAGTATTCTTATATTAATCTAGCCTACCATCGTAATGGATATAAGCTTCATAGTATTCCTTCCCTCTGACACCTTGCTTAAGAATGTGCTTTTTTCAAAGAAGTATAGCCACTGTGTAAAGTTTGAATCAAGTCTAGGCTGCATTTCCACGAAGGTTTATATGCAGAGTGTTATGACACAATACAGCCGAGCTGGCGGTCGGGATTATGAAAGTATTCTCCTGCCTGGCCCGTTAGTAGCTGTAGATACACGGTCGCAATGATAAACTTATTACATGTTTAAGACCATGTCTGAACCCCATTAAGCAAGTGTCTACTTCACGTAGGATGCTGAACGAACTAGCGTATACACTTCACCACGGTCACACGTTTTTAAAATCCCGTTAGCTGGCGACTTCACTTTCACTATTGTCAGGCTCAAACCTGCACGCTGTCGGTTTCTCTAGTACTTGCTCTCCGCACGAGGTCGCTTGAGCACTACATGCGCTCCCCCACTCCTCAATACGTCACGACTCGATATAAAATATATCGCAGTCGAAATGTAATCAGCAGTGATTTAACAGATCATCTTCTGTTTTTCATACTTTCTTGATAATAGCTTTCTGCCATGGACATAAACATACAGACATATGTAACTGCTTACATATAGCGCTAAATATACTTAAATTTGTATTAATCATCCTCAGGTGAATCGATCGATATTATGTTAGATAAAGTCAACATGGTTATTATCGATGACCTTCGGGTTTCTCGTCGGAGACCCGAGCTCTGCCGATCTCTTCTTGATAGCATAACTTTTGCTCGCTGTAGACCAGCTGTTATGATAGACTTCAGAGGCTAGCTAGAAAGTTACAGGGCGTTCCCAAAATACTGTATCCATATCTGTACTTAAGACTTTTAGGAATAATGGTGCATTTTCCCTTTGATACCTTAAATAAAAGTCTCCTCAACTTTTATTTACACCATTCCAGGTAATCTCGGCATATGTAGCATTATTCAGTCAACACTCAGACTATCTTCTTCACATATCTTTTCAGGTCTTTTGCATTGAAACGACCTACCATTTCTCTTCCATTTAGGCTTACTACCTCATAACAATTATTTCATTTTATTATAGTGACTTCTCTGTCATGGTAATCTCTTTCTTGTAGTCGTGAACAGGTAGAATGCGTGACATCTCAGTGCTTAATTTCTTCTCAAAAATGTTTTTTCTTTGTCCCGGTCAGGCGTTCTTTCTGAACTCCGACCTTCTCTGCTACTGCTGGGTTGTGACTTATCTGGATCTTCATCCTTTCTTTCCTTCGATTTTCTTCGTCCAACCTCCGTGGACTTATCTCGCCCTCTCTTGAGCATCTCCTGTTGCACGTTCTTATCGGATGCCCCCGTCCGATAATTGTTGTATCTTGAGTTCCCTTGATTTTGTCTCTTATCTCTGTTGTCACGGGTATCCCTATCATTCCTATTATATCTGTTATCTCGATTATTTTGATCATATCTGTAATTCCTGTTATAAGGCGTTTCTCGGTGATCATTCCGGTTTCGATCAATATCTCTTCGATAGAAATTTCTCTCCTCGTAGCGACGTTGCCATGGCCTTTCCTGGGCGTCCCTACGTTGGTTTTCCCATCTCCTCTCTTCCTGAGAGGTAATTCTAATAGGACCCATTCCATCATCTCTTCTTTGCTGAAAACGATCCGTCTGCTGTGTACGGTTCATCATTACCGCGTTTACAACTTTCGATTCCTGCCTGGCATTTTTGACTATGGTAGGTTGCGTCATCATACTCATGTGATCTAATCGACGTAACAAGTCATCTAACGACGTTAAAGACGATACTCCGGAAGAAATAATTGATCTCCTTACTTCCGCAGGCAATTGACGTGAGATAGCTTCAAGGAGTTCTTCCTGGGTTAACGGCGGTTGGAGAAAACGGAGTTTTGCTAACTGACACGCAAAGTACTCAGCATAGCTGGTTGGTCCTGTACTGGAGTACTTGCGTGAATAGACTTCCGATCTCACATTTTGTTGGACCTCGATCGACCAAAATCTTTGTATGAAGGCCTCCGAAAACTGTTCAAAATTGTCAAATGTGTAACGGAAGGCCCTAAACCATTGTAACGGAGCATCGGTAAGAAACCATTCCACCATACGTAGCTCATGCTCACGTGGCACATGTGACTCCAAAAAGTAATCTCTTAATGCCCTTACAAATTCGATTGGTGTCATTCCATCCAAGTTGCTAAACTTCCTAGGTTTTTCATCAAAGTTTCTTATTATGGTTACATTCGGTGTCCTTTCCAATGATTTCGAAGTATAATCATCCACGCCTACGTTGGGGTTCGGAGAACTAAAAGTTTCCCTGCTTGTTCGAATGGGACTCGGATGTTCCATTTGACTGAGTCGAACGTTGGGTTCGTTATTGGGAGATTCCTGCATCATCCTTTCCCTACCATCAGGTACTATCACTTCAGGTTGTTCAACTACAACTCTAAAATCGGACTGTAAAAGTGATCGCAATTGATCTTTTAGCGTATCTAAATTGATATGCCCCTCTAGATTAATTTGCTCGAGACCCTTTCTAATTTCATTAATCTCGGAAGTTTTCTTCTCCCTGACCTCATTTAACTCTATCTTACTTTGGTCGACTTTAGTTTCAACACTGTTAATACGTTTCTCTAAATCGGATATGTTATTAACCTGTGTATTTTGAATTCCATCCATTCTTTTGCTAAGATCTTCCCTAACATTTATTATGTCTTTGCTATTAGTTGCAAGACCAGTGGCAAGTTTGGATTCTAACTTAGATTTCTCAACTTTAAAACATTCCTCATTAATTTTCATGATATCTTTACGAAATGTTACAATATTATCACTTATGATCCCTTTCAAATCTATGTCAAAATCATCCCTGAGAAGTTTCGTATGATCTGTGACTTGAGCTCGGAGTGTCCCCATTTCACATTTCAACTGCTCCAGGCTATTCTGGGTCTGATTAGTGTCATGGGAAAACTGTAGCTGAAGTGCTTCTAATTTTTTTTACTGAGCTTCACACTTTTTTCAAAGTCTAGTCTAATCTCAACTTGAAACTCTTTACTAACTTAACCTCCGTCTGATTTTGACTAGATTCGATTTTTCGGACCTCTAGCTCCATTTTATTTTGACTGAATTCTATTAATCCCACATCTGTTCTTAAATCATTGATTTGGGATTGCATAATCCTTACATTAGAGTTTACATCCTTTACTGTTTCCTCAATTCCCCTTTGACTAGTCTGAACATTGTTAAGATCTGTTTGCATTAAAGTTTGACTATTTTGCATTGATGTTTAACTATTTTGCGTTGATGTTTGACTATTTTTCATTGATGTTTGACTAGTTTGGATATTGTTAAGATCTGTTTGCATTGAAATTTGACTATTTTGCATTGATGTTTGACTAGTTTGGATTCTTTCTTGGCCAACCTGTACCAAGCCAACATTAGCCCGTAGTGTACTGATATCTAGTTGTGTTTTTCTATTATCGTCCTGGATATCTTCAATATTAGATTCTACACTGGTAACCTTCTTTTCTGCCCTTTTAGAACTGTCATTGATAGCCTTCAAGGAGGATTGCATAGAATCAATTTCCCCCCTGATACCTTCAGCAACTGCATCCTGCTTTTGAATAACAGTTTCAGATATATGGTCTAATGCAGATTTAGTTTGGACATTAATATTTTCTATGTCCTGATTCAAATTGTCCATTTTATGTTGAAGAATTTCAAACATCTTCTTAACGTCACCAACAGTCACCATATTACCTTCAGACATGCTTCACTACACTTCACAAGAAATAAGAATACCACACCAACAAAGCACAGCGAGAACATCTACAAACAACCACCATTTACCATACATGCTCATTCTTATTTGTCTGGCATTACCTTAAAATAAGCTTATGTCTAAACTCAAAGTGCCCAATTTGATTTGGGATCGACTACATACAAGTGCGTGTTGGTTTATATCGGTGAAGGTCTATGATTCTACCATTACTTAAATTTTAAATTTGCTACAAACACTTCTATTTTAATGATGTCAGCAATGATCATCAGCCGGAAACAAGTAGAACAAATTATTAACAAAGCGTGTGGCACCACTCCAATACATAAAATATAAAAAAATTAATAATGGTTGCAATACCACTTGTAAGTCAAGTAGTTCGAGTATCCTCGTAATTGCTTTGTTCCATAGGAATTCCAATAGTTCGTGCCAAAATATTGGTTCACCATTATTTTATTGCCTTGATTCATGTTCACACATGAAACACGGTGTTCCAATTCGCGATCTGTGTTACATGATCATAAAACTAATTTCCACTTTGTACTTTCAGTTTCAATTTTGGCAGAATTATGGCATTCAACTCCCTGGTATTCGCTCTGGTATTCCAGTTTTTCGAAGCCCCACATTGGGCGCCACCTAATGTACCCTTTTACCTACCAATACCTGTTGAATCCCTGGATAGCAGCTGGATCGTAGAACCTGAAAATTCCCCGGCTCTAAAGACTACTTAAGATGGCGTCGGTGAGTGAAGTGCGTGTGTTCCGGTCTCCTGTTTTGTGCTGTTTTATTATGTTATTCTTTCACGTAACTAGTTCTTTTCTTGTGAGTGGTAGTGATGTGAGGCTGTCCATGATTTGTGAAAAGAATTTTGAAGCTTCAGTAAACTGGAAGTGCTCCAATCGGAGTTTTAATTTTTGTTGTTTCTCTGCTGCTGGATTGTCGCCTGCCATGCTGCTAAAAGGAGCCAGCCCTTTAACTAGGAGAGGTACGGTCACATCAACATCAACGGTGACCACAGTCTTCATGCTTCTTCTACTGTCAGGTGATGTAGAAATTAATCCTGGCCCGTGTTCGAACAGTTCTATGTCCATATACTTTCAGAACACTCAGAGCGTGGCCAACAAGCTGGACAAAATAGATTTGAGCAAAAGTGATTTTAATAACATGTCAATAATAGCCTTAAATGAGTCTTGGCTTTTTGACAGTTTTCTTGACTCAGAACTCGCCTTTTCTAGGACTCATGACATATTTAGGAGAGACAGGGCTGGGCGTGGGGGTGGTGTTGTAATTGCTACGCAGTCTCAGTTGCGTGCTAGGAGAAGAGCGGACTTAGAAAGTGAATGCGAGATTGTTTGGTTAGAAATCCAAGGAAGGTCTAGTGTGTTCGTGGGCTGTGTGTACCTACCCCCGCCTGCCTCCTTAACCCACCTGGAGCAGCTACATACCTTTCTCAGCAGGGTGCACGCCCAGTTGAAGGACAAGGATACCGTTATATTGTGTGGTGATTTTAACGTGCCAGACATCTCATGGGGACAGCAGGACGGGCCTTCTCTCGTGCCTTCAAAACTAACTGAAAGTGCAGTGAACTCTATCTTCTGCGAGATAATTGAGGAATTCTCTCTGCATCAATTGAATCCACATCTCACCCGTGGACAAAACTACCTCGATCTACTGTTTACTAATATTCCTAAAATCTCTCAGTCTAAGAGTTAGAAAAACCGGGGTGGATTCCATCCGACCATAGTGCTCTAATATGGAACATAGATTTTCATGACACTAGTTTATTTCATAAACCACCTCGCAGGGAAATTTTTAACTGGAAGAAGGCAGACATGAACCACCTGAAATTTTTGCTGGATTATTGCCCCTGGTCCCTCCTTGATATCAGGAACGACATTAATGAGAACTGTGAGATATTTTATGATCTCTTGATGTCCGCAGTTCGAGAAGCAGTTCCTCGTGTGAAGGTTAATCCCTACCGTTATCCACCTTGGTTTGATGCAGATGTAATCAGCGCACTACACTCGAAAAATAGGGCTCATCGTCAATGGAAACGCTCTTCTTTGGAATGCCATAGAATTGAATTTGTGGTCAGGAGGACCGAATTCAAAGAAATTCAGCACCGAAAGTATGACGCCTACCTGGCAGACATAGACTCCAGTGTGAAATCTAATCCGAACAGACTTTGGTCCTTCATTAAGCAGAGATCTAGTAACACCAGATTACCGGTCTCGCTCGAGTACGACGGACGTACCAGTACTGAAGCAAACTCTGCCTGTGAGCTGTTTTCTGAATATTTCGAAACCTTATTCCTTCCTGTAAATTCTATACCGCCACCTCTACCTGATCTGCCACCCTCCAGTAACGACAGCATTTCTTACTTCCATATTTCCGAAGACTGCATCAAGAATAAATTACATAATCTAACCTCTGGCAAGTCTCCCGGTCCTGATGCCATTCCTATAGAAATAATTAAATCTTTATGCCACCAGCTATCTCGTCCACTTTATATTCTTTTCAACCAAGCCATCAGTGAAGGAGTGTTTCCGGATTACTGGAAATCAGTCCATATCACCCCAGTGTTAAAGAAAGGCTCCAGGCAGAAAGTAGTTAATTACAGACCAGGATCGGTAATGTCTATTTTCGCACGAGTCTTTGAATCAATTGTTCGGGACGAAGTGTACGCCCGCGTGTCACCATTCATCACTGAATTTCAGCACGGCTTCCTTCCTAGACGATCCACTGCTACCAACCTAGCAGTCTTCACTCATGATGTATCCACCTTTATGAATAACCGTGGTAGTGCTGATGTTATCTATACTGATTTCTCTAGGGCTTTCGACAGCGTACATCACAACCTACTGCTTCATAAAATTTCAAATTTTGGTATAACTGGTAATCTTTTACGTTTCTTCAAAAGTTACCTCTCAAATAGAACCCAATCTGTTATAATTAATAATAATAAGTCTAAATCTGTAAACGTTACTTCCGGTGTCCCTCAGGGTTCTGTATTGGGCCCTCTGCTCTTTATACTTTTTGTGAATGATATCCCTCGTATAATTCATAATTCTAGGTGCCTGATGTACGCTGACGACCTTAAACTGTATATGCCCATCAGTACTATAAATGACTGTGAGTTGTTGCAAGAAGACCTACACCAACTCAGTGAATGGTGTGAAACATGGAAACTGAAACTGAATACTGAAAAGCGTAAAGTTTTGTCAGTTTCATTGAAACGTAACCTCCTACCCAGGTTTAATTATTGTATTAATAATGAAACGCTAGGTAGAGTGTCAACCATTAAGGATTTAGGGGTGACAATCACAAATAATTTCTCGTTCGATGAACATATTTCAAAAATATGTCGTGAAAGTTTCCGGATCCTGAGATTTTTAAAAAGAAATTGTTTAAATTATTTTTCGGACATAACTCTATCCAAATTATTTAAGTCACTCATTCGGCCTAAATTGGAGTACTGTAGTGTGATCTGGAATCCTTTTCACAGTAATAAAATTGACGCCATCGAACGTGTGCAAAAGAGATTTGTCAAATGGCTCTGTTACAGGGGTGGACGATCGTACCATAGAGCTGAGTATGAGAGTTATTGCAACGTGTACGGTCTTCCTCCACTGAGCAGTCGGCGCACAGTGGGAGACGTGAGATTCCTGTGGAAACTGGTAAATGGTGGAATTGACTCGAATCAGTTGCTAGCTGACTTGGGTTTTCACGTCCCTCAGAGAACCACCAGACGGAAGCACACGTTCGATGGGGGCAGATCGAGAATTAATGTACATAAAAATTCATGTCTGATCCGGTTGCAGTCAACATACAGCTTGATGGAGAGTAAAAGTGCTACTGATATTCACTTCGACTCTCTATCAACTGTTATGAGAAACATCTCGAGTGGTCTGTAAAATAGTGTGTGCATTTTGTGTTTTTTCTATTTGCGTTTATTGATTGATTGATTGATTGAACATGTGGTTGAATGAATGGTTGATTGATTTTTAATTGAATGTACGAGCGACTGAAGTAATGTATTTTTTTGTTTGCTGTTATCTAGATCCTCGAATGTCACTCTCATATTCCTTTTTTTCCCAGTTTTCGAACTTTTTCTTCTATCTTTCATTTTATGTTTTTGCCTTTTTCCGTTTACTGTAGATAGTTTTGTTTTTCTGTAATTATTTCAATGTTTCTTGTACATAGGGATTGTATGAATGAATGCTTGAGATCGGATGTTTGAGTGCGTGTCTGTATGGTTGTGGTTGTTGATTTATAATAGACTAGTGTATTTCTATTTTTTGTTCGTGTTTGCTGTTATTGTTTTGTTTATACTTGTACATTTTATTGTTAATTATTATATTGTCACTAGTGGATTCTATCTGTCTGACAATAAAGAATACATACATACATACATACCCCCAAGTTCTACCATCAGACACAGGGATAATAGGGCCACTCGAATACCTAACAGGATGTATTAAGACTGACCAAGGCTCAGAGAAAGAAAAGACTAGCTCAAAACACAAGAATTCTTCAAGAGGAAGAAAGAATCTCAAAGGTGTGGTAAACCCTAAAATACCTAGCGATGGCCCCCTTAATACACCCTTCCTCCACCTCTATAAAGCATCACGCAATAATTAAAACCAAGTAATAAATTAGTTTATTGTAAGAATAAACATGACAAAAAATAATATCAATTTTGTCGATACCACGACCAATCAAAAATCTCATTGATTATACTGGATTGTTATTACACGATGAAATATATATGGCATATTTACAGAATATAATTTACACAAAATTCTAGAATAATTTCTATTATTCTCTTCCCACTGACTTATTGTCACGACATTCATTTCCGCTTAAAATTGTTTCATTTTTAATTTCATGGTAATTTCTGCCGAACAGTTAAGTTAAGCAAAATTAATCCTAGATTTAGTATTAAATATTTATCGGTGATCCTTGTTAAACATACATCCTATGGCAAAGTCGTTATATTAATTTTACTGGAAATATTGAACTGGATATCCACTCAAGATTCTCAACAATACTGCTCAGAAAAATATTAATCTTCACACAGGCATTGTCACGATAACAACAGCGATAAAGTCACCTATGACCAAATATTAACCATACTAGGTTAAAAACCACGCCTCTCTGGGTTAAAACCCCATTAAATCTAATCCTGATTGGCACACCTGGCTCAATCCTCAACAAGAAAAATATTTGCTTCGCAAAGCACTGTATCAATATACTTAAACACAAGGGCAATATTCCTAATACATGCCTCTCTAAAATCGAACATGCACCTATAATAGGAGCCTTACTGTTATAAATCCACAATTATAAAAATCAGCTGTTTATAATAGAAGCCTGAACTCGTGTGCGAAAAAAAATAATATGGTTCTGTAACAGATTACCGATAAAGCCCAGTGGATTCCAGAAATACTCCACCTATTTTTAGAAAACTTGCCTTACATTGATGTATTACATTATTCATAATTCTTAAACATATGACTTATAGTAAGTCGTTCCTGGGATTATCCTCGCAATTTTGGATGTCGTTCAAATACCCTCTTAATAGAGAAAAACTATTGCACCAAAGGCAATGGTATCAATTTAATCCAGTGTTAACTTCATAAGAAAAGAAAAGTATAGCACTCCCAACCACTCAAACTGAGGTTGTAAAAGCGATTTATAAAAATAAATCCAATCTCAAAATAAGATCTTCCCTGAATTTCCCGAACGCGAAAATGTCGATGGATTAGTCCTACAGCATGGATCTAGGTTAGCAACAAAGGCTAAGCGACTATTGACCCATTAGTCAATCCATCTCGAAAACCACGCTCAGAAAATACAAGTTAATTCTATTAATGAACTGAAGAAAAATAGTCAAAGGACTCGAAGTAATATTCAGAATAACAGGGTCCGAAAACTTCCTAATATCGTAATATTAATACGGAAAGGAAAATTCTCCTCAAAGAATACGATGATCCACACGAAAGTGCTTAAAGAACAATACATTAGAATATATAAAACTCAGTCAGAGTTCTAAAAAAAAAAAAAATGTGTTACTAAAATGTTCTTACACAAAAAAACTATCTGTATATCTTCCTCCTACGTTGATTTCTCGACAAATAAGAATGAGCATTTCAGTTTAAATACAGTAAAATACTACTGAAATTTTAAATTTATCCATCAAAATACACAAAGGATGCACTCATTTTTATGAGTCAAAATCCTGGCATCATAGAAGGTCAGGTTCGAAATAAACATCGAACCTGCACTTTCTACTCAACCATTTAATCTGCAAAATCAAATATGGCAATGTGTGGTAATTCAAAAATGTCCACGCTACGCTACTGTAACAAGTTGAAGTGATCTGTACCTTAGGCGAATCTGGATGAGGAAAAAAGGATATCGTTGGCCATAATAGGCTCCAGACCAACAGAAAACATGCCAGACTCCAACTGGGTCTCAAGAGAACGAACCAAAGTCCTCCTAGGCTCGAACAACTCCCGGTCGGTCGAAATGGTTCCAAAATATCCTGGCGATATCTTCCCACACACATTAGAATACCGATGGCCGGACCACAAACAGTTTATCAACTCGTCACGAAGCGAGGGTGAACTCGAACAGCCGCAAAATAGTTCCAATATAAGGACGCGAATGTGAGCAAGTTCACAAGGGTCCACGCGGCCCCTTTCATTACGAGAGTCGCTTGCACACTTCATGATAAAAATGAAAGTTGCTGCCAACATGTCCACGCTACACCCTGCTAATGCAGTATTCTTATATTAATCTAGCCTACCATCGTAATGGATATAAGCTTCATAGTATTCCTTCCCTCTGACACCTTGCTTAAGAATGTGCTTTCTTCAAAGAAGTATAGCCACTGTGTAAAGTTTGAATCAAGTCTAGGCTGCATTTCCACGAAGGTTTATATGCAGAGTGTTATGACACAATGCAGCCAAGCTGGCGGTCGGGATTATGAAAGTATTCTCCCGCCTGGCCCGTTAGTAGCTGTAGATACACGGTCGCAATGATAAACTTATTACATGTTTAAGACCATGTCTGAACCCCATTAAGCAAGTGTCTACTTCACGTAGGATACTGAACGAATTAGCGTATACACTTCACCACGGTCACACGTTTTTAAAATCCCGTTAGCTGGCGACTTCACTTTCACTATTGTCAGGCTCAAACCTGCACGCTGTCGGTTTCTCTAGTACTTGCTCTCCGCACGAGGTCGCTTGAGCACTGCATGCGCTCCCCCACTCCTCAATACGTCACGACTCGATATAAAATATATCGCAGTCGAAATATAATCAGCAGTGATTTAACAGATCATCTTCTGTTTTTCATACTTTCTTGATAATAGCTTTCTGCCATGGACAAAAACATACAGACATATGTAACTGCTTACATATAGCGCTAAATATACTTAAATTTGTATTAATCATCCTCAGGTGAATCGATCGATATAATGTTAGACAAAGTCAACATGGTTATTATCGATGACCTTCGGGTTTCTCGTCGGAAACACGAGCTCTGCCGATCTCTTCTTGATAGCATAACTTTTGCTCGCTGTAGACCAGCTGTTATGATAGACTTCAGAGGCCTAGCTAGAAAGTTACAGGGCGTTCCCAAAATACTGTATCCATATCTGTACTTAAGACTTTTAGGAATAATGGTGCAGTACGTTCTTATAAATGTAATTTATCTTTGTTATTTTTATGTACAGGCTGAGGAAGAAGGAGTTTTACTTTCGAAACATGTACCTGTGAGTAGGTTCAATACAAGTATTGGAAAGGCAGAATCCCTTTATTTTCTTTCTAATTCCTTTACGTTTCTGGGAGGTTTAAAATCACGAATAGATTGGGTTCGGGTCTGGTCAACCGATACTCCAGATGACGACACAATGTGACCCAGGAACGAAATTTGGGGTTTTGCGAATGACAACTTTGATAATTTTACTGTTAATCCCGCTTCTTTTAGTCGTTTAAGAACTTCCCTAACACTCTCTACATGTTCTTCGAAGGACTTGCTGAATACTACCACATCATCTAAATAGTGGTAGACGGACTTAAACTTTATCCCGTCAAATATATTATCCAGCAAACGACTTAATACAGCTGCACCTGTCGACAAACCGAACGGAAGGCGCTCAAATTCGTACAAGTTCCAGTCCGTGGAGAATGCAGTCACAGCACGAGAGATTATTATCCACCAAAAACTTAAACTTCCACGTGAAGTTCAGAATTCGAATTTTAAATTTAACGAAATCTTTAACATCCAATAATGATGAGTTAGCAGAGATAACATTATTGCCACACTCCATTAACCTCCCAAACTTACATATTGATGACATACAGTTAAACCATTTCCAACTCAAAAAGGAATTCACACTACCTGAATCGATTAACGCAGATACAGGTTCATTGTTTATGTCAATATTTATAAAAGGAGAAATACCAGTGTCAACTCCAGCAATGAGACTGCATACTTTCTTGCTATTAGCCAGACCTCGACCATAATCTCTTTATCCTGAACTGTGAGATTTCTTATTGACAGAAATTAAAGATGACTTAAAGTCATTGCACGATTTTTTATTTGACCACTCGTTGAAATGAGGCTTAGGATTAGCCTCACACCAACGCTTAACATGTTTTTAGAACCACACCAGTTATAACAGCTTAGGCTTTCACGGCCGGCGTTCATAATTAATGACAAGTTTTTCGGGCATGTAGGCCGTGGTCCAGACAGGATATCTCCCGAAGGAACCCTTGATAATGCCGAACGCAGTTTCCGGGGAAACATCGGGAGATATCCTGTCTGGACCACGGCCTACAAGCCCGAAAAACTTGTACTTAAATATCACACCAGTTATGTTTCTTACCTATTCTGGACCTCCTCTCACTGGATCTCAGCTGGTCACGACCCTGAAAATAATTACCCTGAACCGATTCAGAGACCAAGGTTCGACATTCTTTTCCCTGAGGAAATTTATTTTGATAAACAGGATCCCTTTGTGCCACTCCAGTATAAGCAGCTTTTTCACGCCCTGAAAGCCAGGTTGAGGAACCATTTGGTTTATGATACCCTTAATCGGATGAATAGATGGCGGTATGTCGCTCATGCGATCTGCATCAGCCTTCCTAATCTTTTCAGCATTAATAATTAATTCATAAAACTCCCTATACGATTTGGGTTTGGTACACATTGTCAAACACAACCTATAAATACGATTCATCCCCTCGACCAGTGAAGCAACAATGTTTTCTTCATCTAACTGAATGGCAAAACATTTACATAGTATTTAATATCTGCGAAATAATCATTAAGAATTTCTTCCATTCGTTGACCTCTGAATAAATATCTCCTATGAAGGTCATACAAGGTATGAGGGGTAATGAAATAAGTTAAAACTTCCAACTGAAAATCAAGAAGAAGTTTACCACCTGACATATTTTCAATTACAATTAATCGAAGCATTCCCAAGGTACAAGGAAACACGATCCTAAACATTTGGCACTCAGATAATACAAACACTATCGCACTATCGTTCAGTTCCACAACTTTTCGTAAAAACTGTACCAATAAATCATTGTCACTCCCATTACAGTAATGAAAATCTTTCAGTATTTATGACAGTAGGTTGGGTAGTGAACAAAAACTTGGGCTACGATCAAGTACCAAATTTCTAGACTCAAATTCACGAGAAAGGTTATCAAAATTCAACCTGGGCTCAACAATACACTGCTGCCCTACATTAGAAACATTAAGCAATGATGCACTAGTCTGTACGGATTTAGTACCATGGGGCATATCAGAAGTGAGGTTAAAATATCTATTTGCATTACTTTCATTCGGATCAGACGCCGATGCCCTGGAATATCTATTATTATCACTACTCTGACCACCAGAATTAGGCCTAATAGCACATGACGTAACAGTGGGTCGTTGAAAGGTCGACCAAGACTTATTCTCAATGGCAGAAGAATTACCATCTCTCATTATTTACAGTCGGTTCAGAATTCAATAAAAAACAAGAAGCAGAATTTTCTACCGATCCACCATCCAAATTGGCTTCACACCAATCATTATTTACTGTACATAAACTATTCGATAACACGACAGAATCACACTTATCGTCACAACCTGCCTGAGAAAACACACGATCATAATATTCAGACAACCTAATGCGCAGATCAGACAATTCTTTGGAAAATAATGCATCTTCATTAGACCATTCGTTCATTAGGTCAGTTAACCTCAACAGCCAATGTAAAGCACGGTACTTTACCCTATTCACTTGAGAAATGGAAGGATTGCTTACACCTTCTAACACAGCAATATGATGAACAAGTCACGAACAGATGTAATGATATAAGACTTACCCGCTTTCCAGTATTCATGGTTTATATCAGGAGTAGTAATATGACCATGTTTCAATTCCCTTAACAAGGCAAGATCAAGTTCTCTATGGCCACGAGGAATTCCACCTCTCATTAATATTTCGAAAACAATTTCATCTCTCTTCAAATAATACATATTTGGAAGAACTCGTTTTTCCATCAGGGGCAGAATAAATTACATGAAACACAAAGAATACAGAAATTAATAACATTCACCGAAATAACACCCTATGAAAATCAGGGTTATCAACGGTGTAATTTTTTCTGAGCCTAGGCCCTCAATAGTTCCAAAATACGCAAAAAAAAAAAGAAATACGTAACCACGCACTGCACAAACACTTGGCACGTTTACCCCAGGTTATGAGGTTAATTAGTTGGAAAGACCGGCCCATAAATAAATACCCCCAGAGGCTTGCTACAATGGAACTATCGAGGGGCCCACTGCCCAGAAATAATACACTGAAATAGTATAACGAACCATAACTATTCACTATATAACATATACAAATTCACAATATTTTAAATACATGCATTGATATGATTAGAAAGGTGTAGATTTGACATATACACTATAGTTACTTACTTCATAGTATGTGGGTTCCTACACCTTAATCTTTAATGCAGTTTACAATTATATATTTGACAACTTCCTTCTGTATCGGTACTTTCGCTATAATCTTCAGATTCATATATTAGTTATATAATACTTGTCAGCTAGAAGCACGTTTAATTATGCCAACCCCTCAAATACAGTTGCTCGTAGGACAGATCCAAAATTCGGTTATCAAGTTAATTAATTTGTCCACGATGTCGTTTAAAATCCACAATTAGTTTGTATAATGCCTCAGAGACAAATAACTCATCATTTCATAAATCATTAGCTTTAAATCCGAATACACAAGGGGACCAAAATAAAAATCAACTTCTTACTGTTATGGCTGACGCGCTTCTCTCTAAATAAAATAAAGAATAATCAGACCCGAAGGTATCCAACGGTGAAAAGGTAAAAGGCTATATTACAAACAAAAACATGAATCGGAACACCTTTTCACCAGACCAAAGTGAATGCCAACTTAGCGCGAGAAATCACGTGTTGAACATAAAATAAAATAACTATGAACTTGCGACTACATGTGTACCATATACATTTATTCATTTATTCGAGTCAAAAGCACTACAACATACACAGAGGGATGATACACAAGCCATATAAATACAAGACACCTTTACATTACCTTTTGACCTATACCGAGCGAAATACTTACACGCTCCTCAATTACAATATGCGAAGCATGTCCAATTCTTTTATGACGGCTAATCAGAGGTTCCACCAAGTGGCATGAATACATATTAAATAAAATAATTGGAAACTCCAATTAGGATAATCACAATTTCTTCCAGACATACCACATTATTCTCGGTTACTTGCCATCTTCTTTTATACTTCGCGTCACCGCCATCTTGGATTTGTGATCACCTATGAACATAAAAAAATCAGTTTGATTGCTGTAATAGAATCGTAGATATTCAGAGCCGTCTAAATATTTCGGATGGTCACCATGTTGGAATGTTAAATATATAAGCCATAGAGGCATGTACCATTAAAGGAAAATTATTGCGTAGGTTCATTATTCAAACATTCACATCGATCGCATGATTACGACACAAGAAATAAAACTTTAAATTTAAAATTCGCAAAGCCGCCATCTTGAGGTTATGTAAACAATTGAACTAAATTAGATACCAGTGTATTACAATGTGTATAAACATTTTCTGTACCAGATTTCATTGCGTTTGGAACATTAAATCGCGAGAAAGGTCTATTTAAAATTTTCAAATTCGCTTGGCCGCCATGCTCGTTTTAGAGTTAACACGTTTTTGAAAGCCTTATAGATGAACTTCCAGTAGTGCCCTTTATCTCCGTACAAAATTTAACGGTGATATCGCTAATAGTTTCAAAGATATAGAATGCCAGTGAAATATTTCGCACATCCGCCATCTTGTGGTTATGTAAACAATTGAACCAAGTTAGATGTCGGTGCATTACAATGTGTATAAACATGTACTGTACCAAGTTTTATTGCGTTTGGTTGGTTAAATCGCGAGAAACGTCTATTTAAAAGTCGTAAATTCGCGTGGCCGCCATGTTGGTTTTGTAGTTACCAGTTTTTCAAAGGTCACATAGGTGAACTTCTAGTATTCCCTTTATCACCGTAAAAATTCCAGGGTGATATCGGGAATAGTTTCGGAGATATTGAATGCTGGTGAAATATTTCGCACAGCCGCCATGTTGGATTGGTGAGACGTAACAAAATTTGAAGGGCACGGTCAGGGTCATACAGAATAGTGCTACGAACTTACCGAATTTCATTGAAATAGCTCCAGTCGTTTAGAAGTTATCAGGGACACACACACACACACACACACGGTAAAAGGTGATCTCATAAGCCTATTTTTCATAATCGAAAATAGGCTAGAAAACAGATACACACACTAATACAGCCATCACAATTAACACCGGTTATCAGACAGGTTCTACACACACCCAAAGTACACGGGGCTACATGACTGCGTTGTCGCAGCCCCTAAACTGAGAAACCAACCAACCAAAGAGTATATTGTCAATGAACTAGAAAAGTGTTTGCTATTTCCTCTGGATTATTAATCACTTTATTATTGCAGGTCAGTGTAATGTTTCGTTGTATTTTAGCAGATTTTCCAGTTTCTTTCTTTATCACGGACCACATAGCCCTGTTTTTATTAGATGATTGGGAAATAAAATTATCATTATGCATTTTCTTTGCTAGTCTTACTACCTTACTTAATATGCTAGTGTATTTTTTGAAGTATAAATTGAATTCATGTGTTGTGTGGTATTGGTTATATAATTTGTGTAGAAACTTCTTTCTTTGACATGAATTTATAATCTCTGCTGTTATCCCATTGCTAGTTTTGTTATTTTGAATAGTTCTTTGTTTAAAGGGGAATGCTGTTTCGAAATAGTGTTTTAGGGTACTATTAAATGCATTAAATTTATCATTTATACTTTCTAGTTTATAAATTTCTGACCATGTTTCGTTATTTAATAAGTCATTGAAATATGTAACATTTGTTTCAGTGCGTTTTGATTTTATTCCATTATCAATATTATTGATTTTTTCGGGTACTTCAAAACTCAGTATTTGTCCATGGTGGTCACTAAAATCCGGGCAATAGACTTCTATTGAATGGTGATATTTATCTCTATTTTTCCAATCTGATCAGGAGTGGATTTACTGAATTTTGTTATTCGTGTTGCGGTATTTGTTGTAGGTTTTAGTCCGTAGGAAATTAGTAACTGTGTTAATAATTCACAATTTCTATCACATTATAAAAAATCCACATTTACATCCCCACAAATTATTATATCAAAATATACTTTGCTCATGTTATTGAGTAACAATTCTAATTTATCTATATATAAACGAAAATTTCCTGACGTGGAACGGTATACGCATACAATTATTAGCTTAAACTGCTGTATATTTACGGAAGAGAATACAAAATCCTGTTCCATAATTAGATAATCATAAGCTATTAACTGTTCATGATCTAAATTATTTCTTAAGAAGATACAAGTACCACCATGGCTAATATTAGATCTAGAGTATTTACTAGCTAGTATAAACCCTGGGAATTGAATTAATTCAAGTTGCTCCTCTTTCAGCCAATGTTCTGATATACATATTGCTGAGATGTCTTTAAATTCGTTTTTAAGCATTAGATTTATGTAATCAATTTTATTATAGGGAGACTGAACATTCTGGTGGTAAATTTTAAATTTGTTACTTTTGCAAGCTTGTGTTGGTGATTTATTTACATTATTATTATCATAATTGTTATTATTATTGTTGCTAGACAAATCCGAAACACAATTGTTGCACTCAGTTAAATTTGACATCAAAAGATACTCATCTGAATGCCAAACCTCACGTTTGGCTTCTTTTACCAGTTTCCTTGCTTCCACTCGAAAGAAATTACTGTTCAACCATGACGAATAGAAGGACGTAGTGTGAGGACTCCGCCATTATAGCACGGTAGTTCGTGGTCTCGCCGCTACAAGCACTGCAAGCGACTATGTCCAACACGTGTCCTATTGTTCCGTCGAGCCGGGTCATAGAAAAGTGTGTGAGAAGTTACTGTGTGAGATATTTGTGTGAATTAAATTGAATTTTATTTGCTTTCAGTTCTTAAATTCAGTTCATTGTGTCTTGTGTACATCAGCGTTTTGTGTACTTCAAATATATTTCTTATGTGGCTTTGTTAATTTAATAGTTCAACATGCCGTACGCCTGGCTGTAAGCCAGGGTATGGTAGAGTAGTTGACGAAGGAATCAGTGGAAACTTCCATTGAGAAAAAAAATTGTGGTTCAAGATGCAGTAAATATCGAAGACTGGGAAAGCTCGGTACCTGTATTTGACAGCGCAGTTCCAAACTCTTCGATTGATAAGTGTTTAGTGTACCATTTGGCTGGCTATGTTGTTAAGCACTCTTCTAAATTTATTAAGTGTTCGCCCTGTGCTCATTCTCTACGAGAGAATAATCTAAGTAAATTTTCATTTCTTACCGAAATAAAGGACTACTGTTCAATGAACAATGAAGAATGAAGTGGTTCTAACACGACCCTCGAGAAGTGTATGTGACATTCTATTCCAGGCCTAGAAAGTTATTACCGGAAAATTAAACTCAAAACCGACATGGAGCGAAATATTTGTTGTTTGTATCGATTCCATAGAAACAATTTCAGTTGATCCTTCAGGAGCTGGCTGCTGTCTTCAGCACGTCGTGGATATTATCCCCAGACAGGCACGGATCTAGAGTTTGGCTTTGGGGTGTGGGGGTTCACAGAATCGAAATTGTTAAGAAAAATTATATCACTAACAACGCAATCATAAAATAACCAAAAGTACAAAACCAGGCCAATTTTTTTTGCAAGCTACATGGATAGAATCGTGATGCATTTAGCGCACCTACAATATTCGTACAAATTGCAACGGCGTGTTTTGCGACTTTTACATCTTGCTTCGAGAAAAGTATCAAGGTACGTTACAGTTTCGGCAAGTCGAGTTGGTACCGACAAAGGGAGAAAGTCACAGCTTAAATTGCCAACCAAGCTTACAGTTTGGACGTCGGCAAAAATTTTTGGTGCGAAAAAAGCCCCAAATTGCTATCCGTGCATTGCTGCACATTCATCGTGACATCACTATAGATATCGATTCGGTAATCACAAGGTTTGCTAAACAAAATAGACGAGTTGATTGTGTTATATAAATAATCGTTTTTATATAACAGGTATGAAGTTGTAAATATGTACAGTTGTAACAGAACATAATAATTGCAATAAAGATATTTTCAGTATTGAATAAAATGAAAAAAAAAAAGTTTTTCAGTTAAAATTCGTTAAGTTTTATTTGTCTGGTTATTGTGTTTTCGTTTTTTGAGTTTGCAAAAAAAATTATCTCCGTTTGGGGAGGGGGGGGGTCATGACCCCGTGACGACCTCCCCCCCCCCCTTGAATCCGCGCCTGTCCCCAGACTTGTTTATCATTATAAGAAGTGCCGATTTTTCCTCAGAACGAAGGAAATCCTCCGATATTTGCAATTTCGAACATCCGCCAAGTCTTCACGCAAGCCTTCGAAAGTCCAGTAGGACTAACCGACAATTGAATTGGTAAGTAGAGTGTTACTTAATAGTTTATGTGTGCTCGTTTTAATACGCTGGAGATTATGTTTTTTATCTGTGTCCGTAGACTCCAGGAATCCGTGCTTTCCGTAGCAAGCAATGAAGACCGTAGTTCTTATTTCCGTGAATTATATTTTCCATTGTGCCCTGTCGTGCTATTTTAATTGCAATCCCTAACTACTTTTTAAAAGAGTATCAGTTACAAAGTAATTCGTTTCCCTTGGCATTATCCACAAGACCAGCTGACCGGCAGTGTGGAACTTGCCCACTCTAGCGCTACCCGGCGGGGCGCGCTTGAACTTGAGGAGTCCTCTCACTTTATCTTTCATACGTCATGGTTCAACTCTTCTTACCATTTGAATTTACAATGTTGCAGATTTCATCTCTAAGATACTCTTTTCCTAACCTATTTAATTGTAGGCCATGCTGAGTGTGGAATTTCCTGTCTAATTTACTTACATCTATAATTTGGACATTTGGAAACTCTTACAAATTTTATTAATTTTCCCATTTGTAGCCTCTATTTCTACATTTACACATGATTTCGGAATGAAGTCATAGCTCTGTTGAATGTTCACAATAATTACATTTGTGTTATGCTTGGATGGCAATGTGCTACAATCGTATAGTAAATGCTAGAGTCTACCGAAATATAATATTACTGTTAATGTTATATCTATCCTTAAATAGAACCTAACTTGTATATGCATCGTCTTGCTTCCTAGTTATTTTACTTATAAGATCCATATTGAAAAACAATCAGAAAAGTCTCATTAGGTATCTCTATTATAGAATGCATAGAATTTTTGCAATATCAGATGGAATCTCTTACACTGAAATGCTCCAAGTGTTTTATTTAAATAGGCTAGCTTGTCGGAAAGAAGAGAAATATCCCAACAGATATTTCTTTATAAGCTTATAAATAATATTATCGATAATGCCGAATTTCCAAATTACATCAATTTTAATACCTGGAGGTTGAATCTCAGACAACGTGGTTTGTCAGTAGGCCCCAAACCAAGAACGTGCTCTCAACAAACCTCGCCATTTTATACAATTTGCCGGACAGCTAATCTCATCAGCGTGCATTTCGAAATGTTCGATTTCACTCCATATTTGCAACAGTAAAAAAAGTCAGTGCATAAGTGAATAACACAAATACATCTTGGAAGATGTCTGATAAAATGTCAAAATCTATGCATCATACTTTATGTAACTGTAGAATGAACCCTGTTGTTTGTCAAATCTAGACCATCTGCACAATAGTATCAAGTGATAATCACCACGTATTAATACATTTAATGTCCGGCTCTATGGCTAAATGGTTAGCGCGCTAGGCTTTGGCCCAAAGTGCCCAGGGTTCGATTCCCGGCCGTGCCATCAGGGATTTTAATCTCCTGGGGTTAATGCCCATGGCTCGGGCACTGGGTGTATGTGCCGTCTTAATCATCACTTCATCCTCATTACGACGCGCAGGTCGCCCACGGGCGTCAACTCGAAAGACCTGCACTAGGCCTCTCCGGAGGCCACACGATCATTTTGTTTTCAATACATTTAATAGTTTGTTATTTTCTTCCTTTACTAATCACAGAGTATTTATATATTTAATGTCCTTAATTTAATTTAAGTTTACTAAAACTTTATCAAGTTAACAATCACCATATATTTATGTATCTTCCCTTTCATTTTAATTTACCTATAAAGAATAGTCTAACATTATCTAGTTATTATCTTGAGTATTGTACATTGTGAACAGGTGTATTATAATTGTTTGTGGTTTCTTTAATATTTAACGTGTAATTGTGATCATGCTACGTAAAATTCGTCAGTAACTGGAGTTTTATTCTATTGGAAGCAATAAATAAATATATAACAGTTCTTGGCTCTTGTGACTTAACACTTTTTGAATGCCCCTTGTTCAATTATCGCCTCACATCCTTCAACGAGTGGGAACTAAGTGCGCTTGTTGCAACTAGGTATCGGAATTTTGGGCGCGCTAATTTCAGATAGAACCCTAGTCCAAAAACATATCCATGTTACAAGTCCACATCTATCTTGAGTACATTTACCACATATCACTTGCTGATATCGTGAGTGTTCTTTGCTACCTTTTGTGTCGAAGACGGCATTCATCTCGCCCAATAGAGTCAGTGTTCAACGATTTGAAAAAGAAAGGTGTATGAGCAGAGGAGATGCAATGCTAACTGGTAATATTGTAGACGCTAGAAGACAGAGCAGTCCCAAATGAAAATGCATTAACATCACAAAAATTACCATCCCAAAGTTTATGCGCACAAAACATTAAGCACGATGTGGCAGATAACCTCACTGTGCCACCCCTTAAAACAACAATAACATAACATCCAGCCAGTGCTCTCTGTACTAACAAATGAACTAATATTACAATGATTACCATCCGAAATAAAACAAGTTCAGTCATGAACAAGTAGGCTACATTCTCCTAAATATATAGTGGTATAGTTGTTACTCATTTCCTCATTATAATTGAATGTTCTTGTAATCGTTAAGAGTTGTACGCTATATAGAACCTGTTGTTTAGTAAGTTTCGTTGCAATTCAGCTTTTGCCACCAGAGGAGTGATTTGAACATTAAAAGTTTGCCCTTGCACCATCTTGAATAAAAGAAACCTTTTATTTTTCAACTTCTGCAGAGGATGACTTTTACGTGAGCCTACATATTTTCTGCGTTTCGTCATTGTAATTGTAATAAATAGTGAATCATCGATATGAATGTCTTAACCAGGTAGAGGTCGCGTTTACTCGTCAGAAATGAGAGGTCGCGCTGGGACTTTTAGACTAGATTGTTTCAAATGACGCATTACTTTACTGTGATGATTATTTCCGAGGTTTGGATTTATTTTTTATAACTTTTGTTTGTTTTGGGATTAATTTTATTGTTTCAAATTTGTTTTACAGGGAATCTTCTGGATTTTTGCTATTTAAAAATCAACGTTACAAAATTTGCTGAATATCATAATGCAGTCACATTCATTAAAACTGTGAACTAAACGACTATTTCTAATAATTATGGAAAAGCAGTAACTGCAAGAACAATACAACAAAAACGTTTTAATGAGCTATACCTGACTCCTTCATTCGTTTTCACTCCCTTCCGTTGTGCATGCGACACATGTTGAAACTGTGTGCTCCATGACTGACATGTGCTGCACTGGGTTGCGCCAATCACAGTAGGCACAACGACCAGGTCCGGTTTTTCGCCTTGATACTGCAGACTGTTCACATTAAACTTCAGTTTGTTAAATGCGCTCTGTTAGAATGCTGCCTATTCTCATCTTCATCTCCCAGGATAGGTTATACATTGTTTCTCGATATTGTAAGTATTCTAGACACAGTTCCCAGGAGAGCTCCTTCAGATTTAAACGCAACTCAGAAGTGTAATAGACTAACGGAATAAATTATACTAGCGGACCCGTGCGAGAAATCTCACAAGTTCATAAACCGCACTTTCCCCAATAGGTTTATAACGACAGACTTAAGGAGATAGGTTGTTATGTTTTATTTCAACCAAATGAATATAGAACACTATTTACATTTCGGTTAGAATTCCAAGTTCTACGTTCCCTAACTTAAGAAGGCAATCACTGAAAATTGCATCATCATATCACTCGCTGGTTATTCGATATTTATTAAATTACACGATTTGAGTACCGTACTCATACCATTGATTTACTTAGAGACATTATAATTCCACCAATAAACCTAAGTGAGCCCCCATTTTGTGAGAGAAGTGTTTTATCAAGAGTACAAGTAATTCATGTAATTTATTTCAGGCACTGGGCCCAATCTCATTTGAGCGCATGCGTGTTGACCGGCTGAAAAGCTTTTAATAGATTACTTTGGCAACACTGAAAAATGGATTCCAATACTAAATTGCTTCCAATAGTTTAATTTTCAATACACTTTTATGCAGTCACCACAATAACACACGTTATCATACACATTCGTTGAGGGGGGACGTTCTTGAAAAGTGGAAGTATCGTAAGATTCTTGTGGGCAAAACGGCTGTATTGCACAGAGATTCACCGTGAAACTGTGGTGGTGTATGGACCAAATGCAATGCCGTGGCCAGCTATTGTGAAATGGTGCCAACAATTGGAGCACGGCCGGACAGATGTGTGTGATGCCGTGCGGGAAGGAAGGCCATCAACATCGACCACAGAAGATAATATTCGGCGGGTCGATGAAATGATTCGCATCAATCGCAGAGTGTTAAACCCAGAAATTGCACAGCATTCCGGCATCTCCATAGGCAGTGCTCATGCCATCATGCGAGACCATCTGCAGTATCGGAAGTTGAGCTCACGTAAGGTGCGATGATCTCTGGTTCCCGCACACAAAGACGCACGGTTTCGGGCGTCGTTGGCCTTCCTTCAGCGTTACGCTGTTGAAGAGAACGAGTTCCTAAGCCGCATCATTACAGGTGATGAGACATGCGAGCATCATTTCACACCGGAAACAAAGAGGGCGTCTATGGAATGGAGACACACATCTTCGCCGTTGCGAAAGAAATTCAAGGTTACGCCATCGGCCGGGAAGGTCATGGCCACTGTGTTCTTCGGTTGTGAAGGCGTTGTGTACACCGAGCTTATGCGGAAGAGAACGACCATTACAGCCGATGCTTAGTTTCAAACATTGAAATCACTGGGCAATGTTGTAAAAAACAGGAGACGTGGAAAGTTAAGCCCAGGCATTGTTCTCCTGCACGACAATGAAACACCGCACACAGCGCGCACTACAAGGCTTTGCTGTAATATTTTCAATGAGAAGTGTGGAAGCAACCACCATGAACACCGGATCTGAAACCATGCTATTTCCATCTGTTTGGCAAGCTGAAGGACCATCAGGCTGGACAGCGATTTGACAATGATGAACAGGTCCAAACAGCGGTTCTCCGATCGCTCCATTACCAAGGAGTGAACCTCTATCGTCAAGGTGTTGAACGATTAGTTGTCCGTGACGACCGTTGTTTTCAGAGACTTGGTGACTATGTCGAAAAATACTGTGATGTATCTGTGACCCATTGCATTATAGGGTGTCATTCAATAAACGGTACTTGGTCTGCCATACTCTCGTGTAACTAACTTTCTGAATGATCCTGGTACCACAAAGGTTCCGTGTTTTGAGTTTGGCAGCAATCCTTCTTAGATGACAGCTTTTTGTCAAGAGTTACGCCCAGTGTTATCCGTACATACTACTATACCTCGGTGGATCAGCGGTAGTTTGATTCCCGGCAGTACTCGTAAAAGATCTCTCGTAACACATTTGATGTTTGCAAGACCAAATTGACTAAATCTCAGCCACATACTATCCAATACAGTTCCGGATTCGCTGTAACAAAATTGGCGAGAAGACCACCTAGCTCCAAAGATCTACAACAGGTAGCTTCGGCCATACGAAAATAATAATAATAATAATAATAATAATAATAATAATAATAATAATAATAATAATAATAATAATCTCTACATATTATTCCCCTTTTTACGGGATCGGGGACGAGGTGAGGAGAACCATTTCAAGGGTGGTGACGGTGGGATGTGAACCATTGCCCTTGCTCGTTAACGCGCGTCTCCGTTCAGGTCAATCATGGCAGCAATATATATAATAGTAATATATTAATGTTATTGTGAACAGTCTGAGTGGAGGAAAGAATTTTGTGTTTTGAATTGTATTTTAAATACTTTTTGTATTTTCGGATAATTTATAAGTGTATTATGAATCAAAATAATATTTCGGAGTATTTTGTATCTAAAATAAATGTTACCCAACTGTGATTGTGAAGCCTGAACTATTGTGTGTATTTTTAAATGCGGTAGGTTTTGGGCAGGAAGCGGCCGTGGCCATCTGTAAGGTACAATCCCAGCAGTTGCATGGAGTGGGAGTGGGAAGCACGAAGAACCACTTCCAGGATGGCTGAGTTGTGCCTCACGAGCCCTCAGACCAGAATTTACTATCTTGGGTGAGCCGGGAATCGATCCCGGTCTCCACGGTAACAACCAAGTTATTATAGCCACTACGCAACGAGGCGGACAGGTGCGGTACCGGTATGGCTGGGCTTCTTATATTCCATGTTCCAAATCGAAGTTCCCTAAGGAGAAACAAAGAAAACGGGTTATGTAAGTAGGATATAAATGCCGAAGCTGGGACAGGGGCTAATGCGCAAGATGGCCGCTGCGCGCAACTACCTTATGTTATTCTTATGGAGGGACAGTGATAGCTGGGACAAGGGGCTAATGCGCAACATGGCCGCCACGTGCAACTGCACTCTTTAATGGTGGGCTTTTCAAATCATTATTTATTTGTTATTAACTATCCATTGTTATTTATTTATT
Source organism: Meconema thalassinum (assembly GCA_946902985.2). Classification (NCBI taxonomy): domain Eukaryota; kingdom Metazoa; phylum Arthropoda; class Insecta; order Orthoptera; family Tettigoniidae; genus Meconema; species Meconema thalassinum. The sequence continues at coordinate 69,804,427 of OX336391.1, read as the reverse complement.
ACTTATTGTTATTTATTATTAATTTTATTTTATTTTTTTTAATATTTAATTCATTATTTATATTTTTTTATTATTATGTCGAAGCACTAAACTGCAATGTCATTAACCCAACAATTATCTAACCCATAATTACAGAAACCTCATATAGGTAAGAAGCGGGTCTTACTGTACTTTCTGCTATCGAGTTTCAACTACTTTTCAAGGTCACGCTCACCGAGCATTGCCGGAGTCTGTCGAAGGTTAACGATTGGATTATGAGTGTGAGGCAGGTAACAAGAAACACAAGCGGTGCCCATGCAATAGTTTTATTAATTATATATATTGTAGCCATGTGAGTAATCTCGATGGAAAATATGCTTCTGCCTCCAGCTAGCGTCAGGACTCAGGCGTGTACCGTTCTCCCATTGAGCAGTTGCATATTTTGGATTTGAGGCTAAAAGGTATCAACTCTACAATGATAAGGCACAACTCTACTCTAAAGACTATAATTCAGTAAAACGCATGGCTTCAAACAAATAATGAGAACACAAATCCCATAAACAATACACAAACAAACAAAGTTACTCCCACAATCCACTAATTATTCACATAATTGAACAAATTAAATCCATATCACTATTCAATCTTTTACCATTATGTGGACTTTAAACTTTACTCAAGTGCACTGATTGCACATGTAATGTTTCATAAAAACTGAACTATTACATTCATGTCACCTAATGTGACATCTTTATATTCACAAAGTTACTTGTATCCTACAATACATCTTAATTTACATCATGTGTACTATCTGTGTTACATCTCTCTCTCCCACCAAATGCTTTCATGCATTAGCCAACTCATGGTTTGCACTACGATCTACTTGCAACACCACAATTACGTAAGTCTACCCCTCCACTCCCCTCTTTTTATAGTTACACTGCATGTCATTGTGATTTCATTAAATAACTTCTGTTATCGTTGTGTCGGATAGTATACTATTACGCTACCCTTGCGAGCGTAGCCTGTGGCTTCGAGTAACCAACTTCATCAACTAGGTGTCAGTGACAGTAACAAATACTACTTCTAACCATTCGTTAGATTGCTAAATTTTTATATCATCAGGGTAATCTATGATTAGCAATGTGTTTTTAAACCACACACATTCATTACACATTATAACAATTCTTCCTTTCAATACAAGCAAGGTCTTAAATCTGTCCGCTCAAAACGCGAACCTTCACAGTTTGTTTAGCAACCCCAGCCCCTTGGAGCTGCCTGCATACAATGGAACAGAGTAGGGTCGTTCACGGCTGTAAATCGCCCCTTGTCTCCCCTTTCCTGGACTTCACCTCCCCAAGCAGTGTTACGACTTTGAATACAACATTGTGGTCACAATGATCCACGTGATCCCATATGATCTGAACTGAATATTATGCAATGGTTCTGGGTGAGCTTGAATATTTAATCCTATCCTTAGGACATTAATAACGGCCTCAACAGGTCCGTATCACAATAATGAAGGCACGAGATTCATAGAACACAGGTCTAGTGGTTAGCCGGTATCTTAAATAAAATATTACGGTCAGTCAACAGCTGCCGCCAATGAATTCGCTTCAACGAGCCAAATCACTCAACAATAAGTCCTCGGGGAATCAGGTATAGCGTCGAGGTGTCCAATGTTCTCCCCGCACTTAACACAGGATTCGAACCCGGAACATTTCATATCCAACATCGGAGATAGGGTACACACTAAATACGCTCCGGCATAAATTATTATCTCTGTACGCCCATGCTGTACGAGATTTCACACGTCGATTAGATTACCTGGCCCCTTACCTGTCTACGATCTCGTCCTATAATAAAGATCACTCTAACTGTTACTCTACAAGCTTACACAAGCCACAAATTCAATTCACTGTCAAGCTCCAACATTCCCGTGCATAATTATCACAATGATCCACGTGATCCCATATGATCTGAACTGAATATTAACTCTTTTCTCTTCCCTTAATGCAATCTACTGCTTGGCTAGATAAATAATCCAATTAGCGTAAATATTTCTTGCTTAAAACCTTTCATCCTGATGTATTCAATTATACCGTTTATCATTATTATAATTATTATTATTATTACTGACATAAATTATTCTTCCGACACAACGTAACTGCTTCAATGATCGAACATTCGCGTTCGTCACGTTAAGTTTCACATAACTGAATTGCCATTTTATTAGTAGCATTAATAGTGGTAACGATTAATCCACTCTCTGATGTATTCAACATCTCAACTTTACTGAAATCAAACAATAAACATGTGAGGGTATGCCTCTTAATATTGATTCTTACTGGCATATTTTATACTTCCGAAATCACATTACATGCAGTGGCTATCCTTCTATAATAACATGATTTGTGGGGTACTTACGTCGGCTTATCCAGGTGGCTCCAACCACCATATTCCAGTGTCACCTGCCATCGGCTTACTTAGTGACACATTGCCATCTTGCTAATACACATCTTATATGACATCTGATTCATAAACACACGACACTTTTCCATTTTTAGAATGAAGCTAATGCTTCCAAAACACATGACACTTTTCCATTTTTATAATGAAGCTAATGCTTCCAAAACACATAACACTATATAACACTGGTTATATTATTAATTTAAGAGATATTTTACATAACATCGCTGCACAAACACACGTTACACTTTATATTCCTAATTGGTTGACATTCCCTAGCATGTATCGAAAGTGCAGGTGCGGACAGCCCTTTCTTCGGTCCTACCCCTTCCTGATTGAACCTCTCGATCATCTGCTCACGGATTCACCAACAGTCTCTCGATCATCCCTTGATAATCTTCCTACTATTGCAGTGATGTGCTTACATATCGTCATGAACGCTACTTACTGGTATACTCCAGATATGTATAACCAATCACTATACTGCGCTCAACATTGTACATTGTATTTACATGAATTATTACTTTCATAGTCCTGCCTAGTATATCACACGGCACTTAATAAACATTGTATAACAGTCTTACTGCACGGCTTCCCAACTTGAAGTCCGAGCATCCTCTCTTAACTTCGGTAATATGCATTTCGCATAATCAAGTTTGTTAATAACCGACTTCATTCTTAGTTCATGACCATGCATGAATATATTCTCACAGGTGTGTTACATTGCACAGCTAACATGCTGATTGCCAGTGAAATGTTGAAGTCTTTGTGTGCGCGCCTGGGCGCTCCGTAGCTTTCAACTGTGTCAAACTGCGACTGCTTCAAAACAACTCTCCCTCTGACTGGGTCCAAAAACTGTGTTTCAACTGTCCGCTTCGACTGGGTCCACCCTCTTATATCTGTTTCCCACAAAAAGTAGGGCACGAATTCCCGCGATAAATCAGCTCCTCTCTTAGGGTGATTCTGGACTTGGAATAATATCCATATTGTTCCTTTTTCTTCGCTGGTCACAAAAATGTATATGTGTTCGAGGATCGATCAGCCACTTAATTTATATTAATTGTTTTCTCCATGGCGTGGGGACGCTGTTTCTGTGGGAATCCCTGGCAACATCCTCAAATCCACCCGCGAACATCCATAGTCCTGTATCATTACGCACTGCATTAATCATGCCTTGATTTCGCCGTTTAATGGCTCTAAAATTAGCCTCCTGGCTAAAGATTCACCTGTGTGCAACTCTCATGTCATATCATTGCTCCAATCATGAGTAATCAATGATTTTCCTTGGGACCTTCCCATTCCATTTTCAAATCTATTCTCAAACGGGGAAGAACCTGGTCATTATTCAACCTCCCGACCCCTTGCAGACGACTTAACTGGGTCAGCAAGATTGACGTGGCGCCAATGGTCTCCTCCCACAATTCTGGGGCTATTTGCAAAACGTCAAACTCTGAAACTCCTGTGTTTCAAGTCCAGCATAGCCCACATCATGTAGTCCAAATAATGCTATCTTCCACTATTTTCCTGCATTATTCCACTAAATAATGTCAGTAACAACTGATATCACACCAGTGATTAAATAGATAATTTCTTCTAGGGGTTCTTACAATGAAACACCCTCAACAGATCTCGGGTTCGTTCCCTGGTGGAACCTTCATTCAGAGATCACAATCTCTGAGATCCACGTTCGATACCAGTCAGCATGACCCCCTCGGGTTCAATATCTACAATTTTTACATATAATACACTCTTTTCTTTATATTAGTAATAATATCCATATTTATTTTTATAGATTTTAACTAAAATTTTTGCTTACATTCTTTAGGTCCCTTTTGTATCCATTAGTTTATACGAACAGGGGAGCCCATGTTCTTGATTTGCCATGCATATTTACACACAGAACACAACTCTTTCCTTATGTTTGCTTGGTGTAGTTTTAATAGCATCTAGCTTAATTTTGATCCGGTAATTTAAATCCGTATCCGAATCTTCTAGTTCCTTTTCCAGCCAATAATCTATATATATATATATATATATATAAATGATTTGCTGTTCGTTAGTCTCGCTAAAACTCGAGAACGGCTGGGCCGATTTGGCTAATTTTGGTCTTGAATTATGAGTGGAAGTCCAGGGAAGGTTTAAAAGGTGAATAAATATGAAAGTTGTAGCGCACGAGTAGATTCAACAAATGAGTGACGGCACGCGAATTGCTTAAACAAAGTCCCGTATGCGTTCATATACCATTCATCCGATTGCTATGAAACTTTAGTTGTATTGTTGTGCACACCCAAGGAAAGGTTTCTGACTTAGTAAATCATTTTCACAATAGGTAGCAAACGAGTAGATTCAACAAATGAGCGACGACGAGCGAAGCGTTTCAATAAAGTCCCGTATGCGTTCACATACCATTCGTCCGATAGCGATGAAACTTGTGTGAAAGGTTGTGTACACTACAGGCAAGGTTTCTGGCTTAGTAAATCCAAGTTACAATAGGTAGCGCACGAGTAAATTCAACAAATGAGCGACGACGAGCGAAGCGTTTCAAATAAGGCCCGTATGCATTCATATACTATTCGTCTGATAGTGATGAAACTTGGGTGAGATTATGCGTGCACTTCATGGAAGGTTTCTGGCTTAGTAATTCCACTTAACAATAGGTAGCGCATGATTAGATTCAACAAATCAGCGACGACGGGCGAAGCGATTCAACAAAGTCCTGTATGCGTTCACATACCATTCGTCCGATAGCGATGAAACTAGCGTGAGAGGTTCTGTACACTACTAGCAAGGTGTCCGGCTAAGTTAATCCTTGTTATAATAGGTAGCGCACGAGTAGATTCAACAAATGAGCGACGATGCGCGAAGCGTTTCTACAAATTCCCGTTTGCGTTCATATACTATTCGTCTGATAGCGATGAAACTTGGGTGAGATGTTGTGTACACTTCGGGGAAGGTTTCTGGGTTAGTAAATTCACTTTATAATAGGTATCGCATAAGTAGATTAAACAAACGAGCGACGACGCGCGAAGTGTTTCAACATAGTCCCGTATACGTTCATATACTTTTCGTCTGATAGCGAATAAACATGGGTGAGTTGTTGTGTACATTCCAGGGAAAGTTTCAGGCTTAGTTAATCCATTTTATAATAGGTAGCGCTCAAGTAGATTCAACATATGAGAGAAGGCACGCGAAGCGTTTTAACAAAGTCCCGTATGCGTTCATATACCATTTGTCCGAAAGCAATGAAACTTGGGTGAGATGTTGTGTACACTTCAGGGAAGGTTTATGGCATATTATATCCACTTTACAATAGGTATCGCACAAGTAGATTCAACAAATGAGTAACGACGTGCGTATCGTTTAAAAAAAATCCGTATGCGTTCATATACCATTCATGCGATTGCAATGAAATTGGAGAAATGTTGCTTCCACTCCCGCAAAGATTTCTTATTTAGTAAATCCATTTAACAATTGGTAGCGCACGATGAGATGCAATTAATGGGCGACAGCGCGTGAATCGTTTCAACCAAGTCCCGTATGCGTTCATATAACATTCATCCGATTATCCTAAAACTTTGGGGAGTTGAGCACAATCCTGCGAAGGTGTATGAATTAGTAAATCCGTTTTTCAATGGGTGGCGCACAACTAGATTCTACAAATGAGTGTCGTCACACGAATCATTTAAGCAAAAACCCGTTTGCGTTCATATGCCATTCATCCGATTGCGATGAAACTTTCAAGAGTTGTTGTGTACACACCAGGGAAGGTTTTCACTTAGTAAATCCATTTTACAATAGGTAGCGTACGAGTATATTCAACAAATGGGTGACGGTGCTCGAATCGTTTCAACAAAGTCCCGTATGCGTTCATATAGCATGCATTTCATTGCGATGAAAATTTGGTGAGTTGCTGAGCACGCTCCCATGATTTTTTTGAGATAGTAAATAAATTTTACAATAGTTTAGAGGTGGTTTACGGAAAAAGAAAAAATATTGGGAATCCAAAAGCACTTCAACATACAAAGTTACAATGCCAACACTTTCTTTGATTGGCATTGCAACGCATGCCGTGTACAGCTAGTCTTCTTATATATAAAAATGAATTGCTGTTCGTTAGTCTCGCTAAAACTGGAGAACGTCTGGACCGATTTGGCTAATTTTGGTCTTGAATTATTTGTGGAATTCCAGAGAAGGTTTAAAAGGTGAATAAATATGAAAATTATAGCGCACGAGTAGAATCAACAAATGAGTGACGGCACGCGAATCGCTTGAACAAATTCCCGTATGCGTTCATATACCATTCATCCGATTGCTATGAAACTTTGGTTGTATTGTTGTGCACACTCCAGGCAAGGTTTCTGGCTTAGTAAATCCATGTTATAATAGGTAGCGCACGAGTAAATTCAACAAATGAGCAACGAAGAGCGAAGCGTTTCAAATAAGCCCCGTATGCGTTCATATATTATTCGTCTGATAGTGATGAAACTTGGGTTAGATGTTGTGTACACTTCATGGAAGGTTTCTGGCTTAGTAAATCCAGGTTATAATAGGTAGCGCACGAGTAGATTCAACAAATGTGCGACGACGGGCGAAGCGTTTCAACAAAGTCCTGTATGCGTTCACATACCATTCGTCCGATAGCGATGATACTTGGGTGAGAGGTTGTGTACACTACAGGCAATATGTCTGGCTTAGTAAATCCATGTTATAATAGGTAGCGCACGAGTAGATTCAACAAAAGAGCGACGATGGGCGAAGCGTTTGAAAAAAAGTCCTGTATGCGTTCATATACATTTCGTCCGATAGCGATGAAACTTGGGTGAGAGGTTGTGTTCACTACGGGCAAGGTTTATCTCTTAGTAAATCCATATTATAATAGGTAGCGCACGAGTAGATTCAACAAATGATCGACGACGAGCGAAGCGTTTTAACAAAGTCCCGTATGCGTTCATATATTATTCGTCTGATAGTGATGAAACTTTGGTGAAATGTTGTGTACACTTCAGGGAAGGTGTCTGGCTTAGTAAATCCACTTAACAATAGGTAGCGCACGAATAGATTCAACAAATGAACGACGACGGCGAAGCGTTTCAACAAAGTCCTGTATGCGTTCACATACCATTCGTCCGATAGCGATGAAACTTGGGTGAGAGGTTGTGTACACTACAGGAAGGGTTTCTTTCTTAGTAAATCCATATCATGATAGGTAGCGCAGGAGTAGATTCAACAAATGAGCGACGATGCGCGAAGAGTTTCAACAAAGTCCCGCTTTCGTTCATATACTATTCGTCTGATAGCGATGAAACTTGGGTGAGATGTTGTGTACACTTCAGGGAGGGTTTCTGTGATAGTAAATTCACTTTACGATAGGTATCGCACAAGTAGATTAAACAAACGAGTAGTGCTAGGTCACGGGTTCTGCTGCAATTAGGAAGTTGTGATCCCCTGCGGCCTTGGAATGGAAGGAGTCATGCTTGGAGGGCGTGCTTGGATTTGTTTTTTCTGTCTCGTTTTGTTCTTTACGGGAATGTAGGTGTCGAAAAGGTGAAAATAGGGTTTTGGGTCTAAAAATGCGTTTTTCACATTTTTGCTCATTTTTGGAAAACCGAAAAAGTGATGATGACGTGCGTGATAGTATTTTTTCGTCTCGTTGCGCTCTTTAGGGGAATGTAGGTGTCGAAAAGGTAAAAATCTGGAAACACGGTTTTTTGATGGAAAATGTTTTTTGTGATTTTCCCTCATAAAGCGAAAACTGAAAACGTGATGATGACGTGCGTGTTAGTATTTTTTCGTCTCGTCGTCCTCTTTACGGGGATGTAGGAATGGAAAAGGTAAAACGCTGGAAACATGTTTTTTTAGTCTAAAATGTGTTTTTGTGATTTTCCCTCATATTGCGAAAACGGAAAACGTGATGAAGATGTGCGTGATAGTATTGTTTCGTCTGGTTGTCCTCTTTACGGAGATATAGGTATGGAAAAGGTAAAAAGCTGAAAACATGGTTTTTTAGTCTAAAATGAGTTTCTGTGATTTTCCCTCATATTGCGAAAACTGAAAACGTGATGATGACGTGCGTGATAGTGTTTTTTCGTCTCGTTGCGTTCTTTACGGTGATGTAGGTGTCGAAAAGGTAAAAATCTGGAAACACGGTTTTTTGATGGAAAATGGGTTTTTTGTGATTTTCCCTCATATTGCGAAAACTGAAAACGTGATGATGACGTTCGTGATAGTATTTTTTCGTCTCGTTGTCCTATTTACGGAGATGTAGGTATGGAGAAGTTAAAAAGCTGTAAACTTGGGTTTTTAGTCTTAAATGGGTTTTTGTGATTTTCCCTCATATTGCGAAAACTGAAAACGTGATGATGACGTGCGTGATAGTATTTTTGCGTTTCGTTGTCTTCTTTACGGAGATGTAGGTATGGAAAAGGTAAAACGCTGGAAACATGGTTTTTTAGTCTAAAATGTGTTTTTGTGATTTTCCCTCATATTGCGAAAACTGAAAACGTGATGATGACGTGCGTGATAGTATTTTTTTGTCTCGTTGTCCTCTTTACGGAGATGTAGGTATGGAAAAGGTAAAAAGCTGGAAACATGGTTTTTTAGTCTAAAATGAGTTTTTGTGAGTTTCCCTCGTATTGCGAAAACTGAAAACGTGATGAAGACGTGCGTGATAGTATTTTTTCGTCTCGTTGCGCTCTTTACGGGAATGTAGGTGTCGAAAAGGTAAACAGCTGGAAACACGGCTTTTTGATGGAAAATGGGTTTTTGAGATTTTCCCTCATATTGGGAAAACCGAAAACGTGATGATGACGAGCGTGATAGTATTTTTTCGTCTCGTTGTCCTCTTTACGGAGATGTAGGTATGGAAAAGGTAAAAAGCAGGAAACATGGTTTTTTAGTCTAAAATGAGTTTTTGTGATTTTCCCTCATATTGCAAAAACTGAAAACGTGATGATGACGTGTGAGATGGTATTTTTTCGCCTCATTGTCCCCTTTACGAGGATGTAGGTATGGAAAAGGTAAAAGGCTGGAAACACGTCTTTTTTATGGAAAATGGGTTATTGTGATTTTCCCTAATATTGGAAAAACTGAAAACGTAATGATGGCATGTGCGATAATATTCTTTTCGTCTCTTGATTCTCTATACGGGGATATAGGTATGGAAAATGTAGAACGCTGGAAACATGGTTTTCTTATGGAAAATGTGTTTTGTTAATTTTCGAGTTATTTGGAAAACGAATTAGGCGATTTTTATGACAGGCATGTTGATGTATTTGTATCGTTGTCCTCTTTACGGGAATGTAGGCATGGAAAAGCTGAAATCATGGTTTCCGTCATTTTTTCGAGATCGTTGAGGAAAACGGAGAAAATGTAAGAAACCAGATTTGAAGTCACGTTATGTTAAGCGCTATGATGTTGGTTAAACACATATGCATTATTATTATAATTGTTATTATTATTATTTGACATGGCTTGCCTGGGCTAAAACGCAGAGAGAGAACTTGCTTGATGAAATGAGAACTGAAAGCATTGAGACTGATCCACGGCTAGCAAGAGAAGACAGTGGTCTTATCATCGTACGTGCCTCGCAGCCAGAGAGATAACCGCCTGTTGATCGCATGCAGGTGGCTCTTATCTGACAGAGACGTGTAACTCGATCTTGCAATGAAGGACATACAGCTATGTCGAAAAGCTGGTCATTGCATTCCCACGCACACACACACACTCAAGCAGAGTTTGCAAAGCTTGTGAGAATCAGTCGGACTTGTGCGTTCCACGACATCATACGCGTAGGAGCAAAAAAAGTAATGTGTTAACTTTGCATCTTGTTGAGGAGACATATATGCTCTGAGGGTAAGAGAGAGTCATCATTCTTGTGATCACCTTTGAAGACGACGGATGCAAGTGCCTTAAGCCCTTGGTAAAAATTTACGTGAACCGCGGCCATACTTGTACTAAGGTAAGTTCATTATTGTTAATTATGACATGATTGGTTTTATTGTTATTTTGTGTATGTGTGAAAAGTAAGTTAGTGACTGATTGTATTTTTTGGGATTTCGTTTGGCGCAGATTTTCTAAAAGCAAAAAAATAAAACAGAACATTAAGTCTGGGAAAGCAGAGAGAGAGAGAGAGAGACAGTGACAGTAGCGGCAAAGAGCACATTTGCTGAAAGCATTATAATTCATTATATGGAGATTACATGTTGTTCCATTACTTTTATTGTTGTTGCTGTTAAATGTATGCCATGTATTTCATGGAAATTTACAAACTTATGGCGTGTATTTATTATTGTTTCAGAATGAAGACGTGTATGGAGTGAACAGGCTTTAACTACCGTCACGCTAGCGAAAAAAACGGTGAGCTATGAATATAGATTAATTCTTTTCTTTGTAAATTACCTTGATACTTTTCGAGGGAGCGTCTTATCTATGTGTGCACAGTTGCAACCTTTTGTTTTTAGCAACTCCTATGAATGAATGAATGAATGAATGAATGAATGAATGAACATCTGAATGAATCAATGAATGAATGCACATGTTTAATGTATATAACCATGACTAATAACGGATTTTATTGGTTTGTTTTTCAGATAAATCGTTGGAAACAAAAAAAACAGAAAACTTGGTGGTGATAAAAAACAACAGAAACCATGTTGGTGATCATCTCCTGCTGGGGCCAATTGCTACGACCATTATGTGCCTGTGGGCGTGATTGTGTGCCAGTCAGTGAAAGCGATAAGTGTGGCCGTGTGGAATTGCTGGTTTTGGATTAACCTATTCTAAGGTAAGGTTTGCACGTTTATTAGTCCATTTTATAATCATGTCTATATCAGAGAGTGAAGTGTTAGTGTGGCAGCCTTTGGCCAAATGTTTCAAACCGCGAGTTTGCTCCGGCCGAATTTACAATGCGAATCACTGTCTGTCGCCTAAAGATTTTGTGGAATTATGTTTTCCCATTTTTTGAGTGAATGTGAACAAGGCTTAAGATTGCATCAGGCTTTAAAAATAAATTTCGAACTACTATGTGAATTTATGTTGATAAAAAATAATGTTGAAGAGAAAAACACCTTCAACCTTTGTACAAAAATGGAGAAAGTACTAATAGCCGATAATTTGGAAACGTGGTATCAGGAGAAAGCTATTCAAGCGCTTATCACTAAATTTGATAAGTTGCAATAGGGTCCCAGGGGCTAGGCTCTGAATAGCATTGCCTATTTGCAAATTAATATTTGTAAATACAATCCATTAAATGCAGAAAGTAGCTATATTGCCACACCGAGGTTTATCGCTTCTAGAAAGGCAGTGATCCACATACGCAACAAAGACAATTACTGCTTTTTATGGAGTATAGTTAGCTGTCTGCAACCCTGTAAAATTATCATGTTGCTCATAGACCAGGGAAGTACAAAGAATTGTTTAACCACATGAAACAAACTCGATCTCGAGCGTGTTTCATTTCCCATGCCTCTAGATAAAATTCATTTATTTGAGAAAGATAATTCAAATTTCTCTGTCATGGTGTATGTCATTGAGGGATCCAATATTGTGGGCCCCTTGTATGCCACCAAACAGGTAAAGCAACATCACATTCACTTGCTTTCCCTGTCTGATGGGAATAAAAGCCATTATTGTTGGGTAAAGAATATGAGTAGATTGGTAAGCAGTCAAATGTTCAATGATAAGAGTGCAAAACACATTTGTGAGCGCTGCCTTCAGTATTTTGGAACTAATGAACTTTTGAAACGACATACGGAAGACTGTGAAGGGCAGACGGCAGTAAAGCTAGTGTTGCCCGAAGGGAATGACGCAGAATTAAAATTTAAGGCTACTAATAAACAAGACATGGTACCATTTACTGTTTTTCGCTGATTTTGAGGCCCTCACCGTTCCCATTCAGGGATGTCAACCAAGCCCCCATACAAGCTCAACCTATCCAGTGAAGAAACATGAGCCTTTTGCTGTAGCCTATTATGTTGTCTGTCACTATGATAATTCTCAATGTGAGTATGTAAGTCACAAAGGTCAGGATTGCGCGCGGTGGTTTGTTGACCAAATGGCGGCTTTAGCGGGCAAAGTAGAAAACATTTTGGACAACCCTCTACCAATTGAAATGAATGATGTACAGCAAAGAGAATATGATCAAGCCACAACCTGCCACATATGTGAAAAGCCAATCTTAGGCGGAGAAAAAAAGTAAGAGACCACTGTCACAGGACAGGGCATTTTAGAGGTGCTGCCCATAGCGAATGCAATTTTAAGTACTCTACACCTCGCTTTCTCCCTGTCTTCTTACACAATTTCTCCCGGTATGACCTTCACTTCATTGTTAAACAATTTGCTCATGTAGCTAAGAGCAAATTCAGCATTTTGGCTAAGAACCATGAGAGCTTTACCTCACATTCATGGCGAAAAAGAAGCATGAGCATTCGGTTTCTCGACTTATTCAAGTTTATGTCTAGTTCGCTGGATAGTCTTGTGAAAGGCTTAAGCGAAGATTAGTTGAAACATACCCATTCGCACTTTACGGATACAAATCAATTTAAATTGTGTGTTCGTAAAGGCCATTTTCCTTATGATTATGTGGGAAGTTACGAGGTGCTGAAAGAAACGACTTTGCCGCCAAGAGAAAAATTATTTTCTCAGTTAACTCAAAGCACCATTAGTGAAGAAGACTATGCCCACGGACAGCATGTTTGGCGAGTGTTTGGCATAGAAATCATGGGCCTGTATGCTATGCACTACTTAAAATTAGAAGTGTTGTTGTTGACGGACGTGTTTGAAACATTTCGTCGGCTATGTCACATGATCTATGGCCTTGACCCCGCCCACTACTATACCAGTCCAGGGTTAAGTTGGGACGCTGCCCTCAAATTTACCCACATTGAACTTGATTTACTGACGGAACCCGATATGGTACTGATGATGGAAAAAGGGATTCGTGGGGGGTTCGTATCGCTCAATCAGCGACATGCCAAGGCAAATAATCATTAAATGCCTGATTATTGTCCCGAAGAACCTGAATCCTACCTAATGTATTTCGATGTAAACAATTTATTCGGTCACGCTATGAGTCGACCACTGCCGTACAGAATCTTTGTCTGGCTGTCTGAGGATGAAATTAAAGATTTTTATGTGCATAGCGCCAGCGAGCAACAGGACGTAGGGTATGATCTTGACGTTGACTTAGCTTATCCTCCCGATCTCAGACAGCGACATGGTGATTTCCCCTTTTGCATAGAGAAAATGGTGCCGCCCGAGAGTAAGGGCAATCATAAGAAATTGATGGGTACCTTGTATGATAAAAAATACTCTGTGTTGCATATTGACATGCTGGTAGAATGTTTAGCCCAGGGCTTAACCTTAAAAAATCCATAGAGGTATTTCTTTTTGTCAGAAACCGTGGTTGAAACCGTACATGGATTTAAATACCAGTCACAGACAATGTGCCACTCAGCCATTTCAAATAAACTTTTTTAAACTGATGAATAATTGTATCTATGGCAAGAATTTGGAAAATGTACGGCACTATAGGGACATTAAATTGATCAACACATGGCATGGCGGATGGGGAGCTCAAAAATATATTGCAAAACCAAATTTCAAATCTTTAAACATTATTGATCCTGATCTACTGACTATTGAACTTGCCAAAACTAAAGTGGTCATGAATAAACCTATCTATTCATGCCAAGTCGTTTTAAACGTTTCAAAATTGCACATGTATAAATTCCATTATGGTTTTGCAATGCAGCGATTTGGTACCATTTCCTTGTTATATACAGACACGGATAGTTTTATTTACTATATCCGTGACTGTGATCCGTATGTCGTAATCAAACAAAACCCAAAATGGTTTGACACGTCCTCGTTTAGTGAGAAGAACGTGTTCGATATCCCCCGTCTGAACAAAAAAGAAATTGGTTTAATGAAAGATGAGTGTTCAGACACCATGATGACTGAATTTGTAGGTCTCGCTCCGAAAATGTATAGTTTTCGACAGGTGGATCGATGTGAATCTATGCGTGCCAAAGGGATTAGCCAGCATGTGGACTCTGTGTGGATGATAATTTACATGTCCTTCAGACCCACACAGGCATGTCACATAGTCAGTTTAGGATTCTCTTGAAAAATCATGATTAAATTTTAATGAAAAAGCGAAAACAAACACTCGCTTTGTTGGACGACAAGGGACAGTGGTGTCAGGATATGATGACAAGCGTCCCATTTTGTTACAACCAGTAATGGTTGTTGCTATTGTTGTTGTACAACACGGCAAGTGTTTGGTTTGGTTGCTATCAAGTGCGTGATGCCATCTTGAACCTCGGAATAAAAATAAAAATTGTATTGTATCATTTTTTTTCAACCTGTGTGCATGGATGTATGCATGGATATGTGAATGCCTGTAAATAGTCGTACATAAACTGTATGTCTTGTGCTATTTGCCTGCCAACGCATAAAAAGAGTCATGCATCAACGTTTGCATGGTTCACTTTGTACAGGCTAGATTAAAAAAATTGTTGACTTTTTAGGTGCGGGTTAATAGGCCTCACTAGGTTGTGGCTTAACAGGCCTCACTAGGTGGTTTTGGCTTAATAGACCTCATGTTTCAGCAAAGTGACCGTTCACCCTCAGTAGACATGTGGCTTAATAGGCCACACTAGGTTGTGGCTTAGTAGGTCTCATGCAAGAACAAAAAAATTATAATCTGCTGCATTTACTGTGGACAATCTCTCACTTTATGGCTAGAGTTATGAGTGGTGTTATATTTGAAAACAACACCAGTCCAATATCTGAACAGGAATTGTTTTTAACCTGTTGCATTTTATGTTTGAGGCCTACAGCTAAAGAAGTCAACAGACACATGGTTATTTATTTGTATTTTGCTTATATTATATTTTCTTCTTGCCATTGACTTAGGTGACAGACAGTGTATATAGTACACAGTATTTTTTTATTTATTCACTAAGTAAACGGCAACGACTACTTTTCAGATTCAATGATGAGCCACGATGAAGATTGTTTTATCGTAACAAAACACACTACGTTCAATGAATATGCCACGATGGTGTCTCATAATCCTCAACGTGTGGCCTATCCTTCAGAATATAGAAACACGAAAGTACGCATTGATACCACGTTTTATGACAGCATTATGGATGATGACATAGATTATGATCCAGGCCATCACTATTGTAAATCCTGTATGCTAAATTTTGGTTTTGAAAATAATGTATCCACGCAAGTGATTCATAAAGCATGGTACGGTTAAACCATGAATCAAGTGATTGTTAAATTAGCTGACGAGGATTATTTTTCAGATTTTTGGTGTACATTATGTACAAACCCCCTGTTTAATGTTTATTTTCCAATAACCTCTCGAATGTTTTGTATTAATTTTTACAAATTTCCTGCTGAGGAACGAACCACTTCGTATCGACAACAAGCATTTCGCCAACTTTGTCTTAGCTTACCTATCAATCAATATTCGCCTCATAGAATTAACAAAAATATAATAATGTTTGTATCATTTTCAGTCAAACATACAATTGAAAATTATTTAATAGGAAATGTTTTATCAAAATTAAGTGTGAATCATTTTCAAAATCTCTCTTGGAGGTAAATGTATGTCTCTGTTGTCAACAGGAATTAGCCTATCATCTCCTTGTTGAATGACTTGTATTCGTTTGCCCTGTTGTTGTGCAAATTCACACTGCATTCTGTTAAATAAATAGTATCAACAGATACTAGGAGCAAATATCTGAATGCTGTTGGTAGCCTATAAAAAGGTAACGTTAACACGCTATGCATTTAATAACCATGTCTATATCTGCACCGAGCATGAGTTGGTCATAGCTAACACCTTATTCAATAACCACAATAGAAGAATATACACATGGATGAGACCAGGAGATACAGGGCGTTACCAAATCGACTTCATTATGGTCAAGCAGAGGTTTCGAAACCAGATTTTGGATTG
Source organism: Meconema thalassinum (assembly GCA_946902985.2). Lineage (NCBI taxonomy): Eukaryota > Metazoa > Arthropoda > Insecta > Orthoptera > Tettigoniidae > Meconema > Meconema thalassinum. Next base: position 69,788,004 of record OX336391.1, on the reverse strand, counting down.
TAAAACATATCCTGGTGCTGACATAAACTCTGACCACAATCTGGTTGTAATGAAATGCAGATTAAAGTTGAAGAAACTGAAGAAAAGTCAAAAGCCAAAAAGGTGGGCAATAGACAGACTAAAAGAGAAGGATGTAAACGAAAGATTCAAGAAGAGTATAAAGGAAGGACTAATGAAAAACCCTAAACAAACTTCAATTGCAGACGAATGGGCACTTTTGAAGAATGAAATAACAAAATCCGCAGAAGAAAACATTGGTAGGAAAGAAAGAATAGGTAGAAAACCATGGATCACTCAGGATATACTAGAATTGATGGATGAAAGGCGGAATCACAAGAATGTAAGAGATGAAAAGGGGAAAGCAGAATACAGACGTCTGAGAAATGAGGTTAACAAGAAGTGCAAGGAAGCGAAAGAAGAATGGTTGAAAGAGAAATGTGCAGGTATAGAAAATTGTCTGAAATTAGGAAAAGTAGACACAGCTTATCGAAGGATTAAGAATACTTTTGGGGAAAAGAAGACTAAGTGCTGTAATATTAAGGACACAAATGGAAAGCCTCTAACAGATAGGGAAGAAAAGGTCGAGAGATGGAAAGCTTACATAGAGAGTTTGTATAAGGGAAAGGAGATTGAGAATCATGTAATGGAAAGGGAGGAGGAAATTGATGAGGATGCGAAAGGAGATTTAATATTGAGATCAGAATTTGATAGAGCTTTGGAAGACTTAAGCAGGAACAAAGCACCAGGCATAGATGATATACCGATTGAGTTGCTACGCTGCATAGGAGATGAAGGTCTGATCAGGTTATTTCACTTGGTGTGTAGGATTTATGAGACAGGTGAGGTACCCCCTGATTTCAAGAAGAATGTAATCATCCCTATACCAAAGAAAGTGGGAGCTGACAGATGTGAAGATTATCGTACAATCAGCTTGATTACTCATGCTTCAAAGATACTGTCTAGAATAATTTACAAGAGGATTGAAAGCCAGATAGAAACGGAGTTGGGTGAAGACCAGTTTGGTTTCAGGAGAAATGTAGGAACAAGGGAACCTGTACTAAGTCTTAGGCTGATTTTGGAAGGTAGAATAAGGAAAGATAAGAGAACGTTCATGGCTTTTGTAGACTTAGAAAAGGCTTTTGATAACGTTGATTGGACTAAATTGTTTGACATTTTGAAATCAATTGGAATAAAGTACAGGGATAGGAGGGTGATATACAATCTATACAGAAACCAGACAGCAGTCATTCGAGTTGAAGGACATGAGAGAGAAGCTGGTATTCAGAAAGGTGTAAGGCAAGGCTGCAACTTATCACCCATACTTTTCAATCATTACATTGAACAAGCAATGAAGGAAATTAGAGAAAAATGTAAAGTGGGAGTGAAGATTCAAGGAGAAATAACTTCAACTCTGAGATTTGCTGATGACATCGTCATCTTGGCCGACAAGCCTGAGGATTTGAATGAGTTTTTTAATGGTATGGACTCCGTCTTACGGAAAGAATTCATGATGAAAATTAATAAATGTAAAACAAAAATACTGGAATGCAGCCGAAATAAATCAGAAACCTCTATGGAGATCAAATTGGCAGGTGAAAAGCTGAAGGAAGTAGAAGACTTCTGTTACTTAGGAAGCAGAATAACCAGTGATGGACGAAGCAAAGATGATATAAAAAGTAGGTTGGCTCAGGCAAAGAAAGCATTTCTACAAAAAAGGAATCTGCTGACATCGAATATAGATTTAGGTATTAGGAAGTCATTTTTGAAAGCCTTTGTCTGGAGCGTGGCGCTCTATGGAAGTGAAACTTGGACTATTGGTGTAGCAGAAAAGAGGAGAATTGAAGCATTTGAAATGTGGTGTTACAGGAGAATGATGAAGATCAGATGGGTAGATAGGGTTACAAACAAAGCGGTATTAAGACGAGTGGGAGAGGAGAGATGTTTCTGGCGACTGCTAATGAAGAGAAGAGATAGGTTGGTAGGACACATACTAAGGCACCCAGGAATAGCAAGCTTAGTTATGGAAGGAAGGGTCGAGGACAAGAACTGTAGGGGTAGACCAAGGTTAGAATATGTTAAACAGATTGCCTCGGATGTAGGGTGTGGTAGCTATGTAGAGATGAAACGATTAGCTCAGGACAGGGAGGCATGGAGAGCTGCATCAAACCAGTCAAAAGACTGAAGACTCAAACAACATCCAACAAACCAAGAAAGAAACAAAATAAAAAAAACAATAATTTTAAACCAGTGTGTGTATGTGTTCATCAACATGAATACACGACAAACTAAAACACAAACAAAAAAAAATAGCCAAAAGTATTCTAAACGTCAAGTATGCACCTGAGTAGTGTCAATTGGGGGGAGCTGCCTACTAACTTATTGAACCCTCCTCGTATTTGCCCCGAACCTGATATCTCGCTAACCAATCATGGGATTTGAACATTCAGGGTGTCCTAGCACTCGTAGTGATGCCCCCTATTTTACTATAGGCTCTTTATTAAATTAAAAGACCAAAACTAAAAGGTCATTCGCGAGTAGTGGGGTAGTGTTGGTTTTCTCAAGTCGCGCTCGTGCTTGAATATGTATGCCTATGTTGGGAAAGGGTTAGGAGGTGGGGGAGGAGTAGGGTCGAGTAAGGGGTCGTTTAGATGGTATTTTTTCCGCTCTATGTGATGGTGAGGTTATTTTTTAAAATAGATGGAATTTGGAAACGCCATTTGGGGTAAACCTGTGTTTTTTACATTATGGCGATGAATGTTTTTTTGTACGCCTGCGCACTTGAGATGGTTTGTAAGAGAGCGGCCTTTTAAATGATTATTTATAAATGAGTTATTTTTAAATATTTATTAAGAACCATAAAGAGTAATAGGTCATTGGCTTTTTAGTATCTCGCTAACCAATAGAGCGATGTAAACATAAGAGGTGTTGTAGGACTCGTGGTGAACACCCCTTTCCTATGGACGTTTTATGTCCACCCTAAAATAGTGCTAGGTTGTAGGTTCTGCTCTTTTTAGGAAGTTGTGAGCCCCTGCGACCTTGGAATGGAATGAGTCATGCTAGGAGGGCGTGCTTGGATTCGTTTTTTTTCGTCTCGTTGCGCTCTTTACGGGAATGTAGGTGTCGAAAAGCTGAACATAGCGTTTTGGGTCTAAAAATGCGTTTGTCACAATTTTGCTCATTTTTGGAAAGCCTGACACGTGAGGATGACGTGCTGATAGTATTTTTTCGTCTTGTTGTCCTCTTTACGGAGATGTAGGTATGGAAAAGATAAAAAGCTGGAAACAAGTTTTTTTGGAAAATGGGTTTTTGTGATTTTCCCTCATATTGCGAAAACTAAAAACGTGAGGATGACGTGCGTGATAGTATTTTTTCGCCTCGTTGCGCTATTTTCGAGAATGTAGGCGTCGAAAAGGGAAAAAAGCTGGAAACACGGTTTTTTGATGGAAATGGGTTTTTGTGATTTTCCCTCATATTGCGAAAACTGAAAACGTGAGGATGACGTGCGTGATAGTATTTTTTCGTCTCATTGTCCTCTTTACGGAGATGTAGGTATAGAAAAGGTAAAAAGTTGGTAACATGGTTTTCTTATGGAAAAGGTGTTTTTGTTCATTTTCGTGTTATTTGGAAAACGAATCAGGCGATTTTTATGACGGGCATGTTGATGTATTTGTGTCGTTGTTCTCTTTACGGGAATGTAGGTATGGAGAAGCTGAAATCATGGTTTCCGTCATTTTTTTTCGAGATCGTTGAGGAAAACGGGGAAAAAGTAGGAAACCAGATTTGAAGTCACGTTATGTTAAGCGCTATGATGTTGGTAAAACACCTATGGATTATTATTATTATTATTATTATTATTATTATTATTATTATTTGACAAGGCTTGACTGGACTCACACGCAGAGAGAGGACATGCTCGGTGAAATGAGAAATGAAAGCATTGAGACTATCCCACAGCGAGCCAGAAAGACAGTGGTCTTATCATCGTACGTGCCTCGCAGGCAGAGAGAGATAACAGCCTGTTTTTCGCATGCAGGTGGCTGTTATCTGACCCAGACGTGTAACTCGATATTGCAATGAAGGACATACAGCTTTGTCGAAAAGCTGATCATTGCATTCCCACGCACACTCATGCAGAGTTTGCAAAGCTTGTGAGAATCAGTCTGACATGTGCGCTCCACGACATCCTACTCGTAGGAACAAAAAAATTAAAGTGTTAACTTTGCATTTTGTTGAGGAGGCATATATGTTCTGAAGGTAAGAGAGAGTCATCATTCTTGTGATCATCTTTGAAGACGACGGATGCAAGTGTCTTAAGCTCTTTGTAAAAAAATACGTGAACCGCGGCCATAATTGTACTAAGGTAGGTTCATTATGGTTAATTATGACATGATTTGTTTTATTGTTATGTTGTGTATGCGTGAAAAGTAAGTTAGTAACTGATTGTATTTTTTGGGATTTCGTTTGTTGCAGATAAAAAAAACGTCATTAAGTCTGGGAAAGTAGACAGAGAGACAGTGACAGTGACAGTGACAGTGACAGTGGCGGCAAAGAGCACATTTGCTGAAAGCATTATAATTCATTATATGGTGAGTACATGTTTTTCCATTAGTTTTATTTATGTTGTTGTTAAACGTATGCCATTTATTTCATGGAAATATATAAACTTATGGCGTGTATTTATTATAGTTTCAGAATGAAGACGTGTATGGAGTGAACAGGCTTTAACTACCGTCACGCTTGCAAAATAAAAATAAAAGGTGAGCTATGAATATAGATTAATTCTTTTCTTTGTAAATGACCTTGTTATTTTTGAGTGAGTGTCTTATCTATGAGTGCACACTTGAAACCTTTTTTGTTTGTTTTTTTAGAAATGAATCAAAGAATGAATGGATGAATGAATGAGTGAATGAATGAATGCACATGTTTAATGTATATAACCTTGACCAATAACGGATTGTACTGGTTTGTTTTTAAGATAAATCGTTGGAAACAAAAACAAGAGAAATCTTGTCGGTGATACAACAACTACAGAATCCTTGTTGGTGATCATCTCCTGCTGGGGCCAATTGCTACAACCATTGTGTACCTGTGAGCATGATTGTGTGCCAGTCAGTGAAACCGATAAGTGTGGCCGTGTGGAATAGCTGGTTTTGGATTAACCTATTCTAAGGTAAGGTTTGCACGTGCATTTGTCCATTTTATAATCATGTCTACATCAGAGAGTGAAGTGTTAGTGTGGCAGCCTTTGGCCAAATGTTTCAAAACGCGAGTTTGCTCCGGCCGAATTTACAATGCGAATCACTGTCTGTCGCCTAAAGATTTTGTGGAATTATGTTTTCCCATTTTTTTGAGTGAATGTCAACAAGGCTTAAGATTGCATCAAGCTTTATAATAAATTTCGAACTACTATGTGAATTTATGTTGATAAAAAATAATGTTGAAGAGAAACACACCTTCAACATTTGTACAAAAATGGAGAAAGTACTGATAGCCGATAATTTGGAAACGTGGTATCAGGAGAAAGATATTCAAGCGCTTATCACTAAATTTGATAAGTTGCAACAGGGTCCCATTGGCTTGGCCCTCAATAGCATTGCCTATTTGCAAAAACAATCCATTGAATGCAGGAAGTAGCTATATTCCCGCACCGAGCTTTATCGCTTCCAGAAAGGCAGTGATCAACATACGCAATAAAGACGATTACTGCTTTTTGTGGAGTATAGTTAGCTGTCTGCATCCCTGTCAAGACAGACATGGTGATTTGCCAGGGAAGTACAAAGATGTGTTTAACCACATGAAACAAACTCTCAATCTCGAACGTGTTTCATTCCCCATGCCTCTAGATAAAATTCATTTATTTGAGAAAGTTAATCCAAATTTCTCCTTAATGGTGTATGGCATTGAGGGATCCAATATTGTGGTCCCCTTATATGCCACCAAGCAGGTAAAGCAACATCAAATTCACCTGCTTTTCCTATCTGATGGGGATAAAAATCATTATTGTTGGATGAAGTATTTAAGTAAATTGGTAAGCAGCCAAGTGTCCAATCATAAGTGTGCAAAACATTTTTGCGAGCGCTGCCATCAGTATTTTAGAACTGCCGAACTCTTGGAACGACATACAGAAGACTGTGAAGGGCAGACGGCAGTAAAGCTAGTCTTGCCCGAAGGGAATGACGCAGTCTTAAAATTTAAGGCTACTAATAAACAAGACATGGTACCATTTACTGTTTACGCTGATTTTGAGGCCCTCACCGTTCCCATTCAGGGATGTGAACCAAGCCCCCATACAAGCTCAACCTATCCAGTGGAGAAACATGAGCCTTTTGCTGTAGCCTATTATGTTGCCTGTCACTATGATAATTCCCAATGTGAGTATGTAAGTCACAAAGGTCAGGATTGTGCGAGGTGGTTTGTTGATCAAATGGCGGCTTCAGCAGGCAAATTAGAAAAAAATTAGGACAACCCTCTACCCATTCAAATGAATGATGTACAGCAAAGAGAATATGATCAAGCCACCACCTGCCACATATGTGAAAAGCCAATCTTAGGCGGAGAAAAAAAGTAAGAGACCACTGTCACAGGAGAGGGCATTTTAGAGGTGCTGCCCATAGCGAATGCAATTTTAAGTACTCTACACCTCGCTTCCTCCCTGTCTTCTTACACAATTTCTCCCGGTATGACCTTCACTTCATTGTAAAACAATTTGCTCATGTAGCTAAGAGCAAATTCAGCATTTTGGCTAAGAACCATGAGAGCTTTACCTCACTTTCATGGAGAAAAGGAAGCATGAGCATTCGCTTTCTCGACTCATTCAAGTTTATGTCTAGTTCGCTGGATAGTCTCGTGAAAGGCTTAAGCGAAGATGAGTTGAAACATACCCATTCCCACTTTACGGATACAAATCAATTTAAATTGTGTGTTCGTAAAGGCCATTTCATTATGATTATGCGGGAAGTTACGAGGTGCTAGAAGAAACCTCCTTGTCGCCAAGATAAAAATTCTTTTCTCAGTTAACTAAAAGCACCATTAGTGAAGAAGACTATGCCCACGCACACCGTGTTTTGCGAGTGTTTGGCATAGAAACCATGGGCCAGTATGCTATGCACTACTTAAAATTATACGTTTTGTTGTTGACAGACGTGTTTGAAATGTTTCGTCAGCTATTTCACACGATCTATGGCCTTAACCCCACCCACTACTAGACCTGTCCAGGGTTAAGTTGGGACGCCGCCCTCAAATTTAACCACATTGAGCTTGATTTACTGACGGATCCCGATATGGTACTGATGATGGAAAAAGGGATTCGTGGGGGGTTCGTATCGCTCAATCAGCGACATGCCAAAGCAAATAATCATTACATGCCTGATTATTGTCCCGAAGAACCTGAATCCTACCTAATGTATTTCGACGTAATCAATTTTACGGTCACGCTAGGAGTCGACCACTGTCGTACAAAAACTTTGTCTGGCTGTCTGAGGATGAAATTAAAGATTTTAATGTGCATAGCGCCAGCAAGCAACAGGATGAAGGGTATGTTCTTGACGTTGACTTAGCTTATCCCCCCGATCTCAGACAGCAACATGGTGATTTCCCCTTTTGCATAGAGAAAATGGTGCCGCCCGAGAGTAAGGGCAATCATAAGAAATTGATGGGTACCTTGTATGATAAAAATCACTATGTGTTGCATATTGACATGCTGGTAGAAGGTTTAGTCCAGGGCTTAACCCTAAAAAAACATAGATGTATTTCTTTTTGTCAGAAACCGTGGTTGAAACCATACATGGATTTATATACCAGTCATAGACAAAGTGCCACTTAGCCATTTCAAATCAATTTTCTTAAACTAATGAATAATTGTATCTATGGCAAGAGTTTGGAAAATGTACGGCAGTATAGACACATTAAATTGGTCAACAAATGGCATGGCTGATGGGGAGCTCAAAAATATATTGAAAAACCAAATTTCAAATCTTTAAACATTACTGATCATGATCTACTGACTATTGAACTTGCCAAAACTAAAGTGGTCATGAATAAGCCTATCTATTTAGGGCAAGTCATTTTAGACTTTACAAAATTGCACATGTATAAATTCCATTATGGTATTGCAATGCAGCTATTTGGTACCATTTCCTTGTTATATACAGACAAGGATAGTTTTATTTACCATATCCGTGACTGTGATCCGTATGTCGTTATGAAACAAAACCCAAAATGGTTTGACACGTCCTCGTTTAGTAAAAAGAACGTGTTCGATATCCCCCGTCTGAACAGAAAAGAAATTGGTTTAATGAAAGATGAGTGTTCAGACACCATGATGACTGAGTTTGTAGGTCTCGCTCCGAAAATGTATAGTTATCGACAGGTGGATCGATGCGAATCTATGCGAGCCAAAGGGGTTAGCCAGCATGTGGTTAAACGACTCTGTGTGGATGATTATTTACAGGTCCTTCAGACCCACACAGCCATGGCACATAGTCAGTTGAGGATTCTCTCGAAAAATCATGATTTATTTTTAATGAAGCAGCGAAAACAAACACTCGCTTTGTTGGACGACAAGAGACAGTGGTGTCAGGATATGATGACAAGCGTTCCATTTGGTTACAACCAGTAATGGTTGTTGCTATTGTTGTTGTACAACACGACAAGTGTTTGGTTTGGTTGCTATCAAAAGCGTGAAGCCATCTTGAGCCTCGGAAAAAAAGTAAAAAAAAGTAGTGTATCATATAATTTTTGTTTTTTAACCTGTGTGCATTGATGTATGCATGGATGTGTGAATGCCTGTAAATAGTTGTACATAAACTGCATGCCTTGTGCTATTTGCCTGTCAACGCATAAAGAGAGCCATGCATTAACGTTTGCATGGTTCACTGTGCACAGGCTAGATTAAAAACATGTTGGCTTCTTTAGGTGCGGCTTAATAGGCCTCTCTAGGTTGTGGCTTAATAGCCCTCACTAGGTGGTGGTGGCTTAATAGGACTAATATTTCAGCAAAGTAACCAACCACCCTCAGTAGGCATGCGGCTTAATAGGCCACACTAGGTTGTGGCTTAGTAGGTCTCATGCAAGAACAAAAAATAATAATCTGCTGCTTTTACTGTGGACAATCTCTCACTCTACGGCTACAGTTATGAGTGGTGTAATATTTGAAAACAACACCAGTCCAATATCTGATCAGAAATTGCATTTAACCTGTTGCATTTTATGTTTTAGGCTTACAGCTAAAGAAGTCAACAGACAGATGGTTATTTATCTCTGTTTTGCTTATTAGCCTATTTTCAATTTTGAAAAAATAGGCTTATGAGATCACCTTTTGGCCGTGTGTGTGTGCGTGTGTGCGTGTGTGTGTGATTCGTGTGTGTGTGTCCCCCCTAATAAAATCGAAACGGCTGGAGCGATTTCAATGAAACTCGGGAAGTTCATAGCACTATTCCCGGCAAACTCGACCGTGCCCTTCAAATTGTGTTACGTCTCTCCAATCCAACATGGCGGCTGTGCGAAATGTCACTAGCATTCAATTTCTCCGAAACTATTACCGATATCGCCCTGAAATTGTGTACGGTGATAAAGGGCACAACTAGAAGTTCACCTATGAGACTTTCAAAAACCTGGTGACTACAAAACCAACATGGCGGCCAAGCGAAGTTGAGACATTTAAATAGACTTTTCTCGCGATTTAACTATCTAAATGTAATGAAACTTGGTACCGCAAATGTTTATACACATTGTAATGCACTGGAGTCTAATTTAGTTCAATTGTTTACATAACCTCAAAATGGCGGCTGTGCGAAATATTTCACTGACATTCTATATCTCCAAAACTATTACAGATATCACCCTGCAATTTTGTACGGTGATAAATGGTACTGATACAGGTATATCTATGTATATTTCATAAACCTGTAAAGTACGAAACGAACATGGCGACCAAGCGAATTTAAAATATTTTAATAGACTTTTCTCGTGATTTAACTCTCTGAGCGCAGTGAAATGTGGTACAGTAATTGATTTTGCAGATTGTAATGCACTGCCATCTAATTTAATTCAATTGCTTACATAACCTCAAGATGGCGGCTGTGCGAAATTTTAAAATTAAGTTTTAATTTCTTGTGTCGTAATCATGCGATCGAAGTGAAAGTTTGAATAATGAACCTAGGCAATAATTGTCCTTGAATGGTACATAACTCTATGGCCTATACACATAACACTCCTAAATGGTGAGCTCCCGAAATATTTAGACGGTTCTCAATATCTATGAATCTTTTACAGCAACCAAACTGAATTTTTTTATGTTCATAGAGACTATGAACATATGTTCACCTATAGGACTTTCAGGAACCTGGTGAGCACAAATCCAACATGGCGGCGACGCGAAGTATAAATATTTAAATCGACGTTTCTCGCGAATTAACTATCCGAGTGCCGTGAAACGTTGCACGTTAAATGCTTATACAAATGTTGATCCACTGGCATCTAATTTATTTCAATGGTTTGCATTATCACAAGATGGCTGCTGTGCGTAATTTTAAAATCTCGTTTTTACTTCTTGTTGTCTAATCATGCGATTGAAGTTTGAATACCACACGTACACAATAATCTTAATGTAATAGTACAAAAATAAAAATCCAACCTGGCGACCATCTGAAATATTTAGACGGTTCTCAATATCTACGAATCTGTTACAGCAATTGAACTGAAATTTTGTATGTTGATTGTGGCAGTTAACATAAGTAGGATATATGAAAATAGGCTGTATAGTTCTTCACGGAACCACTTGTTTTTTATTTTATTTTTGCTATTGGCTTAGGGGACAGACAGTGTATATAGTACATAGTATTTTTATTTATTCACTTAGTAAACAGCAACGACTACTTTTCAGATTCAATGATGAGCCACGGTGAAGATTGTTTTATCGTCACAAAACTCAGCACGTTCAATGAATATGCCACGATGGTGTCTCATAATCCTCAACGTGTGGCCTATCCTTCAGAATATATAAACAAGAAAGTACGCATTGATACCACGTTTTATGACTGCATTATGGATGATGACATAGTTTATGATCCAGGCCATCACTATTGTAAATCCTGTATGCTAAATTTTGGTTCTCAAAATAATGTATCCACGCAAGTGATTCATAAAGCATGGTACGGTTTAATCATTAATCAAGGCATTGCTAAATTAGCTGACGAGGATCATTTTGCAGATTTCTGGTGTACAATATGTACAAAACCCCTGTTTAATGTTTATTTTCCAATAACCTCTCATATGTTTTGTTTTCATTTTTACAAATTTCCTGATGAGGAACGAATCGCTTCGTATCGACAACAAGCATTTCGCCAACTTTGTCTTAGCTTACCTATCAATCAATATTCGCCTCATAGAATGAGATTTGTTAAAAACTAACAACATTATGTCATGATTATGGCTTTTTTTGTTTACATTGGGCGTTCAGGTGCATACTTGACATTTAGAATACATTTGGCTATTTATTGTTTGTTTTAGTTTATCGTGTATTCACGTTGATGAACGCATACACATTGGTTTAAATTTGTATTTTTTTATTTTGTTTCTTTCTTGGTTTGTTGGATGTAGACATGGTTATTAAATGCATAGCGTGTTAACTTTACCTTTTTATAGGCTACCAACAGCGTTCAGATGTTTGCTCCTAGTATCTGTTGATACTATTTATTTAACAGAATGCAGTTTGAATTTGCACAACGACAGGACAAACGAATACACGCCATTCAACAAGAGGATGATAGGCTAATTCCCGTTGACAACAGAGACATACATTTACCTCCAAGAGAGATCTTGAAAATGATTCACACTTAATTTTGATAAAACATACCCAAATGTATGTTTTGACTGAAAATTATATAAACAGTATTATATTTTTGTTAATTTATCCAATACTATCTACAACTTTAGGCCATAAACGCTCAGGCTTAAAAAAACCATCACACTTTAATGTACAGACAAAGTTATTGTTGTTGTTGTTGTTGTAATATAAGAACGAGAGTGTTAGAAAGTAACACTCTTTTCGTTGGTTATAGACAACCATGGACGCCTTGAACGCCATTGGTCAAGATTGTGGCTTTGCACGCAAGAAAATGAGTGAATTGCCTACGCAAACACCCTTTCACATACATAAAATTCAAAAACTAAAAACCAAATTTGGTGAACGAGCTCTTTGATTTGTCAAGACTTTGAGACATTTCTTCCCACACGATTTAATAACCTACCTGATAATGTAATGGAGGATGTCAATTCCAGTATTCACCCTGTCTATTTAATCTATGAGGGTGAAAAAAAAATCGATGCATGGTTCGTTTTGTAAAAATATAAAATGAATAATCATTCTACGCTAGCTGTGACTTTTGTTTATTCATGGCCTACTCTTGAATAACTATAATAAAATAAAAATATTTTTGGTGCTCAACAGTTTGACGTTTATTAATTGTTGCTCAACGTTTACGAAGATAAATAATAATAATAATAAATTTTCTAAACTTGTGCTTAATGGTAGAATTTTTTGTTTGTTTTTTTGAACCTTAAGTCATGTCAATACAATGATGTCTATGATGAGCATAGGTGAATGCTAATTTTTGTAAGTTCTCTTAATTGGAGATTTTTTTTAGCCTTAGGCTACGTGAATATAATCATGTCTATGATGCATGTTTATAATTAGTTTACCTTTTTATACTTTTCATGTACATAAATAGTTCTTTTAATAAGTTGAAACGTTATGCACATAAGGCTCGCTTGTTCATTCAGCACATCGCCTCATGCACTACAGGCACAAGTAAGAAATAAAAAGTTAGAGAGAGACATATTTTTATCAAGTAATCTATTATACACTAGTAGGGGGGTAAGGCGGTTTCTACTTCACTCCAGAACCCTCCTTGCCCCACTACTAAGCCTCAGCCATGTAATATTTGTCAATATCTCTCGAACGCATGGTCCGATTTTGACAAATGAGGTGTCATTGGACTCGAGCTGACGTCCTGTTTCCTATGGACCACTCGTTATATTTTTTATTTTTTTGAAAAGTTTTGTTTTCGAAAGTAGGTGATAGTTTGAAAACCAAACATGATAGAACGTTGTGCCATGCCTCAAACGAATGGTCTTTATAACCTTCATTTTCTATAATGAATTTTTTTAATTTTTATGTTTTTTTGAAAACTCTCGAATTTTGAAAATCCTATATTTTGGAAAATAGGAATTCGACAAAAAAATTGTTTGACGTAAATCAATGGTCCCTACGCCTTCTACCACCAAAATAAATTTCAAGTCTCTAGGATTAAAACCTGAGAGTAGTGTCAAATGGGGGTTCTGCTTCCAAAAGGAAGTTGTGAGCCCCTGCGACCTTCGAATGGAAGGAGTCATGCTAGGAGGGCGTGCTTGGATTCGTTTTTTTCGTCTCGTTGCGCTCTTAACGGGAATGTAGGTGTCGAAAAGGTGAAATGTTGAGAACATGGTTTTTTGGGGTAAAAACGTGATTTTAGACTTCTTGTTATATCTCGCCAACTAATCATGCTAGAGGCACATACGAGTGGTCCAAGGACTCGGGGTGACGTCCTCTCTGCTATAGAGCATTCGTTATATTTTTTAAAAAAATTTGGAAACTCGATTTTGGGGTAAACTCGTGTTTTTTGTGATTTTTGCCGATATTTCACGAACCAATAACGCTAGAGACTTGTACGAGGTGCCATTTTTTTCGTCGCGATGTCGTCTTGCCGAGGATGTTCGTGTTGAGCAGGAATGAAAAACCATGTTGAGGTAAAACCGTGATTTTAGACTTTTTGCTCTATCTCGCAAACCCATAACGCTTAGAGACGTGAACGAGGTGTCCTAGGACTCGGGCTAACGCCCCCCTTTTTGAAACTATGTTTGACATTTTGACAAAGGGCCTAACGCCATACATGTTGAAAAAAAATACTTTACCGGTTTAAAATGTTCATGATGCGTGGTGGTTGAGAGAGACGATACTGCTGGGTGTGTGTTTTAACGAACCTGTCACTAATCACAATGACCATGCTTAATAGAACAATCGCTATTTCGGCGGTTCGGTTTATGACAGAGCGAGGGTTCGTTTTTCTGATCTTTCCTATGGCAGACGGATGGAGGCTAATATTTGAAAATATGTGAAGCATGGTAAGATTTTATTACCCCCGAAGGAGATCTTTAACGTGTAAACGGTGATGAGAAATTGGTTCTATGTTGGTCGAAGCGAGTACAGAAAACAAACTTGTAGAGGAGCAGACGAGCAGGAGGCGAATGTCATTTGAGCTTATTGGAATGCGCTGATCTGACTTGACAACAAGTGCAATGGAAAATGACAAAGACGCTTGAAGGTTAAATAATCTGACAATCGAGGTGGCAGGGAAGTGCGAAATGCATGCATACACATGTGAAACCACATGAGGGCTAAATAAGTTACATCCAGTCTTGCTTCGTACGTGAAAAAATGCAAGTCAATGTGAAATTTGACCTGACCTTGGACGTCAGCTGTCCACGTGTTTGATAACAGGATGTTCAAAGCATGGGAAAAATGATTATACATGCAACGTAACATATATAAAGACATGTCGTTATCAGTTCCTCCCTCACTTAGGTGAATACCTTTGAACACATTGCGTTGCGTGAAACCCCTGGTCTTGTTTAACAGATTTGGCGTTGGTGGAAAATACTTAACCTTGTTGTGAGGTAGGTATTGTGCCCAATCAGTCACGGCAGTCTGGCATCGAACTCGGGTCTTATCAGAGAAGACCAGGCACATGGTTATGCCTAGAGTCGAACCATTGATCTCTGAGGGGAGCAATTACAGGGAACCCAAAGAGCAATGAGAGGTATACTGACATATAATAAGGTAGCGTGATTTCACGATCTATATGTGAATATCATAGCAATTTAAGGTGAAGAATTGTAGCCAAATGCAAGGAAATATACATTTTCAGAGCATACGAGAATGAGAGGAGGCCAGTTTGAAGTTTTACAAATTACCCTTAGCAAGTGGGCGGAGAACTTAGGCGCCGAGCGCACTATTTACGTCTGAAGCGGGGAGACAGCTCAAAATTAATGACCCGGGTATTCACCGCTTGACAACGATTGAACCTAGAGTAGGGATGATGGCCCACGGAAATTAATTAATTACAGCCAAGTGGAGTATTGAAATGCATTGAAATATACACCCAGGTGAATATATTCACGGAGAGGTAATTTAGGAGTGGTTTTTCACCTAAATTAATGCTTATATCTCCAAATGAACTAATTACAACCTAGCTTACGCTCAAGAGCAGTGATTTTGTGACCAGCCAACGGGGAACCACCACAGTAGCGTCCTGACGCGCTGAACTAAGGCAATTAATTGTAATTAATTGGCCGAAGCGATCGCCGGCACGCGAATGTTTTTGAAACCTCCACACCTAAATAAACAAGATGTAGATGTCATTTCGGCTGAAGAGGTATTATTTCAAGAAAGGAGTCGCTCTCATGTGTCCAGTGGACTATTTTGTACGAGAAACCTTTATAAGGGAGAGCAGCTCACACCAAGCCAGTTGTTGTTCTACAGTTGTTCTACAGTATACACGTAACTAAGACGCTGCCAGTAAGCACGCCAAATGTTAATGTATCAACGCTCCGCCGTTGAAGAACAATAGAAGCAAGTCATAAAGCTTCACAAGTAATCATGAAGTGCGTCGAAAGTAATTTAATACAGATATTTATCTATGATCTGACGCAAATATAAATTCGCCATAGCGAAAAGGGAACTTATAATGTTTTTGAACAGTTCATATACCGGGAGGTATTGTCAGGATTGTATATGACATTATCATCAGGATCACTACAATGATGGGAGCTTGGGAATCATTGCCACCTAATCTGGATAGTAAGCTGAACAAGATTGCAGGGAACGAGGATCGAACGTCCGTAAAACGCTGTTAGATTTTCACGCAGACCAGCGGTTGTCATAATTGCATCGCATCTCTGAGATCAGGCGTAGGAGAAGTCCGATTTAAGGATCAACCTGTGAAGTAGTGAATAAGTGTACATAAATTATGTAATAGTGATTTAAAAGTGTTCATGTGTATAGTGATTAATATGCAGTGTGTAGAAATGAAAGAGGCCACTGATAAAAGTATGTTTATCAGGTGGAAAATGTGTGAATCTAAGTGTTGTGTAAAGGATAACATGATGGCTTAAATCAAGCGTCATGGTAGTTCCAGCGAAAAGGAAAAAGTGAGTACCCATTTTATAATGTTATTATAACTAAATAGTTCACCATGTAACGATTTATCACTTTGAGAATAAGATGTAATAGTCACTTACTCAACGAGTTTTCACCACTCGTCTTGAATAAAGTATGGCTTGGAAGGTGATTTGTTTAGGGCCATTTAGGTCGAAAATAGTGATGGATGTAACGGTAACGTTAAATGAGTAATAATAATAATAATCTGGGGTAGGCAACAGTAAAGTAATAGGCATTTTTGGCCTAAATAACGTTCAAAGAGTGTCATGTCTAATATAAAGATACTGTATTTTGGTAAACAGTAAGAAAGTAATGTGGAATATAGCGAAATACGAGAGCTTTTTCAGTGTCAGTGAAATGTGAATGAATATTTGATATGGTCAATCCTTAGGATTATGTTTGAGGACCATTAAAGTAAAGTAAGCCAGTAAATTTATTACATTTGTGTTAGGAGCTATGTAAAGCTTTGGCTTAAGTGGTATGACAGAGAGAACGCGGGTGCCTTAATAATGGAGTCATCTATGTGAAGTATTGTTTGAAGCCACATATAGCGTGCAGAATTAACGTAGAATCCAGTGATTTACGTAAATAAATAATTGCGGAGACCAACTAGTATAGCTTGCGCGTTAGGTGAGAAGTTGGCTGAATCTACGAGTAGTATCGCCCTTGAGCATACTGTATTATTCGCAGCGAATTGGACAGAGCCTGTCTGTATCCAACGCTGGCATGAATTATGGCCACTAATGACGTCCGCCGAGACGCAGTGAGCATGTATATAAATGACCTACCCTGAGAGGTAAGGATCATATTCAGATTTCCTTATATTTTATTGACAGCTGCTGGTGAAAATCGTCGATTTTCACTATGATGCGCGTCTAAAGCCACTAGTAGTCACCATAGAACGGCAAGGCTATCACTAGAATTCCACCCCAGCCATGAATATTAATTAAGGAGCCAGTTGAGCCCAAAACACTATAAAGATAGGTGTTAAATATTTAAATGACTCAATTACTTAGGAGCCACACTTAGCGTAACTCCAGTACTGCAATTGTAAACAAACTTGACCTTGACAGCAGAGAGAGGTGGGGTTGTAGACCACTTCTGCGGCAGCCATCTTGACTAGCCAGCTGGAACGAATTTTATTGCCTGCTGAGGGGGAGGAAGGTCGGTCGACCGGTCCCTTGTAAATTAGAGTCACAGAGGGACACTGAAGAATATCGATATTTCAATATGCAATTAAGATATGAGTATTATGATGATGCCAATTGAATTGAATGGTGTGTTGCAACTCACATACGTTGTTGGATCATAGAAATCAGATAATATTTGGCTCAGTTATTCTCTGAGGAGGAAAGCTGAACCAAAATAATGTAGGCATCTTCTTTTAGAATGCATTTTTCCAGTTCACGCTAATTTATGCAGACGGGTATGTGTTTTCCCAGAACATGACACATTTGTAACGATGATAAACCCGACAAGATTCTGAAAATCATTGTATGGTGAAACTATAATATATTCTATCCATGTTTATTTTGGAATGGATAAGTACCACTTTTCTTAAAGCGTTCATATGGATGGAAAGAAGGAAGATGATTCGCACGACACAACAAATATTTGTTAATGAATGCAAAAAAATAATGAATTTATGCTAATCAAGGAAATGCCATAAGAAACGGAGTAATGTTTTATTAATGTCATTTTGATGTGATATGTGATTTTGTGTCATGATACTCCAATTAACTAAGATTGTGTCACATGATGAATACTATGGAAACCCATGGAAGTCTGAAAATATCATTGACAGGATGCTAGAATTAGATTTGAGTGCAGTGTAGCACTATTTTAAGAAGAAAGCTCACAGAATAACCCTATTTTTATTTGTGGGAATTAAATATAATTTGTCCTTCATTTGTATTTGTTGTATAGCCATGATTTTAGACCAGTAAATAGTTCATTTTAGGAAAATGTTGTGTATTTCCTGTAGAGTAGTTACCTGGTAGACTCAAATCCTGAGCATGTGGTCGTATGGTGGGCAGGAACGTCCCATACCTCGAAAGACCGTGAGTAAGCTGGGATACGAACACATGGTCCACATGATGACAGTTGGGTACATGGAGGATATGTCTCTGTACTAGGATTGAGTCACAGGTACTGCTAAAAGTCGGCCAAGATATTAATGGTAGAAGCAAATACAGCATAGAAATTAGGGTAGAATAGGAAAAGGCCGCGTCCCATTTGTTAATAAGCCATCACGTAAAATAAATGTTGATAATCCTCCATAAAACATGCTTAAATGTAAATGTAACTTACACACAAACCCCTTTAATTATCATGGCCCAAGCAATGTGGGACGGTATTAACTTATTATGGAACCGCCTGCGTCTGTGCAATATGAGCGATCTTGGCATTGCACAAACTGGCCAGGGAAAAGATAACAAAGCATGAAAGACCCTTAACATTATCATGACGGCCCATACGTGGGGCATTTGGCAATAAAAACCACTCCCTGG
Organism: Meconema thalassinum; assembly: GCA_946902985.2. Lineage (NCBI taxonomy): Eukaryota > Metazoa > Arthropoda > Insecta > Orthoptera > Tettigoniidae > Meconema > Meconema thalassinum. The sequence goes on along the minus strand of OX336391.1, from coordinate 69,769,239 downwards.
ACAATTTTATTAATAATTCAGAATATGGCCGATGTCTTACAATGGGGCAACCAGAATGATAATGATCTTATTCTTATCATGTCGCCCAGATGTGTGTGGCAAAGCATGGATACCCATAAAATTATCATGGCGCCCAGTACGTGGATGGCTTATGGGATTCAGAAAACCCCATAATAATAGCATGGTTTTCCTGGAAAAAACCATAAAATTAGTATTTTTCCTCAAACTTTGTTTGAGCGATTGTGAGTCTTTCTAGATGATATTCAGACGTCAGACACTGTTGTCAGACGGGTACGAGGGTCTGTACCCATTCCATAGTTGGTTTTGACATTTTGTAATATGTTGTTGTTGTGGTCGCGGGATCTGAATCCTTTTCTTTCTAATAGAACGCGCCAGCATATTCAGCTGCGGCCTACCTGAATCTCAAATTAAGAAGTACAGGATGGCTGGAACTGAAGACGTACTCAGGTGTATTGCTGAGTTAAGGGAACATTTTGATGAGACTAATGCTAAGAGAAAGGAAGAAATTAGAGAATTTAAAGATGAAATAGCGGGTAGATTGGATGCCAATCAAACCGAAATAAATACTAGATTGGATGCCAATCAAACCGAAATAAACACTAGACTAGAGGCTAATCAAGCCGAAATAAACACTAGACTAGAGGCTAGTCAAGCTAATGTAAACACGCAGTTAGAATCAAACCTAATAGAGGTTAATAAGAAAATGGATGACGTTAAAGAGTCTGTCCAGCGTGAAGTAACTAAGAATATTGTTAGCGTGGTCTCAGAAATGCAAGATGATAACGATAAATGCTTTGAGTCTATTGAGTTAAAACTAGAGAGCAATCTGCAAGCGTGCAGAGAGTCACAGCGTGAGATTAACGATAGTTTAAGCAGTATGTCCATGGAGCTTAAAGACATTCAGAGTCAGAATGAAGCTAATACTAAACGTCAATTAGAGCAATTTAATACGTTCACTCAGACCGTGGATCAAAGGCTCGAGGATAGTGACGTAAAATGGAATACGCGAATGGCAGGTTACGTCAAGGCGGTAGACGAAGCATTAAGAAAACAGGATCAGAATATCCTTGACCAATGCAAGGAAATCCAGGAAATAAAAACTTCTGATCAAGAGAATAAGGAGATAATGTCAAATATGAAGAGACAAGTCGGGAAAGTGCAGAAAGAGTTGGAACAAACTCAGAGCGACTTAGCAGTTATCCATAAAAGACAGGATGAGGACCAGGGAGAAATCACGAAAATATGGACTGAAATCTCTCATATACAAGGTCACATTCAAAAGGAAGTTACAGGCTTACGAGAAGAATTAGAACCTCGAGAAGGCTTGAAGACTGAAGCCAGCGATAAGACTCTTGCTGAAGTAAGAGAAAGTCTAGCGGGGGAAATTATCCACCTGAAGGAAAACCTTAAGGATGATAAGGAAAAGGTATTTTCTATGGCAGAAAGAAACCAAGATCGCCTAGAGAAAATAGAACGAGAGGTATTAGCTCGTTTGGAAAGGGCAGAAAATAGACACAGCCAAATCGAGACTAGAATGATCGCGCAGGTGGAATCTATGTTGCGGAATCCTAGGTCTAGCGAAGGAAGTATAGACGAGAATAGGAGGAATAAATGGGCAGAGATAGAAATACAGCCCACTCCAAAGAATGCAGCCATGCCAAGTGACAGCCCGTATACCACACCTGGTATGCAAATTGCCATGTCAACACCGCATGAAAATGCTGTTCAAAGTCAAATAGTCACAGTTGTAAGGGCTAGTGATGAGAAACCAAAGAAATACTCTGGGAGTAATTCTAACATGACACCCAAGTACTGGCTTAAAGAAGTTTCCGAGTACTTGAATGACGCGAAAGTTCCGCCAGAGCGCAGGTTAAGAGCGATTGAAAAACTAACCGAAGGGGAGTGTGCCCTATGGTTTAGGAGTTTTCGGTACACGTTCGACACCGTTGACGAATTTCGCCAAGCATTTTTAAGCAGATACTGGAACGCGAGCATACAACAGAACCTCAGATTGGATTTGTATTCCAGGCGTTACAGTACTAGTAATCCGACTTAGTACGGAGAATTCTTTGTGAATCAATTGTGCCGTTTTCGCGAGCTTGATGAAGGACTTAGAGAGTCAGATTTGTGCATAGCGATAGCCAAGCAGCTACCGTATGAAGTACAACGTCTGCTAATCTCAGCAAACGCCAAAACTGCGATCGATATGGAGGAAGTGCTGAGACAACTCGATCTAACCACAGTGCAGCACACAAGGCAAAGTCGAAACGTGGAACAAGTCAACATGACGAATACGCCGACTGAACCGACTAAGGTGCAGACAAAAAGCAAGTCTACAAGCACCGAAACAGAAAAATCCGACTGGCAACGCGAAGGACGCGAAAACCAAAATTGGAGGCCAGCATATCGAGGAGGATCGAACCGTGGAAACCGAGGAAGGAAGAACTGGAATCAGCGCGGTACCAGAGACCAGCAGCTTGATAACAGAAGGAATTACGGCCGAAATGGGAACAACCAAGGATGGAGATCCCAAGAGCAGAGTCGCGAGTTCGATGAAGAGGCGGAAGAACGCTATCACGCATCTTTAAGATACATGGAAGAGCGCGGAGATGATCCGAGACAAGCGCGAGTTCATTGGGTTGAAGCGATTAGGAATAGAAGGTCACCCGACATATATAAAAATGATGACGGTGCCAAGAGTCTGGAACTTCAACAGCATGAAGACAGGCAGAAGAACTCCACAAAGAATGGAGCAATTGAAAAAAAACACCAAATTTAAATGACCAAAGAGAGATAAGTTCAGGATGGAATACAGTGAATGTTGTTAACTGGATTGCCAAACCTGAGGAGCTTATCGAAGACCTAGATGAAAGGACGGTCAATGTAAGAAGGGAACTACCCATTATTATTGTAAACATTGCGGGCATGAAGATAAGAAGTCTCATTGATACAGGGTCAACATTGTGTTTGATAACCCAGGCATTATATAATGAAATACAAAGTAAAATTCACGTATTGAAAATACCTATTTCAAGCGTGAAAATAAAAGGTGTGATACCAGATAAGGTTATGATATGCAAATACCAAGTATTTTTAGATTTGCAGATAGGGAACTCTACATTCTCACAGAGCTTCCTACTTGTGAATAAGCTGCCGTATAACCTCATTGTTGGGATGGATTTCATAAGAGAGTATAAAGTTATTATAGATCTCTCGCAAGACATTGTAATGTTTCGCGCAAGTGAGGGAAAGGAAGAGTTAGAACTCTCATTAAAGCATAATGAAACGAGACCAGAAGAATACGTATGGCATACATACGGAGATATGACTGGGGATGCAGTGTCGACATCAGAAGACATTGAGGAAGAGTTGGCAACACTGGCCGCAGACATTGAAAAGGACCTCGAACTAAAATTTGAAGAATGCCTGGAAGAGAAAATTGAGGAAGCTAAATTTGGTCCAGAACATAAGAAAATGCTAAGGGAACTGCTATTTGAGTATAAAGGAGTCTTCGATTCGAGACCTGGCCGGATCAAAAATTTCCAATATGCGTTCCAAGTCAGCGATTGGACACCATTCAAACAGAAGCCGTATCCTGTAGCCGAGAAACATTATTTAAAGGTCAAAGAAGCAATTCAGGAAATGCTAGAAGCAGGCGTCATTGTGAAGACAGCCACACCCTATGTCAGCCCACTGGTAGTTGTACCTAAACAGGACGGAAGTGTGAGGATATGCCTGGACCTACGAAACTTGAATTCCAAGGTCATACCGGAATTTGATAAAGTGCCGCCCATTAAGGAGGTACTCAGGAAAGACTGTGTTCTCAAATCTTGACCTGACGGCAAGTTTTCACCATCTTGCCCTGGAAGAGAAAACAAGTTTGTTAACTGGATTTTTATTTGACCAGCACACGTATTCATACGTGCGTCTTCCATTTGGATTAAAAACAGCAGGTTCAGCGTTGATACGAGCGCTAGATCGGAACCTGTCTGAAGAAGTAAAAGCTACAACCATATGTTACGTAGATGATATACTACTGACATCTGAAACAGTCGAAGAACACGTCAGAGATCTACGCAAGTTGTTATATGACCTAAGTCAGGCTAACTTTAAGGTCAATATAAAGAAGTCTAACTTTGCTCAGAGAGAAGTTAAATTTCTAGGCCACGTGATAGATGCACAAGGAGTCAGGCCTAATCCGGGAAAATTGGAAGTCATTAAACATTTCCCGAGACCAACAAAGGTAAAGAACGTCAGGCAATATCTAGGCGTTATTGGATTCTTTTCAAACCATTGCCCAAAGTATACCGAGACCGTAGCACCACTCCAAGACTTACTGAAGAAGGGAGGAAGATGGCGCTGGACGGAACAATGTGAGGAAGCCTTCGTGAAGTCTAAACAGATGCTGTTAGATTATGTAAAATTGGGATATCCTGACTACACTCAGAAATTTATTATCCAGACTGATGCATCATTCATAGGTATTGGAGCAATGTTATATCAGGAAAATAAGGACAGACCAGAGGAGAAAACTTATATTGCTTTTATCAGTAGAAGGTTGAAACCTAATGAAAAGAATTATACGGTCACGGAGATCGAACTACTCGCGATACTGTATGCCCTACAGTATTGGCGAAAGCTAGTTTATGGTTTTAGAATTATATTGAGAACAGACCATAAAGCCCTAACGTTCTTGCTGAAAACTGACTTGTCAAGTCAAAGACTGACGAGATGGTCCCTGTACATACAGCAATTTCAAGTGGAAATAGAGTATTGTCCGGGGAAGGACAATATCATACCTGACTTGCTAAGCAGATACCCTACAGCTGATGAAGAAGAAGTTTTAGTTATCGAGATAGAAGATAGAGATCAGAAGACCTTAGATGATCTGAGGAACATCACCGTTTTTCAACGTGAAGATCCCTGGATACGGTTCATGATTAATTACTTCGAGGGAAAGCTGGATAGAGGAACCCCGATGTATGTGGAAGCTGAAGCACTATCAACGGAATATCTATGGTTTAACCAGATGTTACATAAATGGAGCGACTCAGACCACACCAGACCTAGGATAGTCGTACCACCAAAGAAACCCGCTAGTTCAGATCCAGAGAGCAGGAAATATAAAAAATTTCAGCATGCCTATCACGGACCCTACCTGATTATAAGGGATCTGCAAAATAATGCATATCGGATCAAAGACGAAGCAACAGGTAGAGAAGTCGTTGTAAATGCAGCTAATTTAAAGCTATATAGTCCACCAGAGGATTATGATACGAGAGAGGAGCAAGCAATGCACACCCAAATGGACGAGGAGTCATTACGTATGCACGGAAAGAATCTTGAGAAAAGCTTGCAGTCCCAGGAAGGAACGGAGCGAAGCGACCAGCTCGCAGACCCACGGGATCCGAAGAGAGAATGCAGCTGTCAACTGAAGGAACTTTATGACCAGTTGAGGGAGGCCGCTACGGAGCTAGAGGAAATGAATGAACAATTGAGAAGGCAGAACGAGAGGCTACGAGACAGCAGACAGAGTGGAATGGGGGAACGAGAGATCCCATTGCCGAGAGCACTGACCGCTTAAAGTAAATACTGCATGGAGTCGATGCCATCTGAAAGGCCCGAAAAATTCACTTATGAAATGAATTTTCCGAGCTTAGCAGGGGAAAGATGTGCCCCATCAGTCACGGCAGTCTGGCATCGAACTCGGGTCTTATCAGAGAAGACCAGGCACATGGTTATGCCTAGAGTCGAACCATTGTCTCTGAGGGGGAGCAATTACAGGGAACCCAAAGAGCAATGAGAGGTATACTGACATATAATAAGGTAGCGTGATTTCACGATCTATATGTGAATATCATAGCAATTTAAGGTGAAGAATTGTAGCCAAATGCAAGGAAATATACATTTTCAGAGCATACGAGAATGAGAGGAGGCCAGTTTGAAGTTTTACAAATTACCCTTAGCAAGTGGGCGGAGAACTTAGGCGCCGAGCGCACTATTTACGTCTGGAGCGGGGAGACAGCTCAAAATTAATGACCCGGGTATTCACCGCTTGACAACGATTGAACCTAGAGTAGGGATGATGGCCCACGGAAATTAATTAATTACAGCCAAGTGGAGTATTGAAATGCATTGAAATATACACCCAGGTGAATATATTCACGGAGAGGTAATTTAGGAGTGGTTTTTCACCTAAATTAATACTTATATCTCCAAATGAACGAATTACAACCTAGCTTACGCTCAAGAGCAGTGATTTTGTGACCAGCCAACGGGGAACCACCACAGTAGCGTCCTGACGCGCTGAACTAAGGCAATTAATTGTAATTAATTGGCCGAAGCGATCGCCGGCACGCGAATGTTTTTGAAACCTCCACACCTAAATAAACAAGATGTAGATGTCATTTCGGCTGAAGAGGTATTATTTCAAGAAAGGAGTCGCTCTCATGTGTCCAGTGGACTATTTTGTACGAGAAACCTTTATAAGGGAGAGCAGCTCAAACCAAGCCAGTTGTTGTTCTACAGTTGTTCTACAGTATACACGTAACTAAGACGCTGCCAGTAAGCACGCCAAATGTTAAAGTATCAACGCTCCGCCGTTGAAGAACAATAGAAGCAAGTCATAAAGCTTCATAAGTAATCATGAAGTGCGTCGAAAGTAATTTAATACAGATATTTATCTATGATCTGACGCAAATATAAATTCGCCACAGCGAAAAGGGAACTTATAATGTTTTTGAACAGTTCATATACCGGGAGGTATTGTCAGGATTGTATATGACATTATCATCAGGATCACTACAATGATGGGAGCTTGAGAATCATTGCCACCTAATCTGGATAGTAAGCTGAACAAGATTGCAGGGAACGAGGATCGAACGTCCGTAAAACGCTGTTAGATTTTCACGCAGACCAGCGGTTGTCATAATTGCATCGCATCTCTGAGATCAGGCGTAGGAGAAGTCCGATTTAAGGATCAACCTGTGAAGTAGTGAATAAGTGTACATACATTATGTAATAGTGATTTAAAAGTGTTCATGTGTATAGTGATTAATATGCAGTGTGTAGAAATGAAAGAGGCCACTGATAAAAGTATGTTTATCAGGTGGAAAATGTGTGAATCTAAGTGTTGTGTAAAGGATAACATGATGGCTTAAATCAAGCGTCATGGTAGCGCCAAAGCTGAAGCGCTGGCACCATCCAGCTAAAAGGAAAAAGTGAGTACCCATTTTATAATGTTATTATAACTAAATAGTTCACCATGTAACGATTTATCACTTTGAGAATAAGATGTAATAGTCACTTACTGAACGAGTTTTCACCACTCGTCTTGAATAAAGTATGGCTTGGAAGGTGATTTGTTTAGGGCCATTTAGGTCGAAAATAGTGATGGATGTAACGGTAACGTTAAATGAGTAATAATAATAATAATCTGGGGTAGGCAACAGTAAAGTAATAGGCATTTTTGGCCTAAATAACGTTCAAAGAGTGGCATGTCTAATATAAAGATACTGTATTTTGGTAATCAGTAAGAAAGTAATGTGGAATATAGCGAAATACGAGAGCTTTTTCAGTGTCAGTGAAATGTGAATGAATATTTGATATGGTCAATCCTTAGGATTATGTTTGAGGACCATTAAAGTAAAGTAAGCCAGTAAATTTATTACATTTGTGTTAGGAGCTATGTAAAGCTTTGGCTTAAGTGGTATGGCAGAGAGAACGCGGGTGCCTTAATAATGGAGTCATCTATGTGAAGTATTGTTTGAAGCCACATATAGCGTGCAGAATTAACGTAGAATCCAGTGATTTACGTAAATAAATAATTGCGGAGACCAACTAGTATAGCTTGCGCGTTAGGTGAGAAGTTGGCTGAATCTACGAGTAGTATCGCCCTTGAGCATACTGTATTATTCGCAGCGAATTGGACAGAGCCTGTCTGTATCCAACGCTGGCATGAATTATGGCCACTAATGACGTCCGTCGAGACGCAGTGAGCATGTATATAAATGACCTACCCTGAGAGGTAAGGATCATATTCGTCGTATAGGAAACGCAGATTTCCTTATATTTTATTGACAGCTGCTGGTGAAAATCGTGGATTTTCACTATGATGCGCGTCTAAAGCCACTAGTAGTCACCATAGAACGGCAAGGCTATCACTAGAATTCCACCCCAGCCATGAATATTAATTAAGGAGCCAGTTGAGCCCAAAACACTATAAAGATAGGTGTTAAATATTTAAATGACTCAATTACTTAGGAACCACACTTAGCGTAACTCCAGTACTGCAATTGTAAACAAACTTGACCTTGACAGCAGAGAGAGGTGGGGTTGTAGACCACTTCTGCGGCAGCCATCTTGACTAGCCAGCTGGAACGAATTTTATTGCCTGCTGAGGGGGAGGAAGGTCGGTCGACCGGTCCCTTGTAAATTAGAGTCACAGAGGGACACTGAAGAATATCGATATTTCAATATGCAATTAAGATATGAGTATTATGATGATGCCAATTGAATTGAATGGTGTGTTGCAACTCACATACGTTGTTGGATCATAGAAATCAGATAATATTTGGCTCAGTTATTCTCTGAGGAGGAAAGCTGAACCGAAATAATGTAGGCATCTTCTTTTAGAATGCATTTTGCCAGTTCACGCTAATTTATGCAGACGGGTATGTGTTTTCCCAGAACATGACACATTTGTTACGATGATAAGCCCGACAAGACCCAGAAAATCGTTGTATGGTGAAACTATAATATATTCTATCCATGTTTATTTTGGAAGGGATAAGTACCACTTTTCTTAAAGCGTTCATATGGATGGAAAGAAGGAAGATGATTCGCACGACACAACAAATATTTGTTAATGAATGCAAAAAAATAATGAATTTATGCTAATCAAGGAAAATGCCATAAGAAACGGAGTAATGTTTTATTAATGTCATTTTGATGTGATATGTGATTTTGTGTTATGATACTCCAATTAAATAAGATTGTGTCTCATGATGAATACTATGGAAACCCATGGAAGTCTGAAAATATCATTGACAGGATGCTAGAATTAGATTTGAGTGCAGTGTAGCACTATTTTAAGAAGAAAGCTCACAGAATAATCCTATTTTTATTTGTGGGAATTAAATATAATTTGTCCTTTATTTGTATTTGTTGTATAGCCATGATTTTAGACCAGTAAATAGTTCATTTTAGGAAAATGTTGTGTATTTCCTGTAGAGTAGTTACCTGGTAGACTCAAATCCTGAGCATGTGGTCGTATGGTGGGCAGGAACGTCCCATACCTCGAAAGACCGTGAGTAAGCTGGGATACGAACACATGGTCCACATGATGACAGTTGGGTACAGTTTATATTTATTCATTTATATATTTATTGATTTATATATATTTACAAGCAATTATTTATTGATTAGGTAAATGAAAATCCACAGCCTGCTTCCAGTCTCCGACCGGGTCAGGAATGGAATGAATGAAGCCCCCATCTAGCGGCGAGGATATGAACTGTGCCGGCTGCCGAGGCCTGACGCACTCCTCTGGGGCAATGATTAAATGAATGACAGATGAAATGAAATGATAGTGGAGAGTGTTGCTGGAATGAAATTATGACAGGGAAAACCGGAGTACCCGGAGAAAAACCTGTCTGCCTCCGTTTTGTCCAGCACAGATCTCACATGGAGTGACCGGGATTTGAACCACGGATCCAGCGGTGAGAGGCCGGCGTGCTGCCGCCTAAGCCACGGAGGCTTGGTTAGGTAAATAATGATTTTATTTATTTATTTGTTTGCAGATAACGGGTATGCCTTACATGTCTGAGAGAGAAGAAACCATTGCACTTTTGAGCCCACTAGAAGGAAACAGCAACAAGCCACTGCAAGTGAAGGTGAGATGATTTTTTAAACTAACTTGTTTCATTTTCTTGTTTTATATTTTATTTTATGAAATGCATGTATTAACATGAATTTAGGTATTTATAGCGTGTTATTCTATTTATTTTTAGAAACTTGGAAAGCAAAGCCTTACCGCCGTAGCAGTTGCTAAAAAAAACGAAACGCACTAAAGCGAAACCATTGCCGAAGAGTGAACTGTATAAAACTCAGGTAAGTCTAACTTAAAAATGCTATTCCATTTTACCACTACTGAAAACTCTTAGACAAAAATATCATTACCTGTAAATGACTGGGACAATGATTGCTTTCTTGATTAATGGCTATGTTGTTGTTGACTGTGAAAAGTACAAGGCCATGTTGGATTTTCTAAAAACAAAACAAAAAATAATTGAATTTATGGTGGTTCGCTATGGACTCAACGAATATCCACAGGTTTGAACATGATAATGTGAACAAAATGGCATGACATTCATTTTTGTTTATATATAGGTTAAAGGGGGGGGGATGTAAATGACTGTAGCATTATAAAAAGAAACTGAGTACATGGGTTACTGTTAGTGCCAACATACAGTTTATTTTTTAATGGTGTTTTGATATATTAATGCCAATTAACGTTAACTTTTTATTTACAAGTATTGATTGATTGATTGAGTGATGGGTTATTTAGTTTGATTTTAGGTGTCGCCATGTGCCATTAACGTAATGAACAGACAGTGAACAAGCATGCATTATGCTTTAAAGTACTCTGTGCTCTTGTGCAACGTTAATAACTTACAAAAAGAAAAATGTTTTATTATAACACATGGCGTTAGTTACAAACGCAACAAGTGAGCAAGTTGGTTTACCACGTGGGTTGAATTTAAAATCAGAAAATGATCGTTGGTTAACATATGAATCCTTGGCCTGTAGGCTTTTTGTCGACACATAAACTTGCAAAAGCCGGTTTCTTTTACTTCAGCAGAGAAGATGTGATGCGCTGTGTGTTTTGTCGTATTGAACTCTCACACTGGGAAGAAGGGGATGATCCCTTTAGAGACCATTTGCGATGGTCTCCTTGTTGTCCTAACATGCTTGGAAAACATGTGGGTAACCTACCAGTATATCCATTTTACCGAACCACAAGGCATTTGCCGCTACTTACTTTGCTGAATCACAAATAAATAATAATAATAATAATAATGATATATTACCAGCCAACAACGGTAGTGTCGATATATGTGGTCCATATGCCATAGACAGTGTTGAATTGGCGTGCGCTTTTGAAACATTGGGAGTTTGCAAGACTAAGGCATTAGCACACCCTGAGTACAGCTCTGAAGAAAAACGTTTAGAATCTTATAAAAATGTTTGGCCATTAATATTAAAACACCTTACCAAACAGCTAAGTGAAGCTGGATTTTTTTTACTTGTGAAGGGGATAAAACAATATGTTTTTATTGTGGATTTGCTTTAAAGGATTGGCAAATGACTGCTGACCCTTTTGTGCAACACGCTCGTTGGTTACCAAACTGTAAATACATGGTGTTGCTTAATGGTCAGGAATTTGTGCACACTATTCGTAAAGAATACGTGATTGCAGCACAAGACATAAAAGTGCCTTTAGAGTTAGAACACGCTGAGCAAATACATGAGGCTGAAAGAAAAGACTTGTCTTACGAACAGATACAAAAGTGTGACCAACAATTATGTAAAATTTATTATCAAAATGAACTAGGTGTTGTATTTTTGCCTTGTGGACACATGATAGCATGTGTCAAGTGTGCATTAGAATTTAACACTTGTGCTATATGCAGAAAAGTAGTATCTGCTACAGTTAGGGCATTTCTTGCATAACTAGTATAATTTATTAGCCATGCATAGTGCGAAATCCCTAATTGCACAATATTATTAAAGCTGTTTTAGAGTGTAATAGATATGCTTTTGTTTTGTTTATAGACTACTACAATGAATGTTTTGAATGCTGTGGGACAATCATGTGGCTTAGAGACAAAGAAGCTCAGCGAATTGCCAACGCATATTCCATTCCGCATTATCAAGATTCGGAAATTGAAAACAGCAATAAGGTGATCGTGTACTTTGTGTATGTGAAAACTTTGAGACATTTCTGCCTATACGGTTTAGTGATATGTCGGAGAGTGTTTTTGATGAAGTCAATAATGCTGTGCAACCTGTACATTTAATTTATGAAGGTTTTAAAACAATAGGTGTAAGGTTCGTTTGAATTAAATAAAAAAACAAATGTCAAATAATAATAATAGAAGATATAAGTGATGACAATGGACTGAAAGAAAAGTATGTTTATAGAAAAATAATGTTTTAGTTTTTAGTATTGTCTTAAAACATATTATCATGACACCAAAAACATGTATATAAAGTTTGTAAATAAATGCAAAATGATGTTACAATGCTGTTTTATTTCATACAAAGTTAGTATATTTAACATTGCAGAGTATACAGGATTATGACAATATATGCACACTGAATACAAGCCTTTCTCTCTTTACAATAGTCTGTTATAGTTTCAAACATAAGGCTTGTTGTAGATAATTTTATATCAATGTCCATTCACTGTTGTTTTCGAAAACTGGGGGATCCGCAATGGTTGTATAGGGATAAAAACCTCCTTGTTATTACTATTTAGTCATTTTGATCCTCTTGCATATCAATAGCAGATGACCTAGATGTTCCACTCTTTAAAACGCCAACAAGAACACTACCTCTTGCATAGTTTGTGATGTTGATGGCTCTTGCGACGTGGAAGATGGATTAAAAATAACTTTTAGAACAGGGGTTAAACGTTGCTCATTAAACAATGCACTATTTTGAGTAGCAATATGGTTTTCTTGATTTTTTGTCGACGGCAACTGTGTTTCATGCAGTACACTACATTGATGATCACTGACACTTAAAACCTCACTATTTTTACATTTTAGGTCACCACGACAATGTTTGGAACGTTGCTTTGAACAACGGCAAATAACAGTTCCATTTTTATTGGTTCGTTTCACAATATATGATTATCCTTTATAGTATGCGTAAGGCTTACCATACATAGCCACTGATACTTCCATGTCAATTGTCAAGCATAGACTAAGCTCTAGTAAAGTCAACTTGGTAATAAGAATAATAGTTTAATGTGAGAGCAAATATGGATCCAAAGAGTTCAGGTAAAAGTGGAAGCAAATAAGCAAATATAAGAACCAAGAGTGGGGGTAAAAGTGGTCGCAAAGTGGTAGACCCATTACACAATAATTTCAGCACGATGAAGCTCTTGTTCAATTTCTTTGATTTCCCAATCGTGACCGGTATGCCCAGCTTGTTGTAAAGCATGCAATTGTCGAAGCCGTTGAATTAGCTTACTGGGTTTGTTCCAGTATACAAATTTAACAAATAGATTTTAGGTGTAAACAAAGCATTACCATTACCATTATCATCATCATCATTATCATCATCATGATCATCATTATCATCATGACCATCATCACTATTACTAATTAGTCCTTTTTGATCCTCTTGCAATACCACTTCATTTATAGTCTGAGTTGATTTTGATAGTGTTGAAGGTTTCTTGGACGTTGACAACTGTCTTAACATGACTTTTTTAGGACATGATAAGTCCTTTTGAACAAACACTGCACTATCATTAGCCGCAATATCGTTTTCTTGAACTTGCTTTTTAGCATTTTGATAGTTGTTTGTGAACAGCAAGCGTGGTTCGTTTAGAGCACTACATTGATGAACACTCACACTTAAAACCTTTCCATTTTTAGCCTATTTTCAATTTTGAAAAAATAGGCTTATGAGATCACCTTTTGTCCGTGTGTGTGTGTGCGTGTGTGTGTGTGATTCGTGTGTGTGTGTCCCCCTAATAAAATCTAAACGGCTGGAGCGATTTCAATGAAACTCAGTAAGCTCATAGCACTATTCCCTGCGACCCCGACCGTGCCCTTCAAATTTTGTTAACACTCACCAATCCAACATGGCAGCTGTGCGAAATATTTCACCAGCATTCAATATCTCCGAAACTATTACAGATATTACCCTGACATTTTGAATGGTGATAAAGGGAACAACTATAAGTTCACTTATGTGACCTTTGAAATTCTGGTAACTACAAAACGAACATGGCGGCCAAGCGAAGTTGCGACTTTTAAATAGACGTTTCTCGCGATTTAACCAACCAAACGCAATGAAACATGGTACAGTATATGTTTATATACATTGTAATGCACCGACATCTAACTTCGTTCAATTGTTTACATAACCACAAGATGGCGGATGTGCGAAATATTTCACCGGCATTCCATATCTGTGAAACTATTAGCGGTATCTCCCTGAAATCTTTTACGGAGATAAAGGGCACTACGTAAGTCCATCTATAAGACTTTCAGAAACCGGTTAACTACATACGAACATGGCAGCCAAGCGAAGTTGAAAATTTTAAATAGACCTTTCTCGCGATTTAATGTTCCAAACGCACTGAAATCTGGTACAGGAAATATTTATACACATTGTAATGCACTGGTATCTAATTTAGTCCAATTGTTTACATAACCTCAAGAAGGCGGATGTGCGAATTTTAAAATTAAGTTTTTATTTCTTGTGATGTAGTCATGCGATCGAATTGAAAGTTTGAATATTGAACCTACGCAATAATTTTCCTTTAATGGTACATGACTCTATGGCCTATACATTTAACAATTCAACATGGCGACCATCCAAAATATTTAGTCGGCTCTGAATATCTACGAAACTATTATAGCAATCAAACTGAATATCTTAATGTTCATAGGGGCTATGAACTTACGTTCACCTTTAGGACTTTAAATAACTTGGTGTTCACAAATCCAACATGGAGGCGACGCGAAATATGAAAATTCACATGGACGTTTCTCGCAATTTAACCATCTGATTGTAGTGAAACTTGGAACAGTAAATCCTTATACAAATGGTAATCCACTGGCATCTAATTTATTTCAATTATTTCCATAACCTCAAGATGGCAGCTGTGCGAAATTTTAAAATCTCCTTGTTATTTCTTGTGTCCTAATTATGCGATTGTAGTTTGAATACTACACGCACACAATAATCTGCATGTAACAGTACATAACTCGAGGACCTACATATATAAAATCCAACATGGCGACCATCCGAAATTTTTAGTCGGTTCTCAATATCTACGAATCTATTACAGCAATCAAACTGAAATTGTGTATGTTGCTAGAGGCAATTAACATAAGTAGGATATATGAAAATAGGCTGTATAGTTCTTCACGGAACTACTTGTTACTTTTCAGATTGCCTCGACATTTTGTTGACCTCTCTTTTGAGCATCGCCAGAATATTATTCCATTCACATTCTGGCGATTATAGTTATAGGAGTAGTCTTGATAGAGTGCACGTAGCCTACCTTTGTTGGTTGTAATATGTTCCATAGTAGTAACTGACCTGTCAGCACGATGTTCACACTACAAAGGTTACAACTGTTTTGCTGATGGAGTGACCTACCATAAGCTTATATATTGGCTTATGTATTGGCTTTTTGTGTTGGCTTTTGTATTGGCTTTTTGTGTTGGCTTTTCGGGTTGGCTTTTTGTGTTGGCTTTTTGTGTTGACTTTTGTGTTGGCTTTTTGTGTTGGCTTTTTGTTTTGGCTTTTTTTGTTTGCTTTTCGTGTTGACTTTTTGTGTTGGCTTTTGTGTTGGCTTTTTGTGTTGGCTTTTCGTGTTGGCTTTTCGTGTTGGCTTTTTGTGTTGGCTTTTCGTATTGGCTTTTTGTGTTGGCTTTTGTGTTGGCTTTTTGTGTTGGCTTTTCGTGTTGGCTTTTTGTGTTGGCTTTTTGTGTTGGCTTAAGTATTGGCTTTTGGATTGGCTTATTTGACAAGTTATTTGTGTCAATGTATTTAGTGGATTTTTTTCTTGGTGTTGGAAAGTAGTTGAAAGAGAGGGAATATTTAAAGACTTAACCTCAGCTCACTAACCTAACCTAACCTAACTTCACCCAACCTAACCTAACCTAACCTTTCAACTCTCAGATGTTAATTAAATTCTGTGCATAGTCGAGTTGGAACCCAAGACCTCAGGGGTAAAAAACCAATTATTTTTTGATGGCTTGTTTTGGTAACTTATTTTGATGGCTAACCTAACTTTACCTAACCTAACCTAACCTCAGCTCACTTTGGATATTACTAGTAAGTGTTAATATCCTCCACTAGGTAGCATGCTAGTACTACAGGTAGTGCTCATATTTACCGCTAGGTAGCGGAAGCATACTTTGCGTGTAGCATGTGACACTTGTGAAGTTTAACCACATGCAAGACGTGCTTGTATAAGTTCTCTATTTAAACTAAATATAAAATTAACCAAAAAATGCTCAGAACTAACATGTATAGCCATGTTTAGGATATATAGGAGACCCTTAGCAAGAAAGGCTGTCTAACCCACGAGTTTAGAGCCTTGACATACCCAGTAAGCACCTGTTGGCAGAAAACAACAACAATTTGAGATAGCCAACAACATATCCATTAATGTATTTAAATGGATTTTTTTGTTGTTGCTGTTGTTTTCTGCCAATTATCCTATCACTATGCTGCACATATCCCGCTACTCTGAGTCCCATGGATTTTTCCATAATCACTCCTACCCCATTTCTTCCGAGCGGTCCGTCTTCCGGCCCTGAGTAGATTATTCTGTAGTCATCTGACCGAAAGTCACCCGTGCCAGGCCATCTCATTTCAGAAATACCGAGAATATCTATTTTTAATCTCTTCATTTCTATTTTCAGGTTTGCCAGCTTCCCCACCTTTAATAATGTGTTAACATTCCATGTTCCTATTTTCCTTACGCATTTCTGTTTCTTGCGTTTGTTAATAATACAATTAGTTCCTTTAGTTGCTTCCGCCCGGAGATCCGAATGGGGAGCTATTTTACCTCCGGAGAATTTAACCAAAGAGCTTTCCGTCATGAGCTGCTGATTCTTGGGATATCCAGCCGGGTCTTTAATGGAGTAGTTTCCCGTTGCCTTCTCCATTCTATGCCGTTGGCCATCTGTCGGCTCTTCCACCTTTAGGAGCAGTTTACCACCCCAAGGGCAAGAGAGTGCCCTTCTTCTACCCGCCCATCCGCCCTCCTAAAAGACCGTTGGCACTTGATAGAAGGTGGTCTCCTTATCCCGGGAGAAGTTCGGTGTCTGATATATGCCTATTATATGGCCATATACCTTTTACTCATTATCCCGAGTACTGGGCTGCCTCCACCGCCATCTACACTGTTCCGTAGTCCATCTACTCCGCTGTCTATGCCGTTGAGGACTTCACCGTAACCCTGGCAAGGGACCCTTACAAGTACTAACAGCCGGGTCAGCTGGACCGAGGTTTTTTAAAGAGGTGTTACTCCTCTATCACTCACCACTTTGACCTGGCTTGTGACAGGCAGAGCCTGGCTTCCCAAACATTGGGCCCAGGTTGGCGGGGTTATGAGATAATAGTTGGGATATAATGTTTTTTGCACTTCTTCATAATAGAATCGTCCTTGAATGGGTTGACCGCTCTGATCTTCTAAGAGATACGGCACTGATTGACCTAGCTTGACTTGGCGAATTTAAAAAATTTATGTCGACCATTGTGGAGTATACGATTTTGAAAACACACTTCTATGTTTACTGATGCGAACAAAATCTCCAATTTTAAGGCGATGTCGTCTTGGGTCAACCCTTTTTATAGGGTTAAACAGTCTATTGAGTCTGGGTAGGTTCTTGGTGACGAGGCGAGGTTTCATGCCGATGGTGGAATGAAAAGGAAAGGAAGGAAGCTTGTAGTTTAACGTGACCGTTAATCTGTAGATAATGAGCCACGGGACCTCCTTTTTACGTGGAATCCGAACCACAGGACATGGCATTTCACTTCGAAAATCTCACATGCATTGACCGGGAATCGAACCCGGACCGCCTTGGTAAGAGGCATAGAGCTAGACCGCTGAACAGTCGAATACAATCAGTGGTGCTTTTGCTTTAAACCCCTGTGGCGACAACATAGGACAATCCTGTTTTTCATAATAAGACGATTGAAATTTAGCGAACATGTCATAAAGGGGACTAAACTAATTTTTTTTTAAATTGAGTACCAACCCCTCATAGGGAAAGCAAACATTATATAAAAATAGTCGTATATTTCACAAGTGAATGTGATCAAACAAGGTGACATCTTTGCTTTGTTGGTATTTGAAAACCAATAATAACATAGAGGGGTCTCTCGGTAGAGCGAGCCGATTTGACACTCCAACTATGTGTGTCTGTGGTAGGTAGCAAGGGGTATTCATGTAGACACCAACTTCGAAAGGCGATAGGCAAGGCTTGATCTTTTTGCACCAAATTTAACATGCTTAGCTTTTTACGATCCGATAGTGTCACATGAGGCACTTTCCATAGTAATCGAAGCAGTTGAATTTTTGAGTCTCTCACCAGATACAAACTTTGTCTTGCGTTAAAATAATACGCTTGTGATCTTCGGCAAAGCCAAGGAGTAATTTTAAGGGTAGGAAGCCTGTGAAAGTGCCATCGGTATGAACTAGCCAGTCATTGCTACTGTAGGGAAACCATCCTGCCATAGAAAGCGTTTTACTTTCCTCCTCGCTATTGGATGGATATAATTTCATAAGACTAGTCATGCCCACATTTCGAGTCATATCTATGTCAATATCATTTATCACATAACGTACTTCAGAAAACAGAAAACCCAAACCATGATTCGCCAACGCAGACGTCGTGGGTGTGCTGCCATCTACTTTCATCAATTTACCCTCAATTTGAAGGACACTTTCATGAGGTAGAGTAAAAATATCTTGATTCTTAATGATGAATTGAATCTCGTCATTGTTATTCAGTCCTGTTGCTTGAGGTTGATAGGAATGCATATCAATGCGCACGACGCCATCTTCCACTTGTATGGGATTTAACACTTGCAACAGCTCTTTGTTCATGATTGGGGTGTAGCGTATAACCAATTCATTGTAAGCGTTGTCGGTTTACTCGTGTCAACCGTTTCATACACGGCGGGCAACTAACCGACCTCGTAGACGTTGTTGTTGCTTTATAGATAAATTTCATAGCGTCTTTAAAACCAACTTGTAGGTCACAGGGGTGTTGGCGTCCAAAGCAATCAGTTTTTGGTTACTATTCACTAAGCGTAAGGTAATATTACTAATATCATTGACACACACTGGATGATATAGAACCACTGAAGGGTTTTCACGAATAATATAGCCACAAGGAGAGGTGACAATAAAATCATACAGGGAATGGTTTGTTCTTGATTCGAAAATACGTCTCTAATAATATTGCAAGTCACAGAAATGTGATGGTCCTCGATGAATTTCACTGGATAATCTGAATCATGGGGTTGGTGAGCAGCCAACACTCTTGGTTTAAATCCTAGTAACGGACCAATAGAATCAACTCGTGTTTCAAAGTCAATGTTAAACGAAGGGAAAATACGACAGCGATGAGTTATTGTATTGGCTGTAAGTTCAAATTTGTGTGTCCCATCCGCAAATGGTTTGACACCAAATTGTTTTATCATCGACACGCTAATGGCATCATGCACATCGTCTATGGTATAACCTCCAGGGGGTAGTCACAACATATAATCATCATAATAAAATTTGTCATTAATATCCAGTTGAATATTGTAAATTCTGTTGTAACTTTCCAAAGAAATTAATCCTAGCACATAGGATTGTTCGGGATGCAATTCAATGGGGGGGAATCCAGGGACACTTCAGGCCCGCGACTGTGCACGGTAAAGGTCTTGGCGTTGACATTTATAATGATGAAACTGTTGGCTTAACGCGACCTCTTATATAAAAAATGTAAACTCAAACGGCCACACTCTTGACTGTCAAAGGTTTGTTGACTATTCACATTATAGAAAATCTTTACCCGGTTTCCCAAATAACGTAGCAACCCTATCGGGGATGGTAAATATCCATAACTGTCAAAGTACCATACTGTGGAACCTTGTTTCACATAGGCTACAAAATGGGTTCCTGGGCCTGCATCATCATCTAAATTAATCATGGCTCGTTCTTCTTTCCACGGTTTTTTGGGTGATTTTTTTGGCATAAATACACCTCGAAAATGAGAAATCATTAGTTGTTTGGCATGGCTTTCCACTTCTTCATGGGTCATGGCATGACGAGGCAGTTGCCTTAAGCGCTTATCGATGATGGACATTTTTTTTCTTAGGCGGTAGGCCACTACCTCGTGGATAAAAAAACTGGCTTTAAAGGATTGCCATTTCTAGCTCCCATCGCAATGGCTTCTAACGTTTTATTGTGTCGCTCGCTTTCTTTGAGTTGTTGCTTGCCTTGCTCGACGGCTTTTATGGTTTTCGCTACAGCGCTGGCACCACCCAAACGGGACCCCAAAGCTGCCAACCCTGCAAATAAAGCCGGCAAAAAACCCCCCACGCTTAGCAACAGGAATGAGTCGCCCACGTTTTTTCTTTCTTCCTTTTCTTTTTATCGATACACGATGCTGCTATTTCGGAGTAGACAATCGCACCGCCTGTAAAGCTTTTTCGATAGCCACTCTTTTAGATTTTTTTTTAGTTTTTTTTACGTTTTAACACTGGGTGTGAGGCAGATCGACTTGGTTTCCGACCTGGCTTTTTTCTCTTTTTGAGATTTGTTTTTTTCATGTTCATGGCATATCTTTTTTGCACCATGCTGCTACTTGGTGAACCGTTCACAGCAAACATTCGATAACAACTAACGTAGAGAACCTTATTTCATAGCAGTATATTCCAATTCTATATAAAGCGGAAAATCATTCACCGTTTTCCCTGCTTCCTTTTCCTCAAACGTAAGCATAAGATGAAAGGATAATTCATCTCCAACATTTACTCTTTGTTGGTTGTGGGCCAACACTCTATCACCGTTTAGTTGTATTTTTAAATGTTTCTCATCAGGCATGGCATATTTATTATGAATTACACCATCGCAATGCCATCGATAACGACTTAAACCGGAAGCAAGCATATAGGTAAGATCATCATTCACCAGTGGTGGTGGGGAATGGTTTCTGTCATTGTCCAGTTTTTTATTTCACAGGTACACTAAAAATACAGATGGGACAAATTTATAAAGCCTTTTCATTTGATGGGTCACATATCGTTTCGTGCAGACATCATTTTCGTCTCGAGGCTCTTGCACATCAATAATACGATGATGATTGGCTGAATAGCCCTCAACGGTTAGTCTCGGGGCCATGAGATAGACACTTTGCACTTTGCGTTCGACATAGCTTTTTGTTGCCACCTCTCGTGACTGTTTTGACAAAGAGGCGGCCGTGGCCATGGTTACACGAGCTCGCCCAAACACGTCCATTGTGATAGACGTTAACTAACCTATCCTACTCACCACTTGCCTATATATATAAACCTTATACACACAAGAAAAAACTCAGTCGACGACACAATGGAATTAATGAAACAACCCCATGCTTTGCCCGTCTCTGATTTGGTTTCAGAACTATCACTGTCCGTGTGCGAACCTAAACGTCATGGCACCCTATTCCCATCTACCGTTCGATGTATTATGGTCGGGCCTTCGGGTTGTGGAAAGACCAATGTTTTGCTGAACATTATTACCGCGCCTCATGGCCTACGATTTCAAAATATTTATATTTTTGCCAAATCCTAGTAGCAGCATCTGTACGTGTATCTGGAACAAATTATGTGTTCGTTAAATAAAGAAGCCATGGGCTATTTTACATTCACCTCACCTCAAGATGTCATTCAACCAGACCGCATTCAACCAGATTCCATTATAATTTTTGATGATATTGCCACTCAACGACAGGCCATTATTCAAGAGTATTTTAGTACGGGACGTCATAAACAAGTGCATTGTTTTTATCTGGCTCAGACCTATTCCAAAATACCCAAACAGTTGATTCGTGACAATGCCAATCTCACTGTTCTCTTCCGCCAAGACTCTAGAAATCTCTCTCATATTTTTCAAGATCATGTGAATCCAGATATGTCCTTTACAGCTTTCACGCAATTGTATGCTTCGTATTGGAACCATCATCCCCATGCCTGTTTGGTCATAAATAAACAGAGTGAACGATGTGAGGGACGTTATCGCTTGGGTTTTGATCATTTTATTTCTGCTTAAAAAGACCCAGGGATGGACATTTCCTGTCCTTTTCCTTTACCATGGCGAACGCCATAGGGTACAAGAAACATGTTCTAATCATGCAGCGTATTATTGAGGCACGAAATACGATTCGTCGTAAATTTCGTGAATTGCAACGTTTAAAAAACGTCAATCCTTTACCCATGATAAAACATGCTCCATCATCGGTTGATCCCATGAGGTTCAAACCTAATGCTTCTGCTGCTACTGCTGCTACCTCTCAAACCAAACCCTTAACAAGTTCAAAATTTACTCAAACTGATTCCACACGACAGGTAAAATCCTCCTCCTCCTCCTCCTCTAATGTTAGTGAACAAGAACATCAAGAACATGAAGATGAAAAAGAAGAACAACATGAACAAAGTGAAAGCGAAAGCGTATTTAGTTACGAAAGAAAAAAATCATCACCCCTTCAACAGTTTCTAAGAACAAAACAAAAATCTTCTGTCATAGCGGCAACACCGTCTTCCTCCACATCGTCTCCGTTTTCACAGGATGGTGTCCCAACAGTAGCAATGGCTGGCTAGTTCATACTGATGGCACTTTTACAGGCTTCCTACCCTTAAAATTACTCCTTGGCCTTGCCGAAGATCACAAGCGTATTATTTTAAACACAAGACAAAGTTTGTATCTGGTGAGAGACCGCAGTGATTATAATGCACTAAAAGGAGCCTCCGACCAAGTGATAGACTAAAAAATTCAACTGCTTCGCTTACTATGGAAAGTGCCTCATGTGACACTATCAGATCGTAAAAAGCTAAGCATGTTAAAATTGTTGCAAAAAGATAAAGCTTTGCCTATCGCCTTTCGAAGTTTGGTCATAAATAAACAGAGTGAACGATGTGAGGGACGTTATCGCTTGGGTTTTGATCATTTTATTTCTGTTTAAAAAGACTCAGGGTTGGACATTTCCTGTTAGTGTGTCTTTACCTTTACCATGGCGAACGCCATAGGGTACAAGAAACATGTTCAAATGATGCAGCGTATTATTGAGGCACGAAATACGATTCGACATAAATATCGTGAATTGCAGCGTTTAAAAAACGTCAATACTTTACCCATGATAAAACATGCTCCATCGTCGGTTGATCCCATGAGGTTCAAACCTAATGGTTCTGCTGCTACTGCTGCTGCTACCTCTCAAGCCAAACCCTTAACAAGTTCAAAATTTACTCAAACAGATTCCACACGACAGGTAAAAACCTCCTCCTCCTCTTCTAATGTTAGTGAACAAGAACATCAAGAACATGAAGAAGAAGAACAACATGAACAAAGTGAAAGTTAAAGCGAAAGCGTATTTAGTTATGAAAGAAAAAAAAAATCCTCACCCCTTCAACAGTTTCTAGAAACAAAAAAAACTTCCGTCATAGCGGCAACACCGTCTTCCTCCACATCGTCTCCGTTTTCACAAGTCTTGGCAACCCCTCAAAATAAATCTCAACTCACAAACATTTTAATCAAACATTATGGGGCAACCCTGGAACCGTATCTGACCCTTCTATTCATTGGAAAGACACATACCACGTATGGTGTTCGCTATGAGAATGATAGTTTTAAAATTGGGGATTCATTCATTAAATTTGCTCGTACGAAAGCTGTCATTAAAAAGATCAACTATAAATTAACACCAGGTCTGTTAAAGCTGCTATTTTCTCGCACCCACTCGCCACAAGAGTTTACGTCCGAGGACTTTGCTAATATAAATCCATTTTATTAGACACCAACGCTCACAAAAGAAACTATAAATCCTCTCAGCTGGTCAATGCCAATATATACCAAAAATATAAAACCACCATTGCAAACATCTTTGGTAAGCAAAAACATCACTCTGCCTCTGGTGTAAGGTTTAAGAAATTAAAACCCTACCTAGATATAACCATTTGGAATAACCCCAATCAGTTAGTAGAGCGCTTATACTTGTTTCATGCATCAAAACAAGCTGGTCACACTGGACATGAGGCGGAAATCGCTCACATTGAACAACAAATCCGAGATGCTAAAATTATCTTATAAGCCATCCCCCATCAAAGTGGACATTGCTCATGAATTAATTGCATAAACCGGACCGACGCATTTATGAACGCCGTCGTGTCATTTCCAAAGGAATCGATGAACTTTGGCAGGCAGACCTGGTTGAAATGATACCTTATTCTAACGTTAACGGCGGTGTACGCTATATGTTGACCGTCATTGATGTCTGTTCCAAAATGGCTTTTGTTCAACCAGTAAAAAATAACACTGGTGTCTTAGTCACAAAGGCCTTTCAACATATTAGTGAACAATCAAAACGTCAACCTCACTTGTTACAAACCGACCAGGGGAAAGAATTTTTCAACAAGGATTTCTCCAGTTTTCTGAAATCTGAGGATATACACCATTACACCACCTATAGCAATCTCAAAGCTAGCGTAGTTGAACGCTTAAATCGAACATTAAAAAGTTATACGTGTAAAGAGTTTACAATACATTGTTCCTATCGATGGATAGACTGGTTACCTCAACTTGTGTCACGCTACAACAACACCATTCATTCCACCATCGGCATGAAACCTCGCCTCGTCACCAAGAACCTACCCAGACTCAATAGACTGTTTAACCCTATAAAAAGGGTTGACCCAAGGCGACATCGCCTTAAAATTGGAGATTTTGTTCGCATCAGTAAACATAGAAGTGTGTTTTCAAAATCGTATACTACACAATGGTCGACAGAAATTTTTAAAATTCGCCAAGTCAAGCTAGGTCAACCAGTGACGTATCTCTTAGAAGATCAGAGCGGTCAACCCATTCAAGGACGATTCTATTATGAAGAAGTGCAAAAAACATTATATCCCAACGATTATCTCATTGAACGAGTAATTAAAGTCAAAGGTGCAAAATATTTTGTAAAGTGGTTAGGGTTTCCTTCCACGCTTAATTCATGGGTCAATAAACATAATTTTTTGTAATAAAAACCTATTTATTTATTTATTTATTTATTTAGAAAAAATTCCCTTTCCTAAAAGATGTATCACATTACCTTTCGTTAATCCCACCCTTTTGTTTATTACATGTCCAATAACCTCTTTGTTCAAGCCCATGCCAATCTTTTATCATGATGTTATACAACCACCCATCGTTTCAAACTTTGCGTTGCATGATGAGTCCATAATGAACCAAGGCTATGTATGACATACACAGCATAAAGCCGCACACTGTACAGGGTGTCTATAAAAGAACTCCGGGGTTTTGAGGCAAAACATTGTGATGAAGTAAAAAAGTTATATTAATGTTTAATACATGATTGGAAAGGTTGCATTTTCAAGTTTTTTTTAAACAATTTAATAAAGTTAAATATGAGCCCCGTTAGTGGCACGGCACACATCGTAACGGTATTCCACCTCTTCCCATGTCCTGGCCAGCATGTCTGGGGGGACGATTGCAACACAATTGATTATTCGTTCCCTGAGATGGCCAACATCATGAATTTTCTCCGCATACAGAAGATTCTTGATATGCCCCCAGAAGAAGCCCAACGGAGTAAATATCAGGGCTCCTTGGAGGCCATGGAATAGGTCCTTCCCTTCCAATACATATGTTGCCGAGTCGAGCGTCAAGTGCCTCACGCACACGCAAACTGAAGTGTGGCGGTGCCCCATCTTGTTGGAAATGGACTAAACCCTTCTCCGCCTCAATGTCATCTAACTGAGGAAAAACATATTCCTCTAACATGTCACAATAAACATCACCCTCGATATTTCTTTCAACAAAAATGAAGGGACCTATTACTCTATCATGCATAAGACCACACCAAACATTCACTTTTGGCGTGTCACGTTCATACTCTATGAACTCATGGGGCGGCTGTGATCCCCAAAATCTGCAATTATGTCTGTTTACAGATCCGTTCACATGGAAAGTCGCTTCATCACTAAAAATAACATTAAAAAAATCGATATTTTCATCGATTTCGTTTAGCGTAGAAACAGAAAAGTCTAATCACTTAATCTTGTCTGCCGGTTTAATGTGGTGTAACAGTTGAATTTTGTAAGCAGTTAAACGAAGTCTTTTATGAACTACCTAGTGAACTGTTGTTCTTGGTAACCCCAACTCCAGACTGCGTCTTGTCAATGATATCTTAGGACTTGGAAGGCATGAAGCTCGGATTCTGTCCACATTCTCTTGTGACACACGCGGTCTACCCGGCGACTTTTGTTTTAAAACACTTCATGCTTGTTTGAAAGCACTTAACCATTGGCGAATGGTTTTAACCGTAGGCGGGTCAACACCATAGTTACATCGAAAGTTCCTTTTTACCGTAACAACAAAATTACAGTAGTTTCTAATAGCCAAATAACGCATTGAGCCTTTTGTTGAGGCGTCGCCATAGCGCGACAATCCGAACAGCGCTGCCTGCCGCTACGTTGTTTCAAGCTCAATGCTCCGCAGCGCTGCCAACTGTTGATGAAAATATTCCTAATTGGTATGAGTAAAACTTGATGAGCTACTCGTTTCAGAGATATTAACTACATTTTGCTATCTTCTACAGCTATTAAGATACGAATTTTTAAAACCCCGGAGTTCTTTTATAGAAACCCTGTATAATGACACCTGCTTTTTATCTCTCTGCTGCGAGGCACGTACGATGATAAGACCACTGTCTGTCTGGCTCGCCGTGGGTTAGTCTCAATGCTTTCATTTCTCATTTCACCGAGCAGGTCCTCTCTCTGCGTGTGAGCCCAGTCAAGCCTTGTCAAATAATAATAATAATAATAATAATAATAATAATAATAATAATAATAATAATAATAATAATAATAGGCGTAGGGATGTGGCAACCCCATCGCCCAGTGGGAAACCACTGCAATCAGCCACCCGAGTATTGGCGGGAAAACAATAACTATTCGGGTTAGGAGGAAATGCCTGCCCACCGCCGGATAACATCTTGAGGCCCTCCAAGGCTAACAACCTTGGTTGCATTCATTATGAGCAATTTGCTCCAAGCTAAACTAAAGCTTCTTAAGCATGATGGTAAAACAAATACAGGAGATTAATACCCCAGGTGGCAACTTTTCGAAGAAATCCACCGTCGCCCACGAGCGACGCATGCATCCCATTCGGACTCTGGGGGGGATGCAACGTCATGCTAAAGACGAGTCGGAGCGTCTTGGAAATCCTGAACAGTCACGAAAACTGAAACCCAAATCTAAGAGTTTTTTGGCAACGTTCAACATCAACTCTCTAATACAAACTGGTAAGATGAAACAGCTGACCCTTGCCCTTCACGAGAACAAAATCGCAATAATGGCCTTGCAAGAAACTCGCTTCACTGACCAAGATACGTTTGAGTCTGATGGGTATCGGTTCTTCAAGAGCAAATCCCGTAAGAGGGTAATGAAGAACACCCCTATCTTCGGTACAGCCTTTGCTGTCAACACCAGAATCCTTAGGTCAGTCTCGAATTTTGAGGCTGTTAACGATAGGTTATGCCTTCTATCTCTGCGCTGTGCAAACAATACATACACGCTAGTCAATGTACATGCTCCAACTAATGAACAAAACAAAAAAGAGTTGGAAGACACTGATAGATTTTGGAACCTCTTGGATGCTAGATTGGCAAAAATCCCGAAACACCACGTCAAGATCCTAATGGGTGATTTCAACGCACAGGTAGGACGTGAACGGAAATACAGGAATGTCGTTGGGCTCTATCCAGCACACAATAGAACTAACAATAATGGAGAACGCCTCATTGAACTATGTAATAACCATAACCTCCAGCTGATGTCAACACACTTTCGTCACCTACCTAGAAAACAGACTACATGGAGATGCCCGAACAAAACATTAGGAGAGTTCCAAATAGACCATGTTGCGATATCTCGAAGATCTAGTCCGGAAATCATGAACGTTACCGTAAAAAAGGGAATGAACATAGACTCAGATCACTATGTATCGGTAATAAAGTTCCGGCCCATTCCACTAAACAAAAAGAAAAACAAACCTACCATAATCCGCTTCGACACAAACATGCTCAGAGATAGGGAGAATTAATTCAAAGAACTTGCCCAACCAGTGGAAAAAGACTTCAACAGCACGAGAAAGCATATGATAAACGCTGCAAAAGAAGTAGCAGAAACCAAGAAGAGGAAGAAACACACATGGTGGAACAATAACTGCGAGAAGACCTTAAAGGATCGTCTAAATGCTTGGAAAAAGTACTACACCACCAAAGAGGAAGAAGATTGGAACATCTATAGAGACCAACGAGCACAAACAGCAAAAATAATACGCAGCGAGAAACGCAAGTATGAAAAAGAACAAATGGACAAAATTGAACAAAACTTTCACAGAAATGAGACCCGTGAATACTACAGGGATTTTAAAAAGAAGATACAAGGATACAAGGCACCTTCCCTTTGTTTTCTAAGAAATGATGGAACTCTAGCAACATCCAACGAGGAAAACTGCGAAATTTTAGCCGGGTATTTTAACGACCTCCTAAATTGTGAAAAGCCATCCAACCCCATCAGAACAAACAAACAAATGAACCACAATTTGCCATCTTCTCCACCAAATCGCGATGAAATCCAACGCCACATAAAGATGTTGAGAAATAACAAGGCTCCTGGTGAAGACTCCATGATTGCAGAACTGTGGAAACATGCCCCAGGAGAAGCAATTGACATCCTACACCAAACCATTGTAGATATATGGGAGACCGAACAACTCCCAGAGGACTGGAAGATAGCTTTGATCCATCCTTTACACAAGAAAGGAAATATAAGAGATGTGAACAACTACCGTGGTATTTCTCTTCTGTCAGTAGCTTACAAGATACTGTCACTTTCCATCCTTGAAAGACTGGAACAGCAAGTTGAACACAAACTCGGAGAATACCAAGGGGGTTTTAGGAAAGGCCGATCGACTGCAGAACAAATCTTTAACCTAAAAACCATAATTAGGTACTATGTGTTGAGAGGTCGAACGTATGTATCGACATTTGTAGACTTTAAGAAAGCGTACGACTGCATCGACCGTGATGTGTTGATTAACATACTTGCAGAAATGGGAGTCGATATGAAACTGCTGGCGATAATAAGGGCAACCCTTATTAATACCACATCCAAAGTCAAATTCCAAGGATGTATCTCTGAACCCTTTGAAATCAAGACAGGTGTTCGACAGGGAGATAGCCTGTCACCTCTGTTGTTCAACTGCGTGCTTCAAAAGGTAATACAGAATTGGCGACAGAAGTTAAAAAAAGGAGGCCTTTACAAACCTTTAAGGATCGGGACGAAGAAAAACGGAGTGGAAATAGATTGCTTAGCATTCGCTGATGATATAGCCCTGATGACAGAAGATTTCGAAAGTGCAACAGAACAGGTCAATATATTGAAGGAAGTAGCAGAACAAACAGGATTACAAATTTCCTTTCAAAAGACAGAAGTAATGTCGAACATCAAGGATGATACAGCACAACTAAACACCAAATATGGAACGATAAACCGTGTTAATAAATTTAAATATCTTGGGGAATGGATCCAGCAAAATGGCCTTGACAAGGAAGCCATAGAAGCAAGAAGCAAGAAAATGGAAGTCGCTTTTCAAACCACCCGCAACATATATAACAAAAAGTGCTTTTCTATGAACACAAAAATTCGTCACTACAACACTGTCATCAAACCAGTACCGCTATATGCATCTGAATGCCTTATCCTATCCGAGAAGTGTTTGCTCGCGAAGTTAGAGAGAAAAGAAAGAAAGAAAGAAAGATCCTACACATCATACTTGGCCCAGACTACAAAAATGGCATCTACATCAGAAAATCCAGGCAAGAAATTTACTCGAGGATAGAGAAGATCACAGACACAATGCGAAAACGCAGAGTTTGCTTCTACGGTTATATGCGACGGATGATCGATTCCCGATGGACGAAACGTATCTTCAGTATATTCGACTCAAAACCAAAAACGACAATGCCATGGTATGTTAACGTCCAGAAAGATCTGAAAGAAATGGGGATACGAGCAGAAGATGCACAAGACCGAAATCTTTATAGAGCAGCCATCAAGACGTTTGGGACTTTCCGGGACGAAAAACGGACAACTGGTGCGAAATGGACAGACGAACGTCGTGCTAAACACAGTGAGCTCATGAAGGCAATGTGGATCAAGAAAAAAATGAGCAAATGCCAGAATGTAAAATGAGGCTTATCGTGGTCCCTAGTTGGCCGATTAGCGAAATTGAATGAATGAATGAATAATAATAATAATAACAATGACTAGGTGTTATACCAACATCATAGCGCTTAACATAACGTGACTTCAAGTCTGGTTTCTTACTTTTTCCCCGTTTTCCTCAACGATCTCAAAAAATGACGGAAACCATGATTTCAGCTTTTCCATACCTACATTCCCGTAAAGAGAACAACGTCACAAATACATCAACATGCCCGTCATAAAAAATCGCCTGATTCGTTTTCCAAATAACACGAAAATGAACAAAAACACCTTTTCCATAAGAAAACCATGTTTCCAGCTTTTACCTTTTCTAGACCTACATCTCCGTAAAGAGGACAATGAGACGAAGAAATACTATCACGCACGTCATCCTCACGTTTTCAGTTTTCGCAATATGAGGGAAAATCACAAAAACACATTTTCCATCAAAAAAACTTGTTTCCAGCTTTTTACCTTTCCCATACCTACATCTCCGTAAAGAAGACAACGAGGCGAAAAAATACTATCACGCACGTCATTCTCACGTTTTCGGCTTTCCCAAAAATGAGCAAAATTGTGAAAAACGCATTTTTAGACCCAAAACGCTATGTTCAGCTTTTCGACACCTACATTCCCGTAAAGAGCGCAACGAGACGAAAAAAACGAATCCAAGCACGCCCTCCTAGCATGACTCCTTCCATTCCAAGGTCGCAGGGGCTCACAACTTCCTAAATAGAGGAGAACCTACAACCTAGCACTATTTAAGAGTGGACATAAAACGTCCATAGGAAAAGGGGGTTCACCACGAGTCCTACAACACCTCATATGTTTAAATCGCACTATTGGTTAGCGAGATACTAAAAAGCCAATGACCTATTCGTTTTTATGGTTCTTAATAAATATTTAAAAATAACTCATTTATAAATAATCATTTAAAAAGCCCGCTCTCTTACAAAACCTCTCAAGTGCGCAGGCGTACAAAAAACATTCATCTCCATAATGTCAAAAATCGCACGTTTACCCCAAATGGCGTTTCCAAATTCCATCTATTTTAAAAAATAACCTCACCATCACATAGAGCGGAAAAAATACCATCTAAACGACCCCTCACTCGACCCTACTCCTCCCCCACCACCTAACCCTTTCCCAACATAGGCATACATATTCAAGCACGAGCGCGACTTGAGAAAACCAACACTACCCCACTACTCGCGAATGACCTTTTAGTTTTGGTCTTTTAACTTGATAAAGAGCCTATAGTAAATAGGGGGCATCACTACGAGTGCTAGGACACTCTGTATTTTCAAATCGCATGATTGGTTAGCGAGATATCAGGTTCGGGGCAAATACGAGGAGGGTTCAATAAGTTAGTGGGCACCTCCCCCCAAATGACACTACTCACCTGAAAGCCGAATGTAAACAAAAAAGCCATAATCATGACATGCTGTTGTTAGTTTCAAACAAATCTCATTCTATGAGGTGAATATTGATTGATAGGTAAGTTAAGACAAAGTTGGCGAAATGCTTGTTGTCGATACGAAGTGATTCATTCCTCAGCAGGAAATTTATAAAAATGAAAACAAAACCTTCGAGAGGTTATTGGAAAATAAACATTAAACAGGCGATTTGTACATAATGTACACCAAAAATCTGAAAAATTAATCCTCGTCAGCTAATTCAACAATCACTTGATTCATGGTTAAACCGTACCATGCTTTATGAATCACTTACGTGGATACATTATTTTCAAAACCAAAATTTAGTATACTGGATTTACAATAGTGATGGCCTGGATCATAATTTATGTCATCATCCATAATGCTGTCATAAAACGTGGTATCAATGCATACTTTCGTGTTTCTATATTCTGAAGGATAGGCCACACATTGAGGATTATGAGACACCATCGTGGCATATTCATTGAACGTAGTGTGTTTTGTTACGATAAAACAATCTTCATCGTGGCTCATCATTGAATCTGAAAAGTAGTCGTTGCCGTTTACTTAGTGAATAAATAAAAAATACTGTGTACTATATACACTGTCTGTCACCTAAGTCAATGGCAAAAAGAAAATATAATATAAGCAAAACACAAATAAATAACCATGTGTCTGTTGACTTCTTTAGCTGTATGCCTCAAACATAAAATGCAACAGGTTAAAAACAATTCCTGTTCAGATATTGGACTGGTGTTGTTTTCAAATATAACATCACTCATAACTCTAGCCATAAAGTGAGAGATTGTCCACAGTAAAAGCAGCAGATTATTATTCTTTTGTTCTTGCATGAGACCTACTAAGCCACAACCTAGTGTGGCCTATTAAGCCGCATGCCTACTGAGGGTGAACGGTCACTTTGCTGAAACATGAGGTCTATTAGGCCACCACCACCTAGTGAGGCCTATTAAGCCACAATCTAGTGAGGCCTATTAAGCCGCACCTAAAATTCAACATATTTTTTAATCTAGCCTGTGCACAGTGAATCATGCAAACGTTGATGCATGGCTCTCTTTATGCGTTGGCAGGCAAATAGCACAAGATATACAGTTTACGTTCAACTATTCACAAGCAATCACACATCCATGCATACATCCATGCACACAGGTTGAAAAACAAAAATTATATGATACACTACAATTTTTTATTTTTATTCCGAGGTTCAAGATGGCATCACGCACTTGATAGCAACCTAACCAATTACTAGCCGTGTTGTACAACAACAATATCAACAACCATTACTGGTTGTAATCAAATGGGACGCTTGTCATCATATCCTGACACCACTGTCCCTTGTCGTCCAACAAAGCGAGTGTTTGTTTTCGCTGTTTCATTAAAATTAAATCATGATTTTTCGAGAGAATCCTAAACTGACTATGTGACATGCCTGTGTGGGTCTGAAGGACATGAAAGTAATCATCCACACAGTGTCGTTTAACCACATGCTTGCTAATCCATTAGGCTCGCATAGATTCACATAGATCCACCTGTCGAAAACTATACATTTCGGAGCGAGACCTACAAACACCGTCATCATGGTGTCTGAACACTCATCTTTCATTAAACCAATTTCTTTTTTGTTCAGAGGGGGGATATCGAACACGTTCTTCTCACTAAACGAGGACGTGTCAAACCATTTTGGGTTTTGTTTGATAACGATATACGGATCACAGTCACGGATATGGTAAATAAAACTATCCGTGTCTGTATATAACAAGGAAATGGTACCAAATCGCTGCATTGCAAAACCACAATGGAATTTATACATGTGCAATTTTGAAAAGTCTAAAATGACTTGCCCTAAATAGATAGGTTTATTTATGACCACTTTAGTTTTGGCAAGTTCAATAGTCAGTAGATCATGATCAGTAATGTTTAAAGATTTGAAATTTGGTTTTGCAATATATTTTTGAGCTTCCCATCAGCCATGCCATGTGTTGACCATTTGAATGTCCCTATACTGCCGTACATTTTCCAAACTCTTGCCATAGATACAATTATTCATCAGTTTAAAAAAGTTTATTTGAAATGGCTGAGTGGCACTTTGTCTGTGACTGGTATTTAAATCCATGTACGGTTTCAACCACGGTTTCTGACAAAAAGAAATACCTCTATGGATTTTTAGGGTTAAGCCCTGGGCTAAACATTCTACCAGCATGTCAATATGCAACACATAGTGATTTTTATCATACAAGGCACCCATCAATTTCTTATGATTGCCCTTACTCTCGGGCGGCACCATTTTCTCTATGCAAAAGGGGAAATCACCATGTTGCTGTCTGAGATCGGGGGATAAGCTAAGTCAACGTCAAGAACATACCCTACGTCCTGTTGCTCGCTGGCGCAATGCACATTAAGATCTTCAATTTCATCCTCAGATAGCCAGACAAAGATTCTGTACGGCAGTGGTCGACTCATAGCGTGACCGTATAAATTGTTTACGTCGAAATACATTAGGTAGGATTCAGGTTCTTCGAGACAATAATCAGGCATGTAATGATTATTTGCCTTGGCATGTCGCTGATTGAGCGATACGAACCCCCCACGAATACCTTTTTCCATAATCAGTACCATATCGGGATCCGTCAGAAAATCAAGCTCAATGTGGGTAAATTTGAGGGCGGCGTCCCAACTTTACCCTGGACTGGTATAGTAGTGGGCGGGGTCAAGGCCATAGATCATGTGACATAGCTGACGAAACATTTCAAACACGTCGGTCAACAACAACACGTCCAATTTTAAGTAGTGCATAGCATACTGGCCCATGGTTTCTATGCCAAACACTCGCCAAACATGGTGTGCGTGGGCCTAGTCTTCTTCACTAATGGTGCATTGAGTTAACTGAGAAAATAATTTTTCTCTTGGCGGCAAACTCGTTTCTTTAAGCACCTCGTAACTTCCCATATAGTCATAAGGAAAATGGCCTTTACGAGCACACAATTTAAATTGGTTGTATCTGTAAAGTGGGAATTTGTACGTTTCAACTCATCTTCGCTTCAGCCTTTCACAAGACTATTCAGCGAACTAGACATAAACTTGAATGAGTCGAGAAAGCGAATGCTCATGCTTCCTTTTCTCCATGAAAGTGAGGTAAAGCTCTCATGGTTCTTAGCCAAAATGCTGAATTTGCTCTTAGCTACATGAGCAAATTGTTTAACAATGAAGTGAAGGTCATACCGGGAGAAATTGTGTAAGAAGACAGGGAGGAAGGGAGGTGTAGAGTACTTCAAATTGCATTCGCTATGGGCAGCACCTCTAAAATGCCCTGTCCTGTGACAGTGGTCTCTTACTTTTTTTTCTCCGCCTAAGATTGGCTTTTCACATATGTGGCAGGCTGTGGCTTGATCATATACTCTTTACTGTACATCATTCATTTGAATTGGCAGAGGGTTGTCCAAAATGTTTTCTACATTGACTGCTGAAGACGCCATTTGATCAACAAACCACCGCGCGCAATCCTGACCTTTGTGACTTACATACTCACATTGAGAATTATCATAGTGACTGACAACATAATAGCCTACAGCAAAAGGCTCATGTTTCTGCACTGGATAGGTTGAACTTGTATGGGGGCTTGGTTTACATCCCTGAATGGGAACGGTGAGGGCCTCAAAATCAGCGTAAACAATACCATGTCTTGTTTATTAGTGGCCGTACATTTTAAGACTGCGTCATTCCCTTCGGGTAGTACTAGCTTTACTGCCGTCTGCCCTTCACAGTCTTCTGTATGTCGTTTCAAAAGTTCATTAGTTCCAAAATACTGAAGGCAGCGCTCATAAATGTGTTTTGCACACTTATCATTGGACATTTGACTGCTTACCAATCTACTCAAATTCTTTACCAAACAATAATGGCTTTTATCCCCATCAGACAGGAAAAGCGAGTGAATGTGATGTTGCTTTACCTGTTTGGTGGCATACAAGGGGCCCACAATATTGGATCCCTCAATGCCATACACCATCATAGAGAAATTTGAATTATCTTTCTCAAATAAATGAATTTTATCTAAAGGCATGGGAAATGAAACACGCTCGAGATTGAGTGTTTGTTTCATGTGGTTTAACAATTCTTTGTACTTCCCTGGTCTATGAGCATCATGATGATTTTTACTGGGTTGCAGACAGCTAACTATACTCCATAAAAAGAAGTAATCGTCTTTGTTGCGTATGATGATCACTGCCTTTCTAGAAGCGATAAAGCTCGGTGTGGCAATATAGCTACTTCCTGCATTTAATGGAT
Organism: Meconema thalassinum; assembly: GCA_946902985.2. Classification (NCBI taxonomy): domain Eukaryota; kingdom Metazoa; phylum Arthropoda; class Insecta; order Orthoptera; family Tettigoniidae; genus Meconema; species Meconema thalassinum. Next base: position 69,733,192 of record OX336391.1, on the reverse strand, counting down.
TGTATTTACAAATATTAATTTGTAAATAGGCAATGCTATTCAGAGCCAAGCCACTGGGACCCTATTGCAACTTATCAAATTTAGTGATAAGCGCTTGAATAGCTTTCTCCTGATACCATGTTTCCAAATTATCGGCTATCAGTACTTTCTCCATTTTTGTACAAAGGTTGAAGGTGTGTTTCTCTTCAACATTATTTTTATCAACATAAATTCACATAGTAGTTCGAAATTTATTTTTAAAGCCTGATTGCAATCTTAAGCCTTGATCACATTCACTCAAAAATGGGAAAACATAATTCCACAAAATCTTTAGGCGACAGACAGTGATTCGCATTCTTAATTCGGCCTGAGAAAAAACTCGCGTTTTGAAACATTTGGCCAAAGGCTGCCACACAAACACTTCACTCTCTGATATAGACATGATTATAAAATGGACTAATAAACGTACAAACCTTACCTTAGAATAGGTTAATCCAAAATCAGCAATTCCACACGGCCACATTTATCGCTTTCACTGACTGGCACACAACCACGCCCACAGGCACATAATGGTCGTAGCAATTGGCCCCAGCAGGGGATGATCACCAACAAGGTTTCTGTTGTTTTTGTATCATCAACAAGGTTTCTGTTGCTTTTGTTTCCAACGATTTGTCTGAAAAACAAACGAATAAAATCCGTTATTAGTCATGGTTATATACATTAAACATGTGCATTCATTCATTGATTCATTCATTTGTTCATTCATTCATTCATTCATTCATTCATTCGTTCATAAGAGTTGCTAAAACAAAAGGTTGCAACTGTGCACACATAGATAAGACGCTCACTCGAAAAGTAACAAGGTAATTTACAAAGAAAAGAATTAATCTATAGTCATAGCTCACCTTTGTTTTCGCTAGCGTGACGGTAGTTAAAACCTGTTCACTCCATACACGTCTTCATTCTGAAACAATAATAAATACACGCCATAAGTTTGTAAATTTCCATGAAATAAATGGCATACATTTAACAACAACAACAATAAAAGTAATGGAACAACAGGTATTCACCATATAATGAATTATAATGCGTTCAGCAAATGTGCTCTTTGCCGCCACTGTCACTCTCTCTCTCTCTCTCTCTCTCTCTCTCTGCTTTACCAGACTTAATGTTTTTTTTAATTTTCTTGCTTTTTGAAAATCTGCAACAAACGAAATCCCAAAAAATACAATCAGTCACTAACTTACTTTTCACACATACAAAAAATAACAATAAAACCAATCATGTCATAATTATCAATAATGAACCTACTTTAGTACAAGTATGGCCGCGGTTCACGTAATTTTTACTAAGAGCTCAAGGCACTTGCATCCGTCGTCTTCAAAGGTGATCACAAGAATGATGACTCTCTCTTACCCTCAGAACATATATGTCTCCTCAACAAGATGCAAAGTTAACACATTACATTTTTTTTTGCTCCTACGCGTAGGATGTCGTGGAACGCACAAGTCCGACTGATTCTCACAAGCTTTGCAAACTCTGCATGAGTGTGTGTGGGTGTGCGTGGGAATGCAGTGATCAGCTTTTCGACAGAGCTGTATGTCCTTCATTGCATGATCGAGTTACACGTCTGTGTCAGATTACAGCCACCTGCATGCGAACAACAGGCTGTTATCTCTCTGGCTGCGAGGCACGCACGATGATAAGACCACTGTCTTGTCTTGCTAGCCGTGGGTCAGTCTCAATGCTTTCAATTCTCATTTCATCAAGCAAGTCCTCTGTCTGCGTTTGAAGCCAGGCAAGCATGTCAAATAATAATAATAATAATAATAATAATAATAATAATCATAATAATGCATATGTGTTTAACCAACATCATAGCGCTTAACATAACGTGACTTCAAATCTGGTTTCTTACTTTTTCCCCGTTTTCCTCAACGATCTCGAAAAAACGACAGAAACCATAATTTCAGCTTTTCCATACCTACATTCCCGTAGAGAGGACAGTTTTTTCAATATTAGGGAAAATCACAAAAACCCATTTTCCATAAAAAAAGACATATTTCCAACTTTTTACATTTTCCATACCTACATCCCCGTAAGGAGGACAATGAGACGAAAAAATACCATCACACACGTCATCATCACGTTTTCAGTTTTCGCAATATGAGGGAAAATCACAAAAACTCATTTTAGACAAAAAACCATGTTTCCAGCTTTTTACCTTTTCCATACCTACATCTCCGTAAAGAGGACAATGAGGCGAAAAAATACTATCACGTACGTCATCATCACGTTTTCAGTTTTCGCAATATGAGGGAAAATCACAAAAAACATTTTCCATCAAAAAACCGTGTTTCCAGCTTTTTACCTTTTCGACACCTACATTCCCGTAAAGAGCGCAACGAGACGAAAAAATGCTATCCCGCACGTCATCATTACTTTTTCGGTTTTCCAAAAATGAGCAAAAATGGGAAAAATGCATTTTTAGACCCAAACCCCTAATTCCACCTTTTCGACACCTACATTCCCGTAAAGAGCACAACGAGACGAAAAAAACGAATCCAAGCACGCCCTCCTAGCATGACTCCTTCCATTCCAAGGCAGCAGGGGATCACAACTTCCTAATTGCAGCAGAACCCATGACCTAGCACTACTCGTTTGTTTAATCTACTTGTGCGATACCTATCGTAAAGTGAATTTACTATGACAGAAACCTTCCCTGAAGTATACACAACATCTCACCCAAGTTTCATCGCTATCAGACGAATAGTATATGAACGCAAGCGGGACTTTGTTCAAACGCTTCGCGCATCGTCGCTCATTTGTTGAATCCACTCCTGCGCTACCTATCATGATATGGATTTACTAAGAAAGAAACCCTTCCTGTAGTGTACACAACCACTCACCCAAGTTTCATCGCTATCGGACGAATGGTATGTGAACGCATACAGGACTTTTTGAAACGCTTCACCCGTCGTCGCACATTTGCTGAATCTACTCGTGCGCTACCTATTATAACCTGGATTTACTAAGCCAGAAACCATCCATGAAGTGTACACAACATCTAACCCGAGTTTCATCACTATCAGACGAATAGTATATGAACGCATACGGGGCTTAGTTGAAACGCTTCGCTCGTCGTCGCTCATTTGTTGAATCTACTCGTGCGCTACCTATTATAACATGGATTTACTAGGCCAGAAACCTTGCCTGGAGTGAGCACAACAATTCAACCAAAGTTTCATAGCAATCGGACGAATGGTATATGAACGCATACGGGACTTTGTTTAACGGATTCGCGTGCCGTCACTCATTTGTTGAATCTACTCGTGCGCTACAATTTTCATATTTATTCACCTTGTAAACCTTGTCTGGACTTCCACGAATAATTCAAGATCAAAATTAGCCAATTCGGTCCAGCCGTTCTCCAGTTTTAGCGAGACTAACGAACAGCAATTCATTTTTATATATCAGAAGACTAGCTCTACCCGGCATGCGTTGCAATGCCAATCAAAGATGTGTTGGCATTGTAACTTTGTATGTTGAAGTGCTTTTTGATTCCCAATATTGTTTTTCTTTTTCCGTTAACCACCTCTAAACTATTGTAAAATTGATTTACTATCTCAAAAAATCATGGGAGCGTACTCAACAACTCACCAAATATTAATCGCAATGAAATGAGTGGTATATGAACGCATACGGGACTTTGTTGAAACGATTCGTGCGCCGTCACCCATTTGTTGAATATACTCGTACGTTACCAATTGTAAAATAGATTTACTAAGTGAAAACCTTCCCTGGCGTGTAAACAACAACTCATGAATGTTTCATCGCAATCGGATGAATGGCATATGAACGCATACGGGTTTTTGCTTAAATGATTCGCGCGACGACACTCATTTGTTGAATCTACTTGTGCGCCACCTATTGAAAAACGGATTTACTAATTCATACACCTTCGCAGGACTGTGCTCAACTCCCCAAAGTTTTGGGATAATCGGATGAATGTTATATGAACGCATACGGGATTTTTTTGAAACGATTCACGCGCTGTCGCCCATTAATTGCATCTCATCGTGCGCTACCAATTGTAAAATGGATTTACTAAATCAGAAATCTTTGCGGGAGTGGAAACAACATTTCTCCAATTTCATTGCAATCGCATGAATGGTATATGAACGCAAACGATTTTTTTTAAACGATACGCACGCCGCTACTCATTTGTTGAATCTACTTGTGCGATACCTATTGTAAAGTGGATATACTATGCCAGAAACCTTCTCTGAAGTGTACACAACATCTCACCCAAGTTTCATTGCTTTCGGACTTATGGTATATGAACGCATACGGGACTTTGTTGAAACGCTTCGCGTGCCTTCACTCATATGTTGAATCTACTTGAGCGCTACCTATTGTACAATGGATTAACTAAGCCTGGAACTTTCCCTGGAGTGTACACAACAACTCACCCAAGTTTAGTCGCTATCAGACGAATGGTATATGAACGTATACGGGACTATGTTGAAACACTTCGTGCGTAGTCGCTCGTTTGTTTAATCTACTTATGCGATACCTATTATAAAGTGAATTTACTAACCCAGAAACCTTCCCCGAAGTGTACACAACATCTCACCCAAGTTTAAACGCTATCAGACGAATAGTATATGAACGCAAACGGGACTTTGTTGAAACGCTTCGTGCATCGACGCTCATTTGTTGAATCAAATCGTGCGCTACCTATTATAACATGGATTTACTTAGCCAGACACCTTGCTAGTAGTGTACAGAACCTCTCACCCTAGTTTCATCGCTATCGGACGAATGGTATGTGAACGCATACAGGACTTTGTTGAATCGCTTCGCCCGTCGTCGCTGATTTGTTGAATCTAATCGTGCGCTACCTATTGTTAAGTGGATTTACTAAGCCAGAAACCTTCCATGAAGTGCACACATCATCTCATCTAAGTTTCATCACTATCAGACGAATAGTATATGAACGCATACGGGACTTAGTTGAAACGCTTCGCTCGTCGTCGCTCATTTGTTGAATTAACTCGTGCGCAACCTATTATAACCCGGATTTACTAAGCCAGAAACCTTGCCTGTAGTGTACACAACCTCTCACACAAGTTTCGTCGCTATCGGACGAATGGTATGTGAACGCATACGGGACTTGATTGAAACGCTTCGCTCGTCGTCGCACATTTGTTGAATCTACTCGTGCGCTACCTATTGTAAAAAGGATTTACTAAGTCAGAAACCTTTCCTTGGGTGTGCAAACAATACAACTAATGTTTCATAGCAATCGGATGAATGGTATATGAACGCATACGGGACTTTGTTTAAGCAATTCGCGTACCGTCACTCATTTGTTGAATCTACTCGTGCGCTACAACATTCATATGTATTCACCATTTAAACCTTCCCTGGACTTCCCCAAATAATTCAAGACCAAAATTAGCCAAATCGGCCCAGCCGTTCTCGAGTTTTAGCGAGACTAATGAACAGCAATTCATTTATATATATATAGATTATTGGCTGGAAAAGGAACTAGAAGATTCGGATACAGATTTAAATTATCGGATCAAAATTAAGCTAGATGCTATTAAAACTACACCAAGCAAACATAAGGAAAGAGTTGTGTTCTGTGTGTAAATATGCATGGCAAATCAAGAACATGGGCTCCCCTGTTCGTATAAACTATGGGATACAAAAGGGACCTAAAGAATGTAAGCAAAAATTTTAGTTGAAATCAATAAAAATAAATATGGATATTATTACTAAAATAAAGAAAAGAGTGTATTATATGTAAAAATTGTAGATATATATAATTAATAAAACTATTTCATGGGCACCGCTTCTGTTTCTTGTTACCTGCCTCACACTCATAATCCAATCGTTAAACTTCGACAGCCTCCGGCAATGCTCGGTGAGCGTGACCTTGAAAAGTAGCTGAAACTCGGTAGCAGAAAGTACAGTAGGACCCGTTTCTTACCTATATGAGGTTTCTGTAATTATGGGTTAGATAATTGTTGGGTTAACGACCTTGCAGTCTAGTGCTTCGACATAATAAAAATATATAAATAATAAATTAAATATTAAAAAAATTAAAATAAAATTAATAATAAATAACAATAAATAATAAATAAATAAAAAAACAATGGATAGTTAATAACAAATAAATAATGATTTGAAAAGCCCGCCATTAAAGACTGCAGTTGCACGTGGCGGCCATGTTGCGCATTAGCCCCTGTCCCAGCTATCACTGTCCCTCCATAAGAATAACATAAGGTAGTTGCGCGCGGCGGCCATCTTGCGCATTAGCCCCTGTCCCAGCTTCTGCCTTTATATCCTACTTACATAACCCGTTTTCTTTGTTTCTCCTTAGGGAACTTCGATTTGGAACATGGAATATAAGAAGCCCAGCCATACCGGTACCGCACCTGTCCACCTCGTTGCGTAGTGGCTATAATAACTTGGTTGTTACCGTGGAGGACCGGGATCGATTCCCGGCTCACCCAAGATAGTAAATTCTGGTCTGAGGGCTCGTGAGGCACAACTCAGCCATCCTGGAAGTGGTTCTTCGTGCTTCCCACTCCCACTCCATGCAACTGCTGGGATTGTACCTTACAGATGGCCACGGCCGCTTCCTGCCCAAATCCTACCGCTTTTAAAAATACACACAATAGTTCAGGCTTCACAATCACAGTTGGGTAACATTTATTTTAGATACAAAATACTCCGAAAAATTATTTTGATTCATAATACACTTATAAATTATACGAAAATACAAAAAGTATTTAAAATACAATTCAAAACACAAAATTCTTTCCTCCATTCAGACTGTTCACAATAACAATAATATATTACTATTATATATTTTGCTGCCATGATTGACCTGAACGGAGACGCGCGTTAACGAGCAAGGGCAATGGTTCACATCCCACCGTCACCACCCTTGAAATGGTTCTCCTCACCTCGTCCCCGATCCCGTAAAAAGGGGAATAATATGTAGAGAATATTATTATTATTATTATTATTATTACTGTTATTTTCGTATGGCCGAAGCTACCTGTTGTAGATCTTTGGAGCTAGGTGGTCTTCTCGCCGATTTTGTTACTGCGAATCCGGAACTGTATTGGATAGTCTGTGGCTGAGATTTAGTCAATTTGGTCTTGCAAACATCAAATGTGATACGAAAGATCTTTTACGAGTGCTGCCGGGAATCAAACTACCGCTGATCCACCGAGGTATAGTAGTATATACGGATAACACTGGGCGTAACTCTTGACAAAAAGCTGTCATCTAAGAAGGATTGCTGCCAAACTCAAAGCACGGAACCTTTGTGGTACGAGGGGCATTCAGAAAGTTAGTTACACGAGAGTATGGCAGACCAAGTACCGTTTATTGAATGACACGCTATAATGCAATGGGTCACAGATACATCACAGTATTTTTCGACATAGTCACCAAGTCTCTGAAAACAACTGTCGTCACGGACAACTAATCGTTCAACACCTTGACGATAGAGGTTCACTCCTTGGTAATGGAGCGATCGGAGAACCGCTGTTTGGACCTGTTCATCATTGTCAAATCACTGTCCAGCCTGATGGTCCTCCAGCTTGCCAAACAGATGGAAATAGCATGGTGCCAGATCCGGTGTTCATGGTGGTTGCTTCCACACTTCCCATTGAAAATATTACAGCAAAGCCTGTGTAGTGCGCGCTGTGTGCGGTGTTGCATTGTCGTGCAGGAGAACAATGCCTGGGCTTAACTTTCCACGTCTCCTGTTTTTTACAACGTTGCGCAGTTATTTCAATGTTTGAAATTAAGCATCGGCTGTAATGGTCGTTCTCTTCCGCATAAGCTCGGTGTACACAACGCCTTCACAACCGAAGAACACAGTGGCCATGACCTTCCCGGCCGATGGCGTAACCTTGAATTTCTTTCGCAACGGCGAAGATGTGTGTCTCCATTCCATAGACGCCCTCTTTGTTTCCGGTGTGAAATGATGCTCGCATGTCTCATCACCTGTAATGATGCGGCTTAGGAACTCGTTCTCTTCAACAGCGTAACGCTGAAGGAAAGCCAACGACGCCCGAAACCGTGCGTCTTTGTGTGCGGGAATCAGAGATCATCGCACCTTACGTGAGCTCAATTTCCGATACTGCAGATGGTCTCGCATGATGGCATGAGCACTGCCTATGGAGATGCCGGAATGCTGTGCAATTTCTGGGTTTAACACTCTGCGACTGATGCGAATCATTTCATCGACCCGCCGAATATTATCTCCTGTGGTCGATTTTGATGGCCTTCCTTCCCGCACGGCAACACAAACATCTGTCCGGCCGTGCTCCAATTGTTGGCACCATTTCACAATAGCTGGCCACGGCACTATTGGATATGTATATAACACTTATGTACAGCTCTATTGGATATGTATAAAACACTTATGTACAACACTATTGGATATGTATATAACACTTATGTACAGCACTATTGGATATGTATATAACACTTATGTACAGCACTATTGGATATGTATTTAACACTTATGTACAGAACTATTGGATATGTATATAACACTTATGTACAGAAATATTGGATATGTATATAACACTTATGTACAGCACTATTGGAATGTATATAACACTTATGTACAGCACTATTTAGAATGATTAAGCTGCAGGGGTTTTTAATTAACCCGTTGAGTGCTTCGCCCGTCTATAAACGTTGTTCAAGTTTTTTTTAATTTTGTGTTATTCCTCATTCGCTTTCGAGTACCGAGCCAATCCCTAGTACGTTCTGTCATCTGTTAGGCATTATGTAGTACTACTGTGCCCATTCAGCATGAAATATGCAAATCACAGTACGCCAGCAATGCTCAAATCGGGATTATCGGGGTTATGGTATGTTCTCCCACTCTGTGACTTACACATTTTGGATTTAATAGAGGATACACTTCCTAAATAATAAACAAAATCAACTCCTACTATAAAACATTTAATGACTCAAATATATGGCGCTACAACAAATTAATCAAATAAAATACTGACCCATTAATTCTAACTTGTTCAGAGTGAACAAGGAATACATAATAAAACCAAGGTTAAATCATAATATATGGTTTCTTATAAATTAACAACTTATAATTCTTTTCACTTCCATATAGTGTCCTTTTAAAATTCCATTAAATCAAGAGCTCCAAATGGCTCGATACTTTTTATATACACTGTGTCATTCTTTTACAACACATCACTTCCTATTATATGAGTATCTTATAATCAAAAAAATATATATAATTCTTATTAAAGTACTGTTACTCCTTTACTTAAATTTTGGGCTTTCACAATGTTCATAGGTTACCATCCCTCTCAAGTCAACAATTCACTACCGTGATTGGGATACATTTGCGTACTACCGAGCTACAGAAGACTACTTGAACACGTCAAAAATTAAGATCACTCCCGGAATCTAATTGTCTTCATTAAACTCGTGAATCACTACGTTATATAACATTACATTAGGGATTTATCATTATTTGTCTTAAAAGACCATTATCTCATAAGAAAGCAACGATCTGAACTTGCAAGCGGTAATCCTTATCTAACAGAGCCTCGATTCGAAGACCGGGTCGTTAAAACAAACTCTAAACACTCTTGTGTATTATAACATCAAACAGACGGCTCTCTAGACCTACCACAACACATCAATAGTAAGGGTCTGGCCTAGGCCACTTAGCGTGATTTATTGCCGGGAGCAGGAACTTCACGGTCTCACTCACAAGAGACGAGCTACCCTCAGCTTTATACAGCTGTTTCTTAAATGCAGTTCTTTGAACAGGCAAGGCTTTAATTCTACTTATTTTAACAACATATTTAAGTTCACTAGACCTATTCTCGTAACCTCGGCATTTATTAATTATGAAGTGTCCTCATTGGCGGGTAAGAATAATCCAATACAACACAAATATTTAGGGGCTTCAACATAGACGAATCTGGGTTCGATTCTTTGAAATGCCTCGGGAACCATACCTCATACTGGAGGACTTATAACATTCGCGACTTAGGGCGGCCTTTTACCTTAAACCAGCGCTCATAATACAATAAATAGCACCCTTCTTCAATACAATACACACATGGCCTCGTGATCACATCACTATTTAGAGGACTTACCATAGCTCAATTACCACGACCAACTGCCCCTCATAAGTAGTGTTACCGAGTATATTTAGGTTCAACGCCTTCCTAGCGTGACAAATTACTTCAATGCGCTACATTGCGCTATTACTTTAGTGCCAAGTTGCCTTCAATGAACTGATAATTCAAAATCAACATTTGATTGTACATCTCAATTCTATATTACTCCTCTCCCGTGACAATAATCGCTTTATCTTAAGAACATGTTTTCACAAGATGTATTAATTCTTTTAAAGGAGCTCGGAAGCTACTACTTTTCATATAATTCATCATAATATTCATTCAATTATATCATTATTATTATTATTATTATTACGCTTGCTTTCACATATTTAAATCATTTATCAAATACACTGATATTTTATTTCATACATTTCCCCCATGGGATTTATTTATTTCGTATAATTACTTTACTTTCTCAATTTTTAATCGTTCAGATCGCGCTATTATTCTGTTATTTGTTATTCAAAAACATCCCTATTATTTCGTTCTCAGGTGGATTGTACGCAAACCTTCCCCAACACGTAACATAATGAAATGGTTACTCACATGATATTACGGTCTCCGACTGAATTCCCCAGCGATGTTCCATTTTTGCCCACTCAATGTGTTTAAGCCATCTTCATTAATCCCATTTCACACAATGACACTTCTTGATACACATACACATTATTTACCTTAAACACTGGTAACATATTGAATACAATTTTGTATTCTTTTATCATACACAAATAAATTCACTAAAATTATTACACTAAAACAGATTTTACTATATTTACATTACACTGCTTTTAATCACTGAGGCTTTGATTTTTGCCTTACACACGTGATTTCTTTCTTCCCCGTTTCCAAGGGTGACACTCTTAGACGTCGGCTACCTAATCTAGCCAGATGATGAAAGTCTCGATCAATCTACCCCTCCCTGGAACGGTAATTCTTCAGATCCAGTTTTCTGACTATCGACTTCTATTTTTACTAGCTCGAAGTCGTTTCTTTCTAGACACTATTTAGTTTATCTAGATAAAGTCTGTCCTGTTTACGGCCTCTCGAATACTTTATCGGTGACCTATGATTCCCTAGCATTTACTGCTATTCCTTAGTTTCGTAGCTTATTGCTTTTTACTGTTCGTTTGCCTCTTGTAGACAACGTCTTGGATTAAATTCTCACTTTTTATTATACTGCGCTCTAGTTCTTATCTTTTCGGTACACTAGGCGTTACTTATTTCGATCGACCCTGATCGGGTTCCTGAACTTTGCTAGAAATGTTTGTTTCACTATCGTTGGTACTTCAAAACGTTACGATACTTTCTGTCGTTTAACTGAACTGTTGTTTGAAGACCTATCGCCTATTTTTTAAGTTCGCAGCCTAACTTTGACTGTAATACGGAACTTTCAATATAAAGACTGTCGCTTGCTGAACTAAATCCTGTACTAGGATTTTACTAAGTCTTCACACGGCGATATTAATGACGATACTTCTCGGCCCCGCCCATACGGGTTGCTCGTAGGTGATAGAGCGTATCACGACCTCTCGGGGTCTAGTAAGTACTGCATATACGATGTGATGTAGCGTTACGTCCTCTGGACGGACTAAACTGCATGATTAGCCTGGCTCTGCCAGGGCTTTTATACAAATCGGCGACAAAAATATAAAATCCACGTCTTTTTCATAACTAACTTTTGAAGCAATAGTCGCACACTTTTGAAAATTATATCTCTGGAAAGCTCGTTTTCTAAACGTAAACTGACTTCTTTGCACATGAAAATCGATCGTACAATTCCGAGATATTAAATAAAATTTGCTCTTCAGATACGTGGGTGTTGCAGTTGATTTTTCATCCCCACCACCTCGGGTCTCGGGGAACTTTTAACTACGTCATGCTGCGTTTGCACTTCTTTCCTGTGCAATTATTATAACATCATTCCCCACACAAAAATCTCTATTCCAAAATGATTCACAATGATATATTTCTTTTGTTAATTATATTCTCGCAAATGGCCTAAATCTAATTTTTCCTCTTCTTGCACAACTGCGAGGATGCCATTTTATTGCTGCGTAAGATCAATTTCCGAAACCTCTTCTCGCTTACACACAGTGGAAAGTTTTTATCGTTCTATTAATAGTTATGATCGGCTCCCTATCGGTCCGTCACGCATGATATCATTTCCTGGTGCCACCTGGACTCTTATTCTTGCACAACATTATACCAGTCCTCTACATAAAATCTTTCTAAGTTCTACTAAAGACTGTATTTTTCCTCTCTTCTTTTACCAATAAAACATGGATTCGACCCCTTGAACCAATGGTACATGGGTCATTTCTCCCCAACTTAGATAAAGAAATTTTCGAAATTTTGAGGAAATTTATTTAAACATTTTCATAAATGATTTAATTTTTTCAGTATCGAAGCCATCATAACGCTTCTCAGTACCTTCTAGTCTTTCTTTCCAAGCCCTTCCTTTCTCTGGCTTGTTTTGGGTCTCACAAAGTTCCCATTCATTCATATCCTTTAAGCGGACGTCTCCACTTAAGGCTATAAATTATTCGTCTCGTTCGGGTGTTTTCTCAGTCTCGTCCTAGTCTGGCGTGCACTCCAAACTTGGGTCAGACAGTTTTTTTTCTTACTTCTTGTCTCATAGGACTGGCGTTCTGCCTGCCTGTCTCTTTCTTCTCCGGTTAACCATCGTCAACCTATTGATGTTCTTTTAAGACTTCACGGGTGCGTATAGCCTTAACCCGTTACTTTTTTCTTTATTTTTTTCTGTTTTCTGGACTCAAAGTCTACAGAATTCGGTTTGTCCTTAAGAGCACGGTCTGTCCTTACCCGTCTCTTCTTGGTTTTCTTCCCTTTCCCTCATCTCATCTCGAGATGGCATTTTCAAGAAAATGCTTTTTCCTCTTACTCTTTAACGGGTGAATATAAGCTTAACCAGTTACCTATTCTAGAGTAACCTTTTTCCCTCATCTCGCGTCGAGATGGCATTTTCCAAGAAAATTTCTTTTTCCTACTCTTCCAATTCCATAGTTCCGTAGATCTTCTCCTTTTCTTTTCTTTCTACTCTTCCATTTCTTCCTACGAATTATCCAACTGTAAAACGCTTGTGCGTCTTCTTTCTCCAGGGTCATGTGCATTATTTCTCCTCCTCTCCTACCTTCAATAAGGTTTCTATCCTCTTGTAAACATATTACAATTGGTGGTTGGTTCCTCTTTCCTCATTTCCTTCAACGACATATCCTCTCTATTCTTCATTAGTCTCATCTTTTCCTTTGAGGTTTTCTTGGCTCTCATTGGCATCTGTTTCCGTTTTTCTTTTCTTTCGTTGACATTCCTGATATTTTATTATTAATTCAAGGATCTGTGCTTTCAACTTTTGTTCTTCTAATTCCATCTTATCTCTCTCATCCTTTACAATTTCTTCTGGGATTTCCCTTTCAATTTCTATGAAATCTTGAACCTCTATTTCTTTTCTTGCCTCGATGACACTTTCTATTATAATTTCATTTAATTTCTCCATTCCCCCAGGACTTATTATTTCCGTCTCCCCAACTTTCACTTCTTTTGTTATCCCTTGTTCTGGGTTTTTCTCTTGCTCTTCAAGCTCAACTTTTCCATAAAAATGATCTTCTTCACTTTGCAGCTCGTTTTTATTTCGGCTTTCTTCCTGACCTGGAATTATTATTTCCTCTTGAGTGTCCATCGTTTTCTCTAGAGGGATCTCATTGCTTTCCTCAGTTTCCACTGGAGTCATCAGGATTTCTACTTCTTGTTCTTCTTCTTCTTTTCTAATGCCAATTTTGGGTTCTTGCACCATTACTTCTTTTTATTTTACAATTACTATTTTATTTTCAGTTTGAACAACTACTTCATTTGACCGATGGTTCTGTGCTGAGATATCTCCCCTATCTTTATTTTCCACGAATCGACTGAACCTATTTCCTAATACTTCAATACTACTTTTAATATCATCCCGGGATGTCTCACAAAGACTCATGTTGGATTTTATCTGAGCTTTCAACTTTTCCTGCACACCTTGGATCTGGGTTACAAGTTCATTTTTACATGCATCTACATTCTTTTTACAAGTTTCTTCCATTCTATCTGTGATTTCCCCTTTTAAATTATTTAACTCCATCTCCAACCCCATATTAAAACCTTGAAATTTGTTATTCATTGTCTCTTCTATTTTCTCCTTTATATTACATTGTATTTTAGTCTCCATGACCTCTAATTTGGTGTTCGTGGCTTGACTTTTCAGAGAATTATCAGCTATCATATTCTCCTGAAACGAATGTAATCTATTTTCAAGTTTACCTTCCATGACTCCTAGTTTATCTTCCAAAACCTTGGATTGTGCTGAAAAATGATCTGAATTCTCTGTTTTTATACTATCCAACTTACTTTCTATCTCAGCCTTCAATGTACTGTTCATGTTTATACAATCGGCTTGGATAGATCCTAACTTTTGATTTATGGATTCTAACTCCTCTTTATTTGTAATCTGTTGGAGGTCCAATGTATTGCCTATTGTTCCAAATCTATTGTTTATAGCCTCCAACTTTTCCTTATTATCGGCCTTTAAAGCGTCCAAAAGCACCTGCCTTTCATCCCTATTCTCTGCTTTCGTAGCCGCCAACTTTTCCCTATTTATTCTTTTCATCTCCTCTCTCTCCTTATTGAAGTGCTCCTCCAGGCACTCCTTTAGATCCCTTATTGTCCACATCTTATCCACAATATAAGAATACAGTGGGCTATTATGCCACATCGCCGGTTCATGCATGAGAGATGGTACTCCGAACTCTTGTGTCCCAATTTCCAAAATTTTAACCTCTGTACGGGTGTTTACTAAAACGTACCCTTTTGGTATACTCATTCAATGTCAAAACCTTTATGGAAGTGATTTAAAAATTCAAAAATTTTGAAAAACCATTTTTTTTTTCAAAAATGAAAATTTTGATTTTTCATGAAAAACTCGGATTTTCCCTAGGAAAACTCAGCCCTACGTACTGGGCACCAAAATATATTAGGTGTGCTAGGGGGTTATTTAAATTTAGGGCTGCTCGGTGTGAGTTTCCAGGGTCCCATGCGGTCAGTTAACTTTATATTTTGTAGCTACTTCTATCATTAATTTACTTTTATATGATATGAGCGTCTTAAGTGTTCCTCTAATTATTAATCCAGACACTTTACTTCTATGCCCCCATGTGCCCATTCAGCATGAAATATGCCAATCACAGTATGCCAGCAATGCTCAAATCGGGATTATCGGGGTTATGGTATGTTCTCCCACTCTGTGACTTACACATTTGGGATTAAATAGAGGATACACTTCCAAAATAATAAACAAAATCAACTCCTACTGTAAAACATTTAATTACTCAAGTATATGGCACTACAACAAATTAAACAAATAAAATACTGACCCATTAATTCTAACTTGTTCAGAGTGAACAAGGAATACATAATAAAACCAAGGTTAAATCATAATAAATGGTTTCTCATAAACCAACAACTTATATTTCTTTTCACTTCCATATAGTGTCCTTTTAAAATTCCATTAAATCAAGAGCTCCAAATGGCTCGATACTTTTTATATACACTGTGTTATTCTTTTACAACACATCACTTCCTATTATATGAATATCTTATAATCAAAAATATATATATAATTCTTATTAAAGTACTGTTACTCCTTTACTTAAATATTGGGCTTTCACAATGTTCTCAGGTTACCATCCCTCTCAAGTCAACAATTCACTACCGTGATTGGGAAACATTTGCGTACTACCGAGCTACAGAAGACTACTTGAACACGTCAAAAATTAAGATCACTCCCGGAATCTAATTGTCTTCATTAAACTCGTGAATCACTACGTTATATAACATTACATTAGGGATTTATCATTATTTGTCTTAAAAGACCATTATCTCATAAGAAAGCAACGATCTGAACTCGCAAGCGGTAATCTTTATCTAACAGAGCCTCGATTCGAAGACCGGGTCGTTAAAACAAACTCTAAACACTCTTGTGTATTATGACTTCAAACAGACGGCTCTCTAGACCTACCACAACACATCAATAGTAAGGGTCTGGCCTAGGCCACTTAGCGTGATTTATTGACGGGAGCAGGAACTTCACGGTCTCACTCACAAGAGACGAGCTACCCTCAGCTTTATACAGCTGTTTCTTAAATGCAGTTCTTTGAGCAGGCAAGGCTTTAATTCTACTTATTTTAACAACATATTTAGGTTCACTAGACCTATTCTCGTAACCTCGGCATTTATTAATTATGAAGTGTCCTCATTGGCGGGTAAGAATAATCCAATACAACAACAAATATCTAGGGGCTTCAACATAGACGAATCTGGGTTCGATTCTTTCAAATGCCTCGGGAACCATATCCCATACTGGAGGACTTATAACATTCGCTACTTAGGGCGGCCTTTTACCTTAAACCAGCGCTCATAATACAATAAATAGCACCCTTCTTCAATACAATACACACATGGCCTCGTGATCACATCACTATTTAGAGGACTTGCCATAGCTCAATTACCACGACCAACTGCCCCTCATAATTAGTGTTACCGAGTATATTTAGGTTCAACGCCTTCCTAGCGTGACAAATTACTTCAATGCGCTACATTGCGCTATTACGTTACTGCCAAGTTGCCTTCAATGAAGTGATAATTCAAAATCAACATTTGATTGTACATCTCAATTCTATATTACTCCTGTCCCGTGACAATAATCGCTTTATCTTAAGAACATGTGTTCACAACATGTATTAATTCTTTTAAAGGAGCTCGGAAGCTACTACTTTTCATATAATTCATCATAATATTCCTTCAATTATATCATTATTATTATTATTATTATTATTACGCTTGCTTTCACATATTTAAATCATTTATCAAATACACTGATATTTTATTTCATACATTTCCCCCAAGGGATTTATTTATTTCATATAATTACTTTAATTTCTCAATTTTTAATCGTTCAGATCGGGCTATTATTCTGTTATTTGTTATTCAAAAACATCCCTATTATTTCGTTCTCAGGTGGATTGTACGCAAACCTTCCCCAACACATAACATAATGAAATGGTTAATCACATGATATTACGGTCTCCGACCGAATTCTCCAGCGATGTTTCATTTTTGCCCACTCAATGTGTTTAAGCCATCTTCATTAATCCCATTTCACACTATGACACTTCTTGATACACATACACATTATTTACCTTAAACACTGGTAACATATTGAATACAATTTTGTATTCTTTTATCATACACAAATAAATTCACTAAAAATTATTACACTAAAACAGATTTTACTATATTTACATTACACTGCTTTTAATCACTGAGGCTTTGATTTTTGCCTTACACACGTGATTTCTTTCTTCCCCGTTTCCAAAGGTGACACTCTTAGACGTCGGCTCCCTAATATAGCCAAATGATGAACGTCTCGATCAATCTACCCCTCCCTGGAACGGTAATTCTTCAGATCCGGTTTTCTGACTATCAACTTCTATTTTTACTAGCTCGAAGTCGTTTCTATTTAGACACTATTTAGTTTATCTAGATAAAGTCTGTCCTGTTTACGGCCTCTCGAATACTTTATCGCTGACCTATGATTCCCTAGCATTTACTGCTATTCCTTAGTTTCGTAGCTTATTGCTTTTTACTGTTCGTTTGTCTTTTGTAGGCAACGTCTTGGATTAAATTCTCGCTTCTTATTATACTGCGCTCTAATTCCTATCTTTTCGGTACACTAGGCGTTACTTATTTCGATCGACCCTGATCGGGTTCCTGAACTTTGCTAGAAATGTTTGTTTCACTATCGTTGGTACTTCAAAACGTTACGATACTTTCTGTCGTTTAACTGAAGTGTTGTTTGAAGACCTATCGCCTATTCTTTAAGTTCGCAGCCTAACTTTGACTGTAATACGGAACTTTCAATATAAAGACTGACGCTTGCTGATCTAAATCCTGTACTAGGATTTTACTAAGTCTTCACACGGCGATATTAATGACGATACTTCTCGGCCACGCCCATACGGGTTGCTCGTAGGTGCTACAGCGTATCACGACCTCTCGGGGTCTAGTAAGTACTGCATATACGATGTGATGTAGCGTCACGTCCTCTGGAAGGACTAAACTGCATGATTAGCCTGGCTCTGCCAGGGCTTTTACACAAATCGGCGACAAAAATATAAAATCCACGCCTTTTTCATAACTAACTTTTGAAGCAATAGTCGCACACTTTTGAAAATTATATCTCTGGAAAGCTCGTTTTCTAAACGTACACTGACTTCTTTGTACATGAAAATCGATCGTACAATTCCAAGATATTAAATAAAATTTGCTCTTCAGATATGTGGGTGTTGCAGTTGATTTTTAATCCCTACCACCTCGGGTCTCGGGGAACTTTTAACTACGTCATGCTGCGTTTGCACTTCTTTCCTGTGCAATTATTATAACATCTTTCCCCACACAATAATCTCCATTCCAAAATGATTCACAATGATATATTTCTTTTGTTAATTATATTCTCGCAAATGGCCTAAATCTAATTTTTCCTCTTCTTGCACAACTGCGAGGATGCCATTTTATTGCTGCGTAAGAACAATTTCCGAAACCTCTTCTCGCTTACACACAGTGGAAAGTTTTTATCGTTCTATTAATAGTTATAATAGGCTCCCTATCGGTGCGTCACGCTTGATATCATTTCCTGGTGCCACCTGGACTCTTATTCTTGCACAACATTATACCAGTCCTCTACATAAAATCTTTCTAAGTTCTACTAAAGACTGTATTTTTCCTCTCTTCTTTTATCAATGAAACATGGATTCGACCCCTTGAACCAATGGTACATGGGTTCACTACTTGAGTGTGGAATTTTGCTCCCGGAAGTAACTAACAGAGCATTTTGTAGACGTCTGTCCTCTACAGCTGAGGTTCATTTCAGATGTATACAAGCATGGCGGAATTACAAGCAAATTCTTCACCCCGGGTTGTGATTTCGGATCAATAAATATCAATGTTTGTGCTAATTACTTACCTATTGAGTTTAGGTAATAATATTATTTTGGGACCATTTCAATTTTATTCGTCACAAATTCAAAAATTATATAAATGTAGGATTTTGAATTTTCATTTAGAATAATTAACACCCAAAACCTATAGACATAAGTTAATTATGATAAGTTATTTCTACAATTCTTTCTAAATGCGAACGAAGAAACTCAGCGCTTAAAATGTTAATGAGTCGGATTATCAAATAATTATCATATATATTATTTCAATAGTATAGATCCCTCCTGCGACGCTCACAAGCGACTGATCGTGAAAAATTAGCGTCCAAATGAAAGAGAATTGACATTAGCAGTGTCTAATTGCACTCTAATTTCATAAATATCTATAATTTCTTTGTAACAATGTACGAAGTCTGCGATTTGCAGATACTGTAGCTGTAGGAAAATACGCTCCATAATTGCTGTCCACTACACATTATGGCCACTGTGACGCCTGTTTCATGTCATTTTAACATTCTGTGGTCTTTCATTTATCATTTTGCATGGATTTCAGAAACAGTGCATCAATGGTATGAGTACAGTATTCAAATCGTATAATTTAATAAATATCGAATAACCAGCGAGGGTTATGATGATCCAATTTTCAGTGATTGCCTTCTTAAATTAGGGAACGTAGAACTTGGAATTCTAACTGAAATGTAAATAGTGTTCTATAATCATTTGGTTGAAATAAAAACATAACTGCTTTTCTCCTTAAGTCTGTCATTATAAACCTATTGGGGAAAGTGCGGTTTATGAACATGCGAGATTTCTCGTACGGGTCCGCTAGTATAATTCATTCCGTTAGTCTATTACACTTCTAATGAGTTGCGTTTATTGTTAGTACTTACTGTGTGTATAAATGTGAAAGAAAGGGAACTCTTATGTTCTTACGATCTTGAGTCACGGGACCTTATTTTGTGAGGAATTCAAACGACGATAATTTCACATGATTGACCGAGAATCGAGCCTTGTGCTCCTTGGTCAGAGGAAAGCCACTTGACCACTGCCCCACCACGTGTGAAACCCTATTGAATCGTTATTTATTTATTTACTCGTGTCAGAAGTACAAAGTATGTACTTCCATCGTACCATGTACAAGGCGCATGAGTTTGAATATGATGACTGTAGCATGATGAACATCGCCCAGATGTACAGTAGATATACCATACAATTTGTATCTGCATTTTTCATAATGAATACATACGACTTCAAACAGTTTCTGTCCAGAATTTAGCCACTTTGATAGCACTTGAATTAGCTTCAGTCAAGTCACGGGCACAATGGACAGGAGAAGAGGTGTTGTGTTGTCTGGGTTGTGCCACAATCACACAGGATTGTCTTGGTCGTAAAATGCCACATATATAAGTTGTCCCTGGATCTTGCAACTTCCATCCGCAGTCTGTTCAAGGACTTCCAGATTAGCCAGTTCTCTGTGTGACCAGGAGGTAGAGATTCCTTTGGTTCCATCCATTCAGACAGATTGCTGGTCCTCTCCTTCCACACGACAACTCGAGCTGTTGCTGCTGTTCCTTGTAATGGTTGAGTAGTTGTTAGGATGCTCTTTCTCGATTTTAATCTCCTCTCAGCAGGTCGATATCCGAAGAGTGGGTGTGAGGTCATAGCAGATGATTTACTTCTTTCGTTGTTTGCATCCACTTCTCTTCTGATATGAGGCGGAGCAATCCCTGCAAGATAGTGCACTTTACTGATGAGAGTTGGCCTCAAGTTTCCAACTAGATTGTTTATGTTTCAGGTGAAATGAACATACTTGGGTCTTATTAGGATTGGGCATGAGTTGGTTATTGAATCGTTAACTTCTATCGTTGTGAGCTACTGAAGTGATTGCGTTCTGCGACAGTTTTGTTATTAACCGATACTTTTCAAATTGATTATTTACTTGGTGAGCCTTTGTTGTTGGTTTGTTGTGCTGAACACATAAACAAACACTGACATGGGACAGAGTTAACACTGCGGTCTTGATGACTTAGCTGATATGCGGCTGTTCCTGTACTGATATCTACTTCACTACACATCTCACTCCCAGTAATCTACATACCGGTAGGCTTCATTCAAAACATATTTAAAACAATGTACGAAGTCAGCGATTTGCAGATACTGTTGCTGTAGGAAAATACGCTCGATAATTGCTGTCCACTTCACATTTTGGTCGCTGTGACGCCTGTTTCGTTTTATTTTAACATACTGAAGTCTTTCATTTACCATTTTGCATGGATTTCCGAAATAAATAGACTATCGAATAACCAGCGAGTGATATGATGATCCAATTTTCAGTGATTGCCTTCTTAAGTTAGGGAACGTAGAACTTGGAATTCCAACCGAAATGTAAATAGTGTTCTATATTCATTTGGTTGAAATAAAACATAACAACCTATCTCCTTAAGTCTGTCGTTATAAACCTATTGGGGAAAGTGCGGTTTATGAACATGCGAGATTTCTCACACGGGTCCGCTAGTATAATTTATTCCGTTAGTCTATTACACTTCTGAGTTGCGTTTACATCTGAAGGAGCTCTCCTGGGAACTGTGTCTAGAATACTTACAATATCGAGAAACAATGTATTACCTATCCTGGGAGATGAAGATGAGAATAGGCAGCATTCTAACAGAGCGCATTTAACAAACTGACGTTTAATGTGAACAGTCTGCAGTATCAAGGCGAAAAACCGGACCTGGTCGTTGTGCCTACTGTGATTGGCGCAACCCAGTGCAGCACATGTCAGTCATGGAGCACACAGTTTCAACATGTGTCGCATGCACAACGGAAGGGAGTGAAAACGAATGAAGGACTCAAGTATAACCCATTAAAACGTTTTTGTTGTATTGTTCTTGCAGTTACTGCTTTTCCATAATTATTAGAAATAGTCGTTTAGTTCACAGTTTTAATGAATATGACTGCATTATGATATTCAGCAAATTTTGTAACGTTGTTTTTTAAATAGCAAAAATCCAGAAAGATTCCCTGTAAAACAAATTTGAAACAATAAAATTAATCCCAAAACAAACAAAAGTTATAAAAAATAAATCCAAACCTCGGAAATAATCATCACAGTAAAGTAATGCATCATTTGAAACATTCTAGTCTAAAAGTCCCAGCACGACCTCTCATTTCTGATGAGTCAACGCGACCTCTACCTGGTTAAGACATTCATATCGATGATTCACTATTTATTACAATTACAATGACGAAAAGCAGAAAATGTGTAGGCTCACATAAAAGTCATCCTCTGCAGAAGTTGAAAAATAAAAGGTTTCATTTATTCAAGATGGTACAAGGGCAAACTTTTAATGTTCAAATCAGTCCTCTGGTGGCAAAAGCTGAATTACAACGAAACTTACTAAACAAAAGGTTTTATATAGCGCACAACTCTTAACGATTACAAGAACATTCAATTATAATGAGGAAAAGAGTAACAACTATACCACTATATATTTAGGAGAATGTAGCCTACATGTTCATGACTGAACTACTTGTTTTATTTTGGATGGTAATCATTGTAATATTAATCCATTTGTTAGTACAGAGAGCACTGGCTGGATATTATTATGTTATTGTTGTTTTAAGGGGTGGCACAGTGAGGTCATCTGACACATCGTGCTTACTGTTTTGTGCGCATAAACTTTGGGATGGTAATTTTTGTGATGTTAATGCATTTTCATTTGAGACTGCTCTGGCTTCCAGCGTCTACAATATTACCAGTTAGCATTGCACCTCCTCTGCTCTATACACATTTCTTTTTCAAAACGTTGAACACTGACTCTATTAGGCAAGATGACTGCCGTCTACGATACTAAAAGTAGCAAAGAACGCACACGATATGAGCAAGTGATATGAGGTAAATGTACTCAAGATAGATGTGGACTTGTAACATGGATATGTTTTTGGACTAGGGTTCTATCTGAAGTTAGCGTGCACAGAATTCCGATACCTAGTTTCAACAAGCGCAATTAATTTCCACTCGTTGAAGGATGTGAAGCGATACTTGAACAAGTGGCATTCAAAAAGTGTTAAGTCACAAGAGCCAAAATCTGTTATATAGTTATTTATTGCTTCCACCAGATTAGCTGTCCGGCACATAGTATAAAATGGCGAGGTTTGTTGAGAGCAAGTTCTGGGTTTGGGGACGACTGGCAAAGCACGTTGTCTGAGATTCATCCTCCAGGCATTAAAACTGATGTAATTTGGAAATTCAGTATTATCAATAATATTATTTATAAGCTTATAAAGAAATATCTTTTGGGATATTTCTCTTCTTTCCGACAAGCTATTTACATAAAACACTTGGAGCATTTCAGTGTAAGAATTCCATCTGATATTGCAAACATTCTATGAATTCGATAATAGAGATACCTAATGCACCTTTTCTGATTTTTTTCAATATGGATCTTATAAGTAAAATAACTAGGAAGCAAGACGATTCATATTCAAGTTAGGTTCTATTTAAGGATTGATATAACATTAACAGTAATATTATATTTCGTTAGACTCTAGCATTTAATATACGATTGTAGCACATTGCCATCCATGCTAACACAAATGTAATTATTGTATACATTCCGCAGAGATAAGACTTAATTCCGAAATCATGTGTAAATGTAGAAATAGATGTTACAAATGGGAAAATTAATAAAATTTGTAAGAGTTTTCCAAATGTTCAAATTATAGATGTAAGTAAATTAGACAGGAAATCCCACACTCGGCTTGGCCTACACTTAAATACGTTAGGAAAAGAGTATCATACAGATGAAATCTGCAACATTGTAAATTCAAATGGTAAGAATAGTTCAACAGTAATATCTTTAGAGTGGAAGCGAGGAAACTGGTAAAAGAAGCCAAACGTGAGGTTTGGCATTCAGATGAGTATCATTTGATGTCAAATTTAACTGAGTGCAACAATGGTGTTTCGGATTTGTCTAGCAACAATAATAATAACAATTATGATAATCATAATGTAAATAAATCACCAACACAAGCTTGCAAAAGTAACAAATTTAAAATTTACCACCAGAATTTTCAGTCTCTCTTTAATAAAATTGATTACATCAATCTAATGCTTAACAAGTAGTTCCGTGAAGAACTATACAGCCTATTTTCATATATCCTACTTATGTTAACTGCCACTATGAACATACAAAATTTCAGTTTGTTTGCTGTTATAGATTCGTAGATATTGAGAACCGACTAAATATTTCGGATGGTTGCCATGTTGGATTTTATATATGTAGGTCCTAGAGTTATATACTGTTACATGAAGATTATTGTGTACGTGTAGGATTCAAATTTCTATCGCATGATTAGGAAACAAGAATTAACAAGGAGATTTTAAAATTTCGCACAGCTGCCATCGTGTGGTTATGAAAACAATTGAAATAAATTAGATGCCAGTGGATTAACATTCGTATAAGGATTTACTGTACCAAGATTCACTGCATTACAATGGTTAAATTGCGAGAAACGTCCATGTGAATATTTATAAATCGCGTCGCCACCATGTTGGATTTGTGATCCCCAGGTTATTTTAAGTCCTATAGGTGAACTTATGTTCATAGCCCCTATCATCATAAAGAAATTGAGTTTGATTGCTATAATAGATTCGTAGATATTCAGAGCCGTCTAAATATTTCGGATGGTCGCCATGTAGGGTTGTTAAATGTTTAGACCATAGAGTCATGTACCATTAAAGGAAAATTATTGCGTAGGTTCATTATTCAAACTTTCACTTCGATCGCATGATTACGACACAAGAAATAAAAACTTAATTTTAAAATTCGCACAGCCGCCATTTTGAGGTTATGTAAACAATTGAACTAAATTAGACACCAGTGCATTACAATGTGTATAAACATTTTCTGTACCAGATTTCATTGCGTTTGGAACATTAAATCGCGAGAAAGGTCTATTAAAATTTTTAATTCGCGTGGCCGCCATGTTCGTTTTGTAGTTAACAGGTTTTTGAAAGTCTTATAGATGAACTTCCAGTAGTGCCCTTTATCTCCGTACAAAATTTCAGGGTTATACCGCTAATAGTTTCAGAGATATAGAATGCCGGTGAAATATTTCGCACATCCGCCATCTTGTGGTTAGGTAAACAATTGAACGAAGTTTGATGTCGGTGCATTACAATGTGTATAAACATATACTGTACCAAGTTTTATTGCGTTTGGTAGGTTAAATCGCGAGAAACGTCTATTTAAAAGTCGCAAATTCGCGTGGCCGCCATGTTGGTTTTGTAGTTACCAGTTTTTCAAAGGTCACATAGGTGAACTTCTAGTAGTTGCTTTTATCACCGTAAAAAATTTCAGGGTGATATCGGTAAATGTTTCGGAGATATTGAATGCTGGTGAAATATTTCGCACAGCCGCCATGTTGGTTTGGTGAGACGTAACAAAATTTAAAGGGCATGGTCGGGGTCGCCCGGAGTAGTGCTATGAACTTACCGAGTTTCATTGAAATCGCTCCAGCCGTATAGAAGTTATTAGGGGGCACACACACACCTCACACACACACACACACACCGACACACGGACAAAAGGTGATCTCATAAGCCTATTTTGTCAAAATTGAAAATAGGCTAAAAATGAACTTAAAGACATCAGAGCACTATGCATATCAGAACATTGGCTGAAAGAGGAGCAACTTGAATTAATTCAATTCCCAGGATTTATACTAGCTAGTAAATACTCTAGATCTAATATTAGCCATGGTGGTACTTGTATCTTCTTAAGAAATAATTTAGATCATGAACAGTTAACAGCTTATGAGTGTCTAATTACGGAACAGGATTTTGCATTCTCTGCCGTAAATATTCATCAGTTTAAGTTAATAATTGTATGCGTATAACGATCTCCGTCAGGAAATTTTCGTTCATTTATAGATAAATTAGAATTGTTTGTCAATAACATGAGCAAAGTAAATATCGATATAATAATTTGTGGGGATATAAATGTGGGTTTCTTAAAATGTGATAGAAATTGTGAATTATTAACACAGTTACTAATTTCCTACGGACTAAAACCTACAATAAATACCGCAACAAGAATAACAAAAGTTAGTAAAACCACTCCTGATCAAATTTGTATAGATACAAATAAATACCACCATTCAATAGAAGTCTATTGCCCGGGTTTTAGTGACCACCATGGACAAATACTGAGTTTTGAAGTACCCGAAAATATCAATAATAATGATAATGGAATAACATCAAAGTGCAGGTCATTCACTGAAACAAATGTTACATATTTCAATCACTTATTAAATAAGGAAACATGGTCAGAAAATTATCAACTAGAAAATATAAATGATAAATTTTTTGCATTTAACAGTACCCTAACACACTATTTTGAAACAGCTTTCCCCTTTAAACAAAGAGCTATTCAAAATAACAAAACTAGCAATTGAATAACAGCAGGGATAATAAATTCACGTCAAAAAAGAAATGTCTACGCAAATTATATAAACAATACCACACAACACGTGAATTCAATTTATACTACAAAAAATACACTAGCATATTAAGTAAGGTAGTAAGACTAGCAAAGAAAATACACAATGATAATTTTATTTCCCAAACATCTATCCGTGATAAAGAAAGAAACTGGAAAATCTGCTAAAATACAAAGGAACATTACACTGACCTGCAATAATAACGTATTGTGACGGTTTGACGGATGTCCCACGTCCACATAAGCGCACATCTAAATAACAGCAGAGCATAAGACTCAAAAACATCTCGGGGTAAAATAGGAGCAAACAACCAACGTTGTAATTTAATACAAAAGGCTTAGCTGTTATCCAGATGCTCACTAAAGCAAGGCTAGAAAGGAGCCAATTTTTAAGAAATCATGAATGACCCCAGATTTCTATAAGATAAAAATGCATCAGGTTAATTTATTCATTCAACCATCCTACACCAATACAGTCTTCCTTTCCACAGGGAGATCGCTAAACACACTCCTGAAATAAAATACACCCTATCGCTCTCTCTGGTACCCTGTTCTAAATATGCCCTATTCAATTAATGGCAATTATTAAATTCAAAAATCTAAATTTTAAATAACGAAATTATTCCAGTATTCTTCCAACTATTAGTGAATTTTTAGTTTATCACTGCAGCATGTGTTTTTCCAAACACCATTAAAATATTCATGATGTGCAGACAATTAATAATCCAGTCTGACATCAATTA
Organism: Meconema thalassinum; assembly: GCA_946902985.2. Classification (NCBI taxonomy): domain Eukaryota; kingdom Metazoa; phylum Arthropoda; class Insecta; order Orthoptera; family Tettigoniidae; genus Meconema; species Meconema thalassinum. Next base: position 69,705,722 of record OX336391.1, on the reverse strand, counting down.
GAAAATTATTTACAAGTCACAACAGCATTATATTTCCAAAACTTTCTCAAAATTATTTTTATGTTCATTATCAAATCTTGTAATAGGTCATGAATAAAAATTCCGAAATAGTTATCTTTGTTATTTAACAAGCCATCAAAACTATTGGGCTTATCAACAATCTATTCTTCCATTTATCTGATGATAAATCAGTTATCTCACAATCGTAAATTTCCACACCTGGATTTTATTAATCAATCCAACAACCTTGTGGATTTAATATAATATCTGTTAAAGAAATAAATTTATTTACTTGTTAAACTTGCGTGTAACTCGCTATTATCAAGTAATTTTCAAATTTTATATGAATTATGGAACAGTTATAACGACTAACAAATTCATCTGAAATCGACGTCAGCATTCCCTGAATGCCCCATATCACTAAGAATTAAATAGGCTTCACATCTCTATCTCATCATAATATTGAAAGTTTCAAATATTGATCGTTCTTCAAGATCACAATCAATCAGTAGAATATTTGTAAGGTTAGAGCAAAAGAAAGTAGAATACGGAATTCTACTGATGACATTATGTGGTTGAAGGCGTGGGGTTGCTACAATGGCTAAACCCTTCTTTTTGAGTACCGTAATACGAGGATTTATCCTCCAAAATCATTAACATATTTCACATACAACACCATCTAACCATAATTATTATTTCCATATTTCTAAACTCCATTGAGCCTCATTGCTTCAATTAATGGATTAGAATAAATATTGTGGGATAAGTACACGCATGTCTTCCCAATTCAACTCAACTGCCATGCCAGATAAATCATTTACCTGTTATTAAGAAATATTTTTCTAACATATTCATTTTGCCTACAAATTGTCATCTTACAAACACTCCCCTATTTGACACAACTGCTCTACACCGCAACTTTCCTTTCCGAAAATATTATCATCATCTCCTTAGAGAAATCCAAATTGCATTATTCATCAAGTTCTCATTACCTCCATCTATAATCTGATCCAAAATTCGATTATGTGAACACCACAGAATGGTTCACTATCACCCATACATTTATTAAATTCCAAGTTTAAGATCCCATCAGATATTCAAAATCCTGATAATCATCCAACATGATTTAATCAAATCTTAACGAAAGTATTACAATTTTCAATCATTTTTATTATTATTATTATTATTATTATTATTAGAGAAATCCTAATCGTATGAAAAACCGAACTCATTAGGTAACGATTGAGTATCTAATCTCCTCTAATATCACTAAGACCAACTCATATAAATCATTAATTAACGTAAATATCATCGCAAGTAACTAGCCAACAAAGATAGCCTTCAATCAAAAATGCGATAAGAAAAATTATGTACAAGACTGTACACCAAGAAAAACATGGAAATGACTAGCTAACTATAGAAGCATGGATGCCTTGAAAGTATGTCATCATCCAATGATAGACCGTACCGTGGATATGCTAGTTTTCCTGGCGCAAAAATACAGCCTAAAAATCCATAAGAAGGATCCAGTCATTATGCTCTTGCATAATTCAAAAATAAATGCTGGTATCAAACGATGATTCCTAAAATGGTTGAATGAAATAGGCTACAGTCTGCAAATCACGTGTACTAACTACTAGATATTAAAGATGATGTTCACGTATGCAACGATGAATCCCTCGGCTGCAGCACGCCAGGACCTCGCCATGCCACCCGCTCGCACACGTGTATGCGGTAACACACATGTCTCCATCGGCTCCTTGTCACGATCCAAAGTGCCAAACATCTGCCTCCATCGCACCACCAAATATGATTTAAAACTCCAAAATGCCGTTTCGGTTCATGGCAGTATTATTCAAAAGTTCATCCCGACTATTCACCACCATGAGTTCCTGTGCTGTATCCATTAACACTATGGCCTGTGCCATGAAAATCACGTAATCTAAACTGCTGTAGTTGACTAGTGACACCCGGTCATTTACCGTTCCGAAACCAGACAGTTTTACAAGTATGACTGTATATGACAACTTTGCTCGCATTCAACTGATATTATCGCAGTACGCTGACGAACATTGCTTGCCATATTTTCCAACTTTAGAGCAAAGTTAAATCCTCTGGTTGAAGATATGCTCTTCTCAATATTCGGGTTAGGAATATGATCCAGTTCGTAGGCTACCTATCTGTGAGATTGGATATTAGTCCAGCACAGTTTTGAACACACAAAAACTGGCCCCACCTACAGAATGCTATCAGTGGACAACACTGAAACAGTGTTTCCTCGTAGGCTAATTCTTGGCAATATGTCTGGTACTCGTAATTCAGTTTAGAATGAGCGTTCGAATTCATGCTCGCTAACCTCCGCATGAAAACGAATCCGGTACTATACTGCTCTCTCCAACAGGAGTGCCCAGTGCAGTGACCTCTCTCTCTGTCCCGTGCGCATCCAGCTCGCGCATATGACGTAACTTCTCGCTCTACAGGGCTCCACGCAAACTTCTCCTGGCGATCTCTTCAAACAATCCGCAAAATATAATAGAGAAAAACAACTCTCATATCCTCGATATGAGTTCCCTCAAAATGGGCACAGTATGGAATAGAAATAACCAGAGAAAAACTAGGAATGAAAGATCTACCAACCATGGAAGCCGTCAAAGCTCGGTTCCTGATGTCCATCCTAGCAATATCCAAATACACCCGCTCACGACACGTCTATGTCCTAGCAAGTGAAACCTTTCTGATGAAAGATCTCAGGACCAAATATAATCTACCTTTTATTAAAAACTGGGGAAAAACAAGTGGAAATAAGAAGACAAAAGTCAAAAGAGATATGGGCTGACTTCTACGCAACGGAGCCCATGGTGAATAGATCATGGATGGAAACCAACCAAGATCTGCGCCATTTCGTGAAATCATTGACAACGTACGGATACCACCACAGAGTGTGCAAAGAGAAGAACCATCACGAGCCGAACGAAACATGTGTATGTGATCTTTGTGAACGCCCATGTGATCGATTCCACACTACAAGATGCAAACAACTATCGAAGTCAATAATCGAGACCTGCTTAGAACCATAAGACTCAAACTAAGTGAAATATAAAATTATGAATGTAGTATAAATTTAATGTATTTGTATGCTTAATGCACAACTTGTGCGAGTTTCTTTAGTAATATAAAAAATAATAAAGTGATTAATAATCAAGAGGAAATAGCAAACACTTTTGATGACTATTTTCTGGAAATTCTACAATAATTATGAAATAATTCACAGATAAATACACTAAATTTTAATAATAAAATAAATATAAGCAGTGATTGTTTACGAGGGTTGGGGCAAAATTCATGACAACTATTTTTTTTTTCATGAAGATACCAGTCCGGTTGAAAAATGTGACATATACAGACGAAAGGACAAGGTGTTAACTACATTTGTGGACAATGAATAGAACCGAAATATTGTAACACACTAATTTAATTTATTACGGTAGTATACAGGGCAATATGGCCTTCACGGTGCAAAAGAATGATAAAGCTGTACACATACAGTTGACATTACAAACATGGGCCTAATGACCCTCAAAGTAGTCCCCTGCTACTGTCACCACACGCTGCCAACGATGTGGGAGGCGCTGAATACCATCTGCCTCAGCATTTGCCGCACCATGTGTGAATCGGGTCACCTGTTGGCGCACAGCATTTGCAATGTCCTCTCGTGTTGCAAACCGCCTACCACGTAGTGGTTCCTTAATCTTTCGAAAGAGATCAAAGACACAGGGCGAAATTTCGATAAAGTACGGTGGGTGCTCCAGTTTTTCCCATCCACAACGTCGCAGTAGCTGCCCTACACAGCCTGCTTTATGTGGTCTTGCATGGTCGTGCCGGATTATTGCACTGTCCACACTATCCGGACGCTTCTCCCGAACGCCACGTCGAACCTGTCGCACCAGGAAGTCCCTGTAGTACTGTGCGGTCACTGTTCTGCCATGTGGAGCAAAGTGGCAAACAACGACACCCCTGACGTCATACACGATGATCACCATCAATTTGACTGGGGAAGGATTCTGACGGAACTTCTGCCCCCTTGGTTATCCAGCATGTCGCCACTCCGCGGACTGACGTTTCAGTTCTGGTTGGTATGCCCTGGACCAAAATTCATTGATGGCGATTATTCGTGACAAGAATTCATCGCCGTCCTGTTGCAAGGTGGTCGGAGCATACTGCATAGCGCACCCACCATTGAACTTCCGTCAGTGCATCCGGTACCCACCGCGATGCGATTTTGCGTAGTTGCAGCTCATTACGCAATATCCTGTGGACGGTGCGTTTCTCGATGGCACTTGCCCACTCTACCTCCAGTAGCGTCCATCGTCTGTCTTCATCTAGGACCTGCTCGATGACGGCACGTGCTACGTCGGTCCGCACACTGACAGGTCGTCCCGAACGTTGCTCATCACTGGTTGACACACGTCCTTGCTGAAACGTTCCTACCCACCGTGCTACTGTGCGGTATGGTAGGACATTATTCCCAATTCACTGTGACATTCCATCGCATTTCTCCCTCGGAGAACGGCTATTTTGATGTAAGCGCGCTGCTCAACACGGGTTACTTCCATCTCACACGACACTCACAAACTGACTAATTTCACAGCCCTCGCTGCACTACTACCAGCTATCACAGAGCCATCTGCTGTTCTGCATACACAATATGCCTGCATAACTTCCACATGACACATATCCATTTGTAATCCGTTCACATATCTACAAGACAAAAAATAGTTGCCATGACTTTTGCCCCAACCCTCGTATTTATAAATCATGTTCCAAGTGAAGAGGTAAGAATAGTTATAAAAGAGCTAGAAATAAATTCTGGGCTGGCATTGATGGCATTCCTGATGCAATTGTGAAGAAATGAGCAGGAAATATAATAAATCCACTTACGCACTTAATAAACAGTTCAGTTCCCTCACGAACTTACCCGGAAATTTTGAAGTTATCAAACGTAATTCCAGTGCACAAAAACGGATCAAAATATGAATTAGATAACTATCGTCCTTTTACCTTACCAACTGGTAGTGCAAAAACTGTGGGGAAAAACATGTATAAGAGACTGATAAGTTTTATTGAAAAAGAAAATACTATCAAACTCACGACATGGATTCAGAACGAAAAATCTACACAGACAGCAATTTATGAATGTAGTGATAGTATACTGAAATTAATTGACAATACGGAACATTTAACTGGCTTATTCTTGGATATATCGAAAGCATTTGATGTTGTTGACCATAAAATCCTCCTTACAAAACTAAATCAATATGGTATTTGAGGTCTAGCTAATAAATGGATAGACTCTTACTTAACAAGGCGTAAACAAATAGTAAGCTTGAGATACGAGGATGATGGAACCAGATTACTTAATGAAACATTGTCCAATGAGGGTATTATTAAATTTGGAATACCCCATGAATCGGTTTTGGGCCCACTACTCTTTCTTCTATATATCAATGATATAACACAGAACGTTGATCCTCATAAGAACATTTTGTGTGCGGACGATACAACACTCGTAATAAAAGGTGAAACTAAACAGGTCGTACAGCAGTCTGCTGACTCCGTTGCAGAAGAGTTAACCAAATGGTCACAAGATAAAAGCCTCATAATAAACTATAAACAAACAGTATCTCTAAATTTCCACACTATACAGAATGGGGAATCCTGGGACGCCCAATATAACATTAAATGGTCATCAAATAGAAAATAAGTCAGAAAAAAAGTGTTTAGGACTATGGATACAACATGACTTGTAATGGAATAAACATATACAATATCTGAATACTAAACTGAACTCGATGTGCTTTGCGTTACGTATTTTGAAAACTTGCACAAGCATGCACACATTAAGAAATACTTATTTTGCTTATTTCCATTCATACTTAAGATATGGGGTCATATTTTGGGGTATGTCACCAGATGTACTAAGCACGTTCAGGATACAAAAGAGGGCGATTAGAATTATGGCAAATGTATACACTAGAGAATCATGTAGACCTCTGTTTAAAGATTTAAACATTCTCCCACTGCCCTGCATTCATATCTTTGAAAGTATTATGTTTTTTTAAGAATTTGATGAATAAAGACGTTTTTCTTAAAATAAACAATGATGTTCATAGGCATAACACAAGACAAAATCAAAACATTCATATTCCACACACACACACACACACACACACACACACACACACACACACAAGCATATATCAAATAGGAACTTTTCACACAGGAGTTAAATTATACAATAAACTACCCCAGTATATAAAATTTGCCCCAAAAATAAATACATTTGAAAGAATGTTGAAAGCTTATCTGCAGTGCCAATGTTTTTACTCTGCAGTTAAATATCTTAGGGTATAGGAGCGATGAAATCTATTGTTATATTTTACTTTTCTACATTAATTGTAATACCTAGCTGTAAGTTGTTGTATTTATAGAATTAAGTTATCATATTGTGATAAGAGTGGTGTGTAAATAGTTCTCCAATAAGATTGTATCTCTTAAGATCTGTTATTATAATAAGTTATAAATAGTTTAATATATACCTTAAGTTCTTTTATTTTATAGATGTAATTTCTGACGTGTCCTATATCAAAAATGTATTGTATACATGTAATTGATCAAATGGATAAATACAAACCTAATCTAATCACTATTTTACCAACATGTTGCCTAGAAGAGAGATCGTAAGAAATTGTTACTCGTAAATCGTTATATTCGCATACTCGTTCAGTGACGTCATTGTTAATAATATAGGGTTGTATTGGATTGTCAAATTTCCAAGACATTATCATGGAACAGCACTTGTTAATGTTCAAGTTAAGTCCATTCTATATGCCCAAACATAATCTCTTTTCAAATCATCTTGAAAGTTTGACATATCACCTACGTTATTAATTGTTTAGTACAGTTTAACATCGTCTGCATACAGCAAACATTCTGAATGCCTTACAACTTGCGGTAAATAATTAATATATAAAGCCCGGGAGACATCTCGGCGGGTGTTGTTGTCAGCAAGCTGAAATTCAGACTAACTTCTTAAGCGACCAGGCCCTTCGCTCCAAGGCACCAGGCCCTTGCCCGAAGGTTTTTCCAGCTCGAAGTGTCTGCGCATTCGCGCCCTCCAAATAGGGTGAATATGACTAGATTTCACAATAGCACGAAGATTCGCGCCACGCAGTAGAGAATGTATAATTGTTTACAAGGAGCAAGTTCTTGCAAAATACTTTCATAGAACCACGGTCTGGCCAAATCACCTTAGGAATATAGTTGACAAATAGTGTTTCCGTCTCAAAAGTTCACAGATATTAAGCTTGAGAAATCTGCCTCGACAAGCGACCATTAGTGTTAATACCTTCAGTGGCCCGGACAACGGAGTGGAAATCCTCCCAGAATTTAGGGTTTTAGTACTGAAAGGGTCCATTCTTCGCAAGTTGAGCATAACCCAGGTGCAGGAATGAGGGTTTAGATGACTTCTCAGAAAAGGGTTGGTGCATGTCTCCCATGATGATAGCTTGTTCGGCCACACCTGAAATCCTTACTGCGTCTCGAAAATACAGATGTGCTGTATTGTACTGATTTCCAAATCGGTACGGCCTCCACCTCCAAAAGAAGACGATGGGGAGATGAAAAGCAGAGGTGACGGCCGACAGCTGGGCACCAGGCAGCTGAAGAGGCTACTCCAAACTCCGTAAGGCATACAGAACCCATAAAATTTAAAGAATTTCCAAATTTTACCCACCGAAATTCCCTGAAATTAGATAGGCAACACCATAAATAGAAATAATGCAAGGGGTACCCTTCCAAAACAGTTAAGCACACTCAAAAATGAATTTACATTTACCTTGATGGCCTCACGCAGTACCGTAGAAAAAGAGAACACATTTAGGAAGCATGAAAACATGATAAAATAACACAACATAACATAATCAAACCATATGGATCGTGTCAGGTATGTGACACTTATAATTACACAATAAATACCAAAGTCACTGTCTCATTTCACCAGTCGCTGCCCCTAACCGTCCACGGTGGCCATCCGACAAACGACAGAAAAGAGCAACTACCTTCCACGAGAACAAGAACTAAATGGGGAACTACGTTAAAACAATTGACAAAATGACTCAACCAATTTACACCAGCACCTAACCAAATTTCACCAAATGACTTCATCGCTACTTGCCAACGCACCCTACAAGTCCACAATTCCACAATAGTTTCTGGAGGATGACCAATCGAACTCAGGACACTAAGGTGCTCACACCCGTGCTGAGAACGACCTCACATAATGTTACACAAGGATAAATAAAAAATAAAGAAATATTTTCTCGAAATGAGGATCCCTCTTCCAGGCATGGAACTTAACCAATATTAAACCAACAACAACTACCAGCCCGATGAGTATTCTACACTATAATTCTACTCCCAAAGCACATAGCTCAGCAGAACCAGACACAAATACAAGTTGGTACTGTACCCGAAATACTGTTCAGCCCCAGGTTCGATACGACCCTAGGACCTGGGACATCTACACACCCAGAGGGGTATTATGGACATACACCCCTGAATCTACAGACGGCTGCCCAGCCACTCACACATCTTAACCATCAACTCAAGCCCACAAGACCCACTTCTACCCAAATACCAATACACTATTTCACCCTACAAAAACTACCCCTAAAGGCTAAGTCATGAGCCTACACAAATACATTTCATTTACACGAGCAGGCGCAGCGGTATTGCTGTCAGCCACGCTTACGACACATACATAAACATTTACACGCAGAGCACCAACAGTGACGACACACCGAGTCTGCTGCTCGGGAACCCTTAAAAGGAGGGCCCGACGAAGACCTATCATCTGTCGCGGCCCACGGCTCTGTGCATCTCGATCCAGCTCCAACGCATCGTCATCGCCAGCTGAGATAGAGTATGCTCAGATCTCCTTATATACTTGTATTTATCCCTTCACTCACACCCACACTTGTACTTTGTAATACATTTGCTCTCCACTGAAAGAGACATCACATTAATCACTACTGATCGAATAAACACTTGATCAGTAAACAACACTTTGCACATCATTTTACTTTGTCCTTACATCCGTACGCCAACCCGTTCCTTCCTAATTGCCCCTGACCGTGAATGCTAGGAAGTGCATCGTCAGGTATTTCATGGTGTTCTCATAGTAGTAATCCAGCCAGCGGCCAAGCTGCTGACACTGCAAGTAAGCTCGCTCTTACACACTCACATTTAATTGCTACCATTAACTAATAGCTCCTTCGTAATCGCGCATCCCTTGACAAGTAAGCGCACCCCTATAGATTTATACCCCCCATCACTTTACATCCCCTACAGACACATCTGAAGTTTCCCCCAACTACGGGAAACTTGCACCCTTCCGGAAACCACCCCTAAATTGTACATCTACACACCCCTTTTCAGCCCATCCCCTAACACCGGGTTTAGAACTGATTGGTGGAGGCCGGGTACCACGCAAAATAAGGGTAGGGACTCATATAACGAGCCCTCGTGGTAGATCGGTAAAAGTACCAAAAGAGCAGCCAAGCGAAATAACATGATTTTTTTCTTTTCTCAGAATACGCCCCACATTTTGTCTCTATTTATCACAGGGATTTACATTATTAAACCCGCCCACCCTCCCTAGGAAGAACCCTCAGATTTAATACACTAAAAGTCACACACACTTCTTTACTACACACATAACTCAAGATGGCTCCCCTATACCGTTTAGCCATGCTAAGGAACATTGGGGACTACCAGGACCTAATCACCTGGCATAAGGTTTTCGCGACAAGGCAGGATTACCTGCAGAAATATCAACATCTCCTGCACGTAGAGTACATTCGCGTAATTAAGGCACTTATCCGGCCAAGGAGCACGGCTCAGAAAAGGAAAATAAGAGCCAAAGTCCCCACCCTTCGCAGACAACTGAATCGCTCCCATTGAAGACTACACTGTTTACACGATGTAATATTCCAACAGTACGATGCACTTAGGGAAGAACACTAATACATAGGGACTTGTGGGACAAAAGTCGCTGAGCAGGCCATACGCCTTAACAGGGAGTATGCCCAAATTTGGGATGACTACCGCGAACTCCAGGCCAATAACGCCATATTCGAGTTCGCAGCAGGGCCACCAGCGAAACCCAGAGTGGACATCGACATTGACACCCTGACACAGCAACTCGCAAAGATGTCCATCTCTACACCTAGTAAAACACAGGGGAAGGAGTCTGCCGTGGCCACACCTCACAAACAGGCCAAACTATGCTCCAATACACTGAAGGGACACTTACACGCAGACACACGTCCCGCAGCGACAGTTCAAGAGGCAATTTTGCCAGACCAAAGGGCAAAACTCACACCAACCCCTCCAGAACAAGTACACGAGAGGGCGTTACCGCCCAACCATCAAGACACACAATATCACACGAGAAGGGACCTAGAGGAACCCGTATCATGGGCGGAAGACATAGAGGTCTTGCCACAACAAGTTACGCCCATGCCTACACACACACCTGGCAAAGCACAGGGGAAGGAGTCCGCCGTGGCCGCAGTTCGGAAAACGGTCAGGTTAGGCTCCAACACACTCGAGGGGCACGTGGATACATGAACACAATTCACAGCACCGGCTCAGAAGGCCATTAGGCCAGAACAGAGGCGTCAAATAATACCAACCCCCTTAGCACACAACACAGAGGGCGAGGAAAAGGGCATGGCTCGTAGACAGGAGCATACCACGCCGATCTCCAATAAAACACACTCACAGACAGTTACACGACCCCTACCGCCAGTTCAGAGGGATATTTCGCCAGAATGGAGGCGGACACTGACATGTGCACCCCCAGTGCAAATAAACAGGAGGGTGTTGCTTGCAACTCCTCAGGGTGCAAAACACACGCCATTCAACACTGCCCAGGCGCGAAAACAGAATACACGGGGCATAAGGGAGGTTTTACCACCTACCCCAAAAGGCCAATCAGACAGGAGGACACACACCCCCACAGACAATGATGGGGTAGCGCGACACGCAATCAGCCCCTCAGGCACAAGTACACTCAGGCCAACATCGAGGCACCGTGGTGAACGTAGGCTCAAACTTACTTTACTACGAACTCCCCAGGAAAATAGTAAAGAGGCACCCCAATGGGTACCAGAGGCCTATGCCTTTATTACAGGGCGGAGTTGTTCACCCCGCCGGGCAATAGTGCTCGGACGAGGATAACAACATTCACCATGGAAAATCCACTCTTCCAATAACGACAACTGGCCTAGGAAAAAGGCAACTCACATGGCATAATAAAATTGAAGCCATGGCCATAGACACAGTGATAGACAATTACACGGACGACACGTCATATACAACATAAATCACACACCCACATAAAAACCATAGGCTCCCATATACGCACTGTATCCCATATGTTTTAGGATCAGGCATGCTCAGAAGGGTTTATATTATATGTATATGTACTTACAGATCATCATGTAGATGTCTTAAATAGACACCAGGGTTTGTATATAACAGACACCAATGTCACTAACAACACAAACATACACACGAGTAGGTTCTTTTACATGCAGGAAATACATAAATTACCACGGTAACACACAGAGAGAAAGGCATGCCCTAAAACACAAACTACGAGAGCCCCACCAAATTACAGGAAATAGAGACACGATACTAGATGCCACACGGGCAGACATCGGTCACAGATGACATAAACACTACGCAACTCTAACACATGTAGCGTCATCATGTAGATACGGCAAAGGGTTGGACATACAAGACGTTACGGGAGACAGTGAAGCCAGGGACACATAGTTGCCAGGCATGCGACCAGAGGCCATGACGTACAAGCACACAGACGCATGAGCTAAATAGACAATGACACCATACTCAAGGGGCATACAATCATCAAACACAGTATAACACTGACATAAATACACAATAATTGTAACGAGGCGTAGGGTCTTTTGCAAAATATATTACAAAAGGCTCACACCATCTGTTAACAAGATTTCAACGTGAGCACTTTATAACTCAGATGTCAACAGACGGGCAGGAAGCGAGCGCTCGACAGCAGATACTATCGCAAAAGCAACACGATACTATTGCAATGTCAGCGCAAACGCGCGCTGTAACAGGCGGCCAAAGCAAGTTCAGCTCAAGCCTAATAACATTACGGCCGACACAAACTCATTTATGACAGATTCTACACCGCGCTACGCCCACACATTAAAAACAGTAATTACCAAAATGCTCACAAACATTGTACACAGGGCATATTTTTACATACACATGCTGGTTTTACAATAATCACTAGGATGGCCGAAAAAGGGCATTAACGAACGCACAGAGATCCGTACCACATATTGGCGGGTCGCGTCAAGGCCACATGTCTAGGAAATACACAGGTACACAACACAAACATTGTAGATAATCTACAACCGCTGATAAGAGTAAGCGCACCTAGCAAAAAGTTAGCCAATGACAGCTAGGAGCGAACTGCGCTACCAGAGGCCACACAGTGACAGACAGTAGATATACACAATCTAGGGTCCGCATCATAACTAAGAACGGGCGGCCTAACAGATAATAGGGACAGAGGTTGACCGACCGAAGATAAACCAAGTCAGATATACAGATCACAGGACAGCGAAAAGCACACATTAACACAAAGAGCGACACAAAGATGGATAGGTACAGGATACATTTTAGGAACATTGGGACTATAAACGACCCAAACATGCATTGACACAAAAGGTGGGAATACCACATTTCAACATTAAACTCCGCGAGGAATTAGTGCGGGACAGTCAAAAATGCACCAGAAATCCGACGAGATAGGCTCCGAAGGAGGAGACGATGGGCAGATAGCTACAGGGCGAACAGATTAGTAAGGACAGATTCCGAAAACAGCCCAGAGATAGGCATTTTTGATTAAAAACACACTTATCACACAAAAGAAAATACACCTGTACAGACGTATTCCACAAACACGGGGAATATTAGGGAACAGACATACAATAACACAAAGCAAGGTAAAACCACATTTCACAGGCCGAACATGACGGATATTTAGTGAGGGGAGTAAAATCACCCCGGACACACGCCGAGTAGGTTATCTAGGAATAGATAATAGATAATTGCACTAGGGCAGAGACGTTACGGAAGCAGATTCCGCAACAGGCCTAGTAGCAGAAATTCAATAGATTAACACATTATTTTTTTACACAAACATATGGCGACACATGGACAGTGGGTCGACAGCACGTTCTGTTGTCATTTCCTCACGAGGCTGGGGAAACCAGGAACACAAACATTACAAAACAAAACACCGGAAATCGCGCGTGGAACACGCAGCACATTCTTCCATGACGACACTGGTGTATGCGGAAGAAATTTTGCAACAGCGAACTAGGAAGATACAACATAAACATGCTGACAATAGCGGAAACAATAGCAGGAATCTACACATTTGCAACACTGGATGTTTACACAGGAAGAGAGAACACTACTAACTTATGTTGTCCTTAAATCATTACACATGTCTGGAAGGCCAAACCTAACTGTTGAGGCTACATTAATTCAGGCAGACAGCTGATAAATCTTGAACATACATACATCTGAGATAAGGGACACTGACGGCGTGTGACGCATCAGCCCACGCGATACAAATAAGCGGCTCCAATATCAGAACACGCTTCACGCAGCTGGCCAGCCAGCAAGCGTACGCAAGGCTTGAGGCACGACGCGCGCTACGGCCGCGGCCCTCTCCTCCCGCACGTGCCCAGAACTTAGGGGAGCAAGGCAATACTACACAAACATACAAACTAATTAAGGGCGGGTAAACGCAGAATCCATACAGGAACAATCCACACCCTCCAATAATTTCTTTTTCTTCCCTAAAATTGCAAAGGGCAATTATGCCATACCTGGCTATATTCGCAAGCCACATGGTTATTATAGCGACATAGGGTCAAATACATATAAAACACACCCCCATTTGTTATTTAGAAGGCCTAGCATACAAAATACATTGTAGGACTGCTCAGCCCACCAGCAAACGGACAGGCAAACTCCCGCGATAGGGCAAATATTTTAATTATGAACACAGACATAGAGGGTAGTATACAGTAGATACATAAAGGTACGGCTACATTTAAAGCCAGATAGGCAGGCCTAAGGGCACAATTACACTCCAGCCACATTATAAATATGGGACCAGACAAACCCGTGAACGGTACAGCCGTCACCACAACTAGAGTTTACAGGGACAGCCAGAGGGCGTTACCTAGGATATATAAATATTCTACACGACGTAAGGGATGATAGGCCCACGGGCATTACACTGATTGGTATTTGGATAGACACTAGGTGCTCAATGGCACCTCAACGATACATAGACGCTCAGCGAACGCGAGCTTTAAACACCTCAGGGAGGGGAAGAGAACATAGCGCAGCCAAGAGAGAATGGTACACCATGAAAGGAGCACAGGCGGATAACGCACTCAGGATGGCCATAGTATAGCCTACAGGCAATCATCCTCACCCCCCCCCCCCCTTCCATTCATCCTAATACCTAACACAAACTTACACAAACACACGCTTACACATAAAAACATATACACTACATTAAAATTATTCATAGGGGTTGATTAGAGATTCCGATTTTTCACAATTCCGGGTGCACTGCACCCTGTGCCATACTGCCCCACCTGAATATTAGAGGTGGTTCGAACACCAATATTTAGCGCCGTATGCACATCTCTACATAGAGATGAGGCCACATTGACATACTAACCAATATTTCAGTAAATAATCCCGCATGCAGAAGACATAACCTTATTATACCCTGACACACCCCTTCTCCTCAAATGAGAGCAGCCATGCGCTCATATCCATCTCGATGCATGAGATATCCCACCCACACCCCAAGAGTTGTATTTTTTTATCATACCTGCATGACACATTTTCAATTTTGGACACCTGGGAAATACCCACCCCATCCACTCACAGTAAAAACATCCTAATAGCATAACCGACGCTCGGCCACCATAAGCATGGAGTCCAACGACGCTGTAACCCTTCCTTACCACGTTCCAACCCTTACATCATAAATAACACCCCATCGGACCCTACTAGCAAGAACCCTAGAATCCATGGTCCTACTAACATGTCAAAAACATAACAAAGCATCAGCGCTGGAAATCCGATAAGGCAATGGAAGGCCTAAAGCAGGCACTGCGTTTAGAATGCTCTACAACCCCAGAACACCAAAAATTTTATCAGGGTCACACTAATTGCTACACATACAGAATTACACTTCCCTCAACAAAATAAAAAAGGAATCTGAGGTCACACTTGGTGGTGACAGGTACTACGTCCTAACGACGTAAAGGGATGCTGAGAGGCAGAGCCGGGGACGTTAGAACAGACCCTAACGACCAACTGGACTGGACTGTTAGTTAGTCTGAAACCTAGGCAGAGTTCCTAAGGCGGAGAACTAGTCTTCCAATCGTGTGAAGTGAAGAAGTGAGTCAGGGTTCAGCGGGACCAACCCTTGGCCACGCCAAGTCCTCATTCCGGAAAATGGGGCGAAGATAATTGAATGAATAATATATAATGAATAATAAATGATGAATAATAAATGATGAATGCGGTCATTCGGTTCCGTGCCCAAGTACATGGAGGACAGCGAGTCCCCAGAGATTAAATGGGATTTGCAGCGAGCACCCAGAGATGTAAATGGGAAGGCAGCGAGCCCCCACAGGGGCCTGGGCAACCCATTAATAAATATGAATGGCGAATAAAGCGGCTATAAACCATATATGAGTGAATTATTCCGGTACCTGCAGGCGACAATGGATATCCGCGCGGAAGTGTTTGCAACTATAGCAACACAACTACACAGGCATTCACACACGAACACATTAGTTATTAAGGGGGGAAGTCGACAGTTAGACTTAAGGGAACGGAATCCAAAGGGCCTTTGCTCTGGTGGTTTTGGAAACAACCGGTGTTTCCAAAATACACACGGGTGGTGCCCTGGGGGGGGGGGGGAACCTGCCTCAGGCGATCGTTCCGATCAAAATTCTAGTACGTAAGGCTGTTGCATTTGGAAAGCAACTTAGACTTAAGCAAATTTAATAAGCACTGTTGCAAAACAGTAGCTACATCGTATTTCGGCACTAGATTAAGGACCATTACGGCATGTAAAAATATTTTTTGTAGCATTAATTAGTAGTAACCTAGGTTAAGTACACTTTTACATATATAATGATAAATCGGCACCATTTAGGGTAAGAACGATAATACATAATAAAAATAGCAATATGCTATGCGAACGCGGCATAGAGCATTCGGCACCTGGCAACCAGACGTTACCAGGGTAAGACCGATAACACATTAAGGTAAATAGCCATATGCTATGCGAACGCGACATAGAGCGTTCGACACCTGGCAACCAGACGTTACCAGGGTAAGACCGATAACACATTAAGGTAAACAGCCATATGCTATGCGAACGCGACATAGAGCGTTCGGCACCTGGCGACTAGACGTTACCAGGGTAAGACCGATAACACATTAAGGTTAATAGGAATATGCTATGCGAACCCGACGTAGAGCGTTCGGCACCTGGCAACTAGACATTACCAGGGTTAGACCGGCAATACATTAAGGTAAATAGGAATATGCGATGCAAACGCCACATATATACGCGAGACGTCCGAAGCGATGTCGCCGGTACACAACCCGAAGCTTACCGACCACAGTGCTCCACAATGAACACAACGAGTAGGACATATGGCCAAAGATACTGAATCACTATGTATTTATTTCAGAGAAAGGGCCCCATCCCTGCAGCAACGAGGGACACCCAAAGGTAACGGTATGTTGGACCACCGACGTCACATACACTACACACAATTGGAGTACACTGAGGAGACATACATTTACACAGGTACACAAAGGGTAGAATAAGTAGGCTAAGATAAAACTCTAGCCGGCTTAGGTTAAGGTAGAATAATACAAGGTGCCAAAGGCAAACAATATCGGCATGCCCCGATAAATGGTATATTTGAATGACAATATTGTTATGCTCTATTACAGATCACCCGAGCGGCAATACAATGCACGCAACCCCGTCTGGACATCACTAATATATTTTGACCACAGGTCCACGACGAAGTGCACACACCTTTTGTAAATATATCTTTCACACACATATATGTAATACACTTTCTCTAGCATAAACACGTACACACTGCAGCGATTTTAGTCGCGCCCTTAAGGCGACGGTGCCGCAGTCAGCAACGTCAAGTGCCGTGAGGCACCGAGCGATGCTGACGCAACCACACACAAAAAAACGCTTAAATAATGAGCGGAAAACGATAGCCAGGGGAGACGCAGCCTTGTGAGCGTCTGTCCTAGCCATCAAGGTGAATTTTTCCTGCCCACGGGGAGAAAATCACGAGCGTATAACGGTTGAGCGGTTTAACCACTAAACCGCAGGCACAGGTGAAAGAAATGAAGGTTGAAAGGTACGTACGAATCGGCGGATATTAGGAGGAAGCAGGAGAATGGCCAGATGAGAACGACAGAGAAAGGTACCGAGCTCGTAGATGATAAGGTTTAGAATTAGAACTATGATTATTTTCACTATTGTTATTCTTATTATTAATATTGTTAGCATTACTATGCATCATGATAAAATGTGAATACGAATTTACTATTGCCACACATAGACACCGAACACGTTTATACACACAAATGCAGTTTCTTTCTTTATTTTCTATTCTCGTAAAAATAAATTATGAAGGTGCCCTACATTACCCCAACGGAATAAACCATCTAATACACATACCTTTAACTTTATGCCCCGGGGCACCTGTTTTTCTGTCATCTTCAATCTTTCATACACTTATACTTTATCCACACGATGTACATAGAGGAAGCAATATTTTTCAGCAAACACGAGGACGGCACAACCACATGGTACAACCAATATATATATATATATATATATATATATATATGTATATATATATTTTTTGTTTTGCAACATTTCAACATTTAAAAGAAAAATAAGATAAAACTATCCCCCACACCCTATACCCTCCACTTATGAGCACACTCTACACACGACACCGACATCTACACGACACCAGATAAGGACAAGGAGAAGAAGACGAAGAAGAAGAAGAAGAAGAAGAAGGAAGACCCGCGAGAATGAAGAAGAAGGACGAGGAGGGTAAACCACCCCTAACTCTCGGTCCAGATCGCGAGGACTCTATCTAAGGCCGACGAGGTCTTGTTCAGCCCCAGGGTCGATACGACCCTAGGACCTGAGACATCTACACACCCAGAGGGGATTATGGACATACGCCCCTGAATCTACAGACGGCTGCACAGCCACTCACACATCTTCACCATCAACCCAAGACCACAAGGCCCACTTCTACCCAAATACCAATACACTATTTCACCCTACAAAAACTACCCCTAAAGGCTAAGTCATGAGCCTACACAAATACATTTCATTTACACGAGCAGGCGCAGCGGTATTGCTGTCAGCCACGCTTACGACACATACATAAACATTTACACGCAGAGCACCAACAGTGACGACACGCCGAGTCAGCAGCTCGGGAACCCTTAAAAGGAGGGCCCGACGAAGACCTATCATCTGTCGCGGCCCACGGCTCTGTGCATCTCGATCCAGCTCCAAAGCATCGTCATCGCCAGGTGAGATAGAGTGTGCTCAGATCTCCTTATATACTTGTATTTATCCCTTCACTCACACCCACACTTGTACTTTGTAATACATTTTCTCTCCACTGAAAGAGACATCACATTAATCACTACTGATCGAATAAACACTTGATCAGTAACCAACACTTTGCACATCATTTTACTTTGTCCTTACATCCGTACGCCAACCCGTTCCTTCCTAATTGCCCCTGACCGTGAATGCTAGGAAGTGCATCGTCAGGTATTTCATTGTGTTCTCATAGTAGTAATCCAGCCAGCGGCCAAGCTGCCGACACTGCAAGTAAGCTCGCTCTTACTCACTCACATTTAATTGCTACCATTAACTAATAGCTCCTTCGTAATCGCGCATCCCTTAACAAGTAAGCGCACCCCTATAGATTTATCCCCCCATCACTTTACATCCCTCTACAGACACACACCTGCAGTTTCCTCCAACTACGGAAAACTTGCACCCTTCCGGAAACCACCCCTAAATTGTGCATCTACACACCCCTGTTCAGCCCATCCCCTAACACCGGGTTTAGAACAATACCTACCAATACCTGTTGGAATCCCTCGATGACAGCCGGATCGTAGAACCTCATAATCCACAGCAATAAAAAAAACTAGGTTCTACCAACAGATAGAGGAGTACAAGGTTAACCAGAAATCCTAACAGTTTGTATTAAGAAGAACCATAGCTACATGAAAATTAACTAGCTCGAAAAGACACGAGATTCCTCCAAAAGGTGGAGGGTGGAGTACCCTGGAAATACCTAGCGATGGCCCTCTTTATACTACCTCCCATCACTTTACTAAAACATCACGATATAAAAATTTTAAAATGGAAAGCAAAATTTATTCAAGAAAAGAACAGGACAAAAAGAAATGAATGCACTGTCGTTAAAACGACCCAAGAAAATTTCAAGAAAAGGAATGTAATAAATAAATTAACTGGACCACCTCAAAATTGAATGTCCAGAATTGGAAACTCGTTCCAACTCGAAGCAAAATAATCTTAAATGATCCAAGAATAATTAAATTGGACTGTATAACTAACAACAAATAAAATCACAACAGTGATATTTCGCATATTACATTCTAATAAATTTTAATTAATATCAAAACTGGCGGTTAATTAGAACTGTGGCGTCAATTTACGCTATATATAATAAATTGCAAATTCTATACAAGTTTAATTTAGGACACACTCAATTGTTCCTGAAATACTGACATTAAATACAATATTCGCTTCTGTATGGTTATAATTAGTGGAAAATTCTCTTAATACTGGGTAAATTCCGCCAAGCAGCCAAGCTAAGCGAAATGTCAGCTCATAATTATAATTCAAATAATTAGTTAATTAATTATGGTCTTAATGATTGTATAGGCATTGATAATGAGACTGCAGATATATTAATCTGTTTTATCATACAACTTATCCGAGCATTGCTTTAGAATAGCCTATTATCAAGACGAAGGTATTTGTAAGACCTGATAAACAGCTGATTAAGTCTAAACGAACATCACAAAAAACGAACCTCCATTGGTTCAAGAACACCGAACAGCTGATGTAAGACTACGACCAGTCTAACAATGATTGGCACTTACTGGCTCAAAAGCACTCACTGGCACAATCCGAAAAATACAAACATGCTTCACTAAGCATTACATCCGAAAGAATCAGCTTTATCACAAAAAATCCTAATATGCACCAATGTGCTCCTAACTTAGGTTCTCATAACCTTGATATAGCTCGTTTATCATTCAATAGTGTGATCTGCATTACAACTAAATGACCACAAAATCACCAAGCTCTTACAAAATGCCTTTAAATTACTTGATTTCACTTGATATAAACAAATCCACTAAATAAAATAGCTTACTGCGTATTCAAAGATCTCCAGTTCTTCCGTTATGGCTCTTATTTTCTTATAAGCAGTATATAACGTTCTCAGGTTGAGATCGATATAAGACATTACGTCATTGACTATATTATTGATTGGCCACATCTTCGTCTCTGCTTCGGAGCAGTTCGTGAGCTATCATCTGGAAACGAATGGAAAATACCCTATCCTTCTCAGCTGTGGCGTGAATCCAGGAATGCGAACTGGGATACATCACGCTGCATAATCAACAGAATACTCAACTCTCAAAGCCAAAATAAACGGTACATAACCAACCAATTTTCCAGAGATACCTAAATGAACGTGGCCCCACCATTTAGAAAACACAAATTACTTACAAATTCACACATTTTACAACCACACGGACACCAAACCACTTCCATGGTCCCATACACAGATCCACTTTACAACAACGAACACCAATAGGTGTCATGTGACACATTTCAACAAGCATGAGGTGATTAATATCCTCAAAACTTCAGATTCTCCAACTCAGCGGTCCTCGACACGCTACAGCATGCTCATAATACAGAATTACTGGATCACAGATGTGACGGTATGATAAAGTTTCAAAATGCACGGGGCGGTTAGTGTCCCAAAATTTTGCACATTCTCCACTTAACGTCTCCCACTCACCGCGTCATGTCCTAAATACAGAATTACAAGGTCACAGAAGTGACAGGATGATAAATTTTCAAAAATCGAGGGGGTGATTACTATCCCCAAAGAACGTGCACCTTACACAGAATGAGAATTTGCTCACCAGATAATAAATACCTCACATTTCCCTAGAACAGGCACGACTTCTCCAGTGCAACACTATCTCGATGCTCAGAACAATCGACTAACGCTTCAGCCTGGCTACCAGCTCGAAGCTGATGCTTATCAATCTTAATTTCTCACACCCTAGTACACGGGGATACATGATTTATGTTTCCAAACTACAATCACATGAACGTTGTGAAAATACCAGCAAGTCAGCAGTCTAACAGCACATACCACAGATTACAAGTAACCTACTGACCAACCTAACCAGAAATATTTTCAGCCGACAAGAGATTGCAACCCGAAGATTTTCCAAATCACTGATAACATTTATATAGCCCACACGTCAGTACAACTGATCGTACAACCAAATGAGCATCACTCAGAACTTCTTACCATATTTTCGCTTAAAACAAAACTTGACATACCAAACTAACAAAATTATCACTAAATAATCTCAAAATGTTTTCCCAAAACACATTAGCCATGAACACGACGAACAAAACCCAGCTAACAGGAGCAGACCACAGCTTTTCTTGAGGATTATAAAAGATGACATAAGAGATTTGACTTCAGCAGAATAACTAGACTATCTCCTACCAACCAAATTTCACTCCATCGCACTCACAGAAATAAACAACAAAATTTCACCTTCTACACACCTCGAGTTTCTCGTTCATTAGCAGGCTTAGAATTCTATATCTGAGTCCTAAAGACACGTTTCCTAGGCATATCTTCTAATAACACGGTTACTTCAGACGGAAAAAAGAGAATTTCATAAGGGCCCACAAATTTTGCCTATAATTTACCGGACACCTGACGACCAGGGGCCTTAGCCCAAAAGTTCCTAGTATACTCAAAATCTCCCACAGCATATCCGCCCTGTTTTCGACCCAAGTTATATATCTTGGCCAGATTATCGTGAGAGATTTTGATAGCTACCTTGGCCTCCTTCCAGATTTCTCTGACACGGTCAGGGCAGGGTTGGTCAGGGAGCAGATCATGAAGTGAGCACAGATTCATTAGAGTGGAATTCGGGACGAACGCACACATAAGTGAGAATGGCGTTTTCCCATGGGATTCATGTTCTGCAGTGTTGAAAGCATACGCTAACCAGTGTAATGAAGAGTCCCACATGGCGTGATTATCACGATGATATGCGAAAAGCGCAGCTCTCAGATTGCGGTTAACTCTCTCCGCTAAACTAGCGTTGGGGTAATAAGATGTCGTAGTGACATGGTAAATTGAATAATCAAAGCAAAATTTTCTGAACTTAGTATTATCTGACACCAGATATTGACAACGGCCAATAGAAGGTCTGTTTTAAACCTTAAAGATATCATGACAGTAGCAGAATCACAATTTCTAGCAGGAAAAATCCATGAAAAATGGGAGAAATCATCAACGCAAACAAAGGCAAAACGATTACCTAGTTTAGACCTCGGGAGAGGCCCAACGAAATCCACATACAAGCGTTCCATAAGCCTTGATACAGATTCAGAAGCTAATTTACCAAACTTACCACTCACGATAAGTTCACTCACCTTAAAGTCATGACACCCCAGCACGAACCTTCTCACATCTTTATCGAGACCTTTCCAAACAAAATACTGCCTTATTTTCTGTCGAGTTTTGAATATTCATAGGTGACCCCCAGCGGGTGACTCATGAAAATACATTAGCATGCCATTTATCAACCGAGCAGGCAAAAGGACTTTAGGCTTTCTATCACGCCTAGTTACACAGCACAATACACCAGACTTTAAAATTATAAGGCTTTATCTCTTCTCCAGAAACCAACCGAGCAATTAAATCACACAAGACGGGAGCCTCTTTCTGATGGACAGCAAAGTCCCCTAACAATAACGGTGAATTTACTAGCATGCGTTGAGCTGAATTAACCCCAACAACTACAGGTTCCTCTAAAGGTGGAGTTTCACACCTGTCAGGAATTTCTCCATAGAGACGCTTAAGTGACACAGCACAAATATTTTCATGATTCTCCTCGGGAATGAGATTCTTACACTTATTAGGAACTTCTTCGTACATATGGCTAAGGGAGTCAGCAACGACATTTTCACAACGCTTTATATGACGAACGGTGAACTGGAAGGATGAAATACGGGTCGCCCACCTAGCGATGCGTCCAGTAGTTCGAGGTCTAGCCAAGACCCAGCTCAGGGCCTGGTTATCAGTTTCAAGTTTGAAGGGCACATGTTCGACATACATCCGGAATTTATCCAGCCCAAACATCACTGCAAGACCTCTAAGCTCGTAAACAGAATAATTTAATTCAGCAGGGGACAGAGTTCGAGAAGCAAAACCAATAGGGCGTCTATCTAACTCGCTTACTTGTAGTAATGCAGCAGCTATAACACCGAGAGATGCATCGCTCTGGATTATGAACTTCTTACTGAAATCTGGGACAGCAAGAACAGGAGCACTATAAAATGCCTCCTTCAAATCATCAAAAGCCGCTAGCTGCGACGGATCCCATTCAAATTTCACATCAGACCTTCGCAGATGATTAAGTGGCAACGCACGTTGTGCAAAATTAGGTATAAATTTACAGAAAAAAACAATCATTCCCACGAAACGGCCTACTCGTTTGACATTCTTAGGAGGAGCAAAATCTCTAATTCCTTGCGTTCGGGAGTCATCGACCGAAACACATTCAGCAGAAACAACATGACAAAGAAAAGCAATTTTAGGTTTAGCAAGGGACACTTTTGACATCTTTACGGTTAGACCAGCAGATTTTAACCTCTCAAATACTTCTCGCAGATGGCGCACGTGGTCTTCGAACGCCTCGCTATGACCAACAACATCGTCCAGGTAGTGATACAAGTAATCAAATTTGAAGCCATAAAACACATGATCAAGAAGCCTACTAAGCACAGCGCCCCTTGTAGAGAGAACAAATGGCAATCGACAATATTCGAAGAGATTCCAATCAGTGGCGAATGCAGTTAGATGCTTAGATTCTTCAGCTAACGGAATTTGGAAATAGGCCTGCTTTTGGTCTATCAGACTGTAATAGGAGGCGTTTTTGAACCAAGAGAAACAGCTATGTAACTCAGGGAGGGGGATAGATTCCAAAACAATCTTCTTGTTTAACCTGCGATAATCTACTACTGGCCGAAAATCACCATTAGGCTTAGGTACTAAGAACATAGGTGAGGAATATGCTGATGTGGAGGGTCGAATCACTCCATCTCGTAACATCTGATCGATTAATTTCTTTAATTCCATCATTTTAGGTGGACTCAAACGATAGGAAGGATGCCTGACGGGTATAGTATCCGTCACTTCAATTTTATACTCCAAGATCTTAGTCATCCCCAATTCGTCAGTGAACACCTCGGGAAAACACCCACACAGATCTCTAATCTCTTTAGCTTGAGCATCAGACAAATTACTTAAGTCCAAGGACTCAACCCCGGTAGACAAGACGGGTTCACCATCCATGTTGACAACATGAGCACTCGCACTAGGGACACCAGTAGAAAAAAACTTAAATTTTACCTCAGAACAAAACCTGAACCAGAATGACTTATGTTGCATATCTAACAGTAATCCGGTATGAGCGAAGAAATTAGCTCCTAAAATGATGGGACATGACAAATCCTTCCAAAATGAAAATCTTCAAGAAAAAATATGAATTCGAACCTTAAATTTCACATAACCAAGAACGTCCAGCTGGGAACCGTTAGCAGATACCAACATAACATCTACCTTCGACAGGTTGCTAAATTTACAAATAAGTTTCATAGACAAATACCAATTTTCGCTAACCAGAGAAGCAGCATTTTCAGAATCTAACAAGGCTATTACACATGCGTCATTAATTGCAACTTCAACCATAGGAGAGGGCAGAACTACATCAGAAACTTTAGTACAGACACCACTTGCTCCGATAACTTTGGCATCATCCCTCGTCATCTTATTTCTTAAGGCACACCGCTGATCTTTGGCAGGGTGGATTCTACGATGCCTGTCCCTGAATAGTCAATTCCTTTTCACCGGACAGTTCCGCGCCATGTGGCCCTGTTACCCACAGTTGAAACACGTCACAGGACGATTATTATTATTCCTAGGTGAATTTTGGGAAGGATGACCGGTCCCAGGTGGTGGTCGAACCGATGGAGGTCGAACAAACGGAACAGAATTAATGAAGGGAGGAGCATACCTTACGATGTAAATAGAACTCACGCATTCAGCCTGAATAGCGGCTTCACGCAGTTCCCTAATCGTACTCGGATTAGTTCCAACACATAGGCAATTCCGAAATTCCGGCGTGGCACCGGCGAAAATGAGTCTTACCACTTCTGACTCAGGCATATCTACTCCAAAGACCAACTTAGATATGTCCATAATATATGAATTCAATGGCTCGTTAATACCCTGAGCTCGATACAGGCAACGTCCCTTCATACTATCGAGTGATCTAATTGACACGAATACTCGCAACACCTTGGACATAACATTTTCAATACTCCAGCCCTCACACATGGCGCTTGTCACATAGGTCCTCAACGTGTCCGACACATGAGGGGATACTAATTGAAAAACCACTTGGTCGCTGACATTAAATTGGATAGCACACTGATGCGTTTCAACCAAAATTCTCAAAAAATCCACAACACCTTCAGCCGTGTTCATACTTCTATCGGATAACTTCGAAACAAAGCCCAAAACGGGGTGACTGACAGGACCAAAGCTGGCCTTAGAAACCACAGAATAATTTGAATGCTCGTCATTGGACACGTTACGACTGGCATTTCAACACATAATTGCGGTTTCCGGAACAAGATGAAGAAACGAGGTTACGCCCTGAATTTGAAATACTCCCCTGACAGTCTCGAAAATCAGAATTTAAATCCCCAACACCTACTGAGGGAGAATTTTGTGTCACTGCAGGCCCCTGATGACCTGAGTTACCCGGCAACTAATGATGAAACAGACCCAAAATTAGCTTTAGAAATTACATCACGCGCCCCGATATTACCAGAATTACAGTTAGGCGAAGGAAAATTTAAGGCAGATTGGGGTTCGATTACTGGTCTCCTCACATGAGGCGAAGCAACAGCACCACAGACGGAGTAACAAGTCACACAATTACAATTTTCACGTCCGAAGAGGTTGAAGGTTACGTTACTGGTACTGTTTGGCACAGAAACCACCACAGCATTAGGATCAAAGGTATTCGAAACTGGTATCAACACATCAGGGCCCAACGCTCCCTGGTTAAACACAGAACTTGTTGTCACAGTTTCCGAGTTAAATGCGCAGTTACTTACACTAGGGAAACTCTCTCGACTCTCACGGCTGTCGGGCAAGCGAGACGTTCCGTCGGTACGGAGCGCGGCGGGTTCAGTGACACGGTTGCCAACTTGGCGAGCCGAGTTTCCAGACTGACTGACACACAGACTTGTCAAGACATCGCGATTACATGTAGGGGTTGAATTCAACAAATCTTAACCTTCACTATTACGATTAACCTTGTCCAAAATCTGAGCACATTCCACTAAGTAAACTTCAACTTTCAATAAGCCTTTCAATTCGGAGATGGGGCGTTCCTCATCAGATTGCAACAAATCAACACAACGGAGATATAGATATTCAATACGCGCCTTCAATTTCTTGAGATGAACAGGACTACATTCTACTTCCGAAAAGCAATACTTTATGACATTACACATATCTTTGACTGAGTCACATAACCTAGACTCATCAAGTTTGAATTCGGCTGTCGACATCTTGGGTGGTGTTGCTACAAAATCTACGGTTCATTCCAGACTTTGTCGTGCTAGTTCGGCATTCCTTAGTACTTGGAGGTTACGTAACAGCAATTCGTAGGTGACCTCTTCATCTGACAAATACTTCACAATGATCTTGCGGTAAGCCATGGTACATATTGAACCCATGGGAGAGGTTCAGTATCGAACCCATATCCTTATATTTTTGAGAAAAGAAAGAATAAATGCAGGCTTTAGAAGGGAATTCTGAAGTTATTTGAGGAGCTAATACTGCATAGGATTGCGTGAGGCAAAGACAAGTTGTGCAACCAGAGATGGCCAGGCCACAGCTGCCCGGTGAGGTCATCTGAACAGTCACCAGAGAGCTGGTTACGCACGCGGTAAAATTAGATCTGAAAAATATTCCATTGATGAGAGAGACGTAGTTTCGGAAATAGCCCTGAGTCGACAATAAAATGGCAGCGTTGCATGAAGGGAGGAGCCTGGAAAACATAGAAATAATTGAAATTAAGCCATTTGCAGGCATTGATGTAAAGAAAGGACTCCATCAGTGATAATTATCCAGGGAAAGAGATTTTTGAGAGTGGATTAAGTCCTTAGAAATTGGACCAGGAAGAAATGCAAATTCAGCATTACGTCGTCGGTGAATTCCCGAACCTGGAACTTGTGGTGGGAGACAAAACGAAATCACTACCCACGCATCTGAAGAGAACATTTAAATTAATATTAAAGATTCACACGATCGATTCCTGGAAATTTATACATTGTTGAGACGTTTAAAACCTCAGCTTTTCAGAGATATTTTTTAACATCATACGACGATTATTTTGGAAATTGGTGGTGAGGAAGAAGAGATTTTTTTTTTTTTTTTGCCAGAATCAGATATAAGGGCCAGGAGCCCAAGCAAGATCATGCAGTAACTCATCAGACCACGTATTGGTCGCGCTGCTTGTCAGCACCGGCAGTCTTGTTCAGTCAGTAGGACTCGAACCTGTATCACGACGCGGAAGTACTCTAAATAGAAGTACTGTCCAGCTTTCTTCAGTGTCGCCGCGCTCTAAATCGTTGACGTTCTTTTCAATAGGAAATTATAGTCAGAACTTCGATAGTATAATAGTCTACGGTGGTAGGCAAGCTATAAACATTTGAGTGAAAACATACGTTAAACGGCGAGGGTAGTTGAAGCCCAGACACTAGTATTCGAAGTGACAACATAATATCTCGAAAGTATACGAGACATCAGCAAAGTGTAGATGCTCTAAAAACGTTTTCCCAGTGCGTTAAGTATAACCACGGTAGGGTCAAAACATAGTTAATACCTAATTTTCCTGGTTGAGGAGATTAGGGTAACAAAGTGGCGATAGAAGTAGGACTCTACAAACAGATATCCGTAGCCACGTGGATTTTCAAAGAAGTACTCCATAGAGAAAAGATAATAGCCGTCCGAATTCAGTTCCGACGCATAGTATCAAATAAACAATTGTAAAAGCGCAGTATAAAGACTTCAGGGGTAAACGTAAAAACATACCGTTTCCCAGATAGACAATTGCGAACCGGAAAAGACTATATTATCGTGCAGTATTGCGAATGCTGATAAATTAAACGCCAGAATTAGGGGGGAATTCATATCCAAGGAGGTTGCATTTCGTACGAGACTGTCAATATCAGAATAGGAGATAGAAGGCAGCGTCGAAAATTGCACCCCTAGGATTTGGTGAAGAAAGAATTCACGTGTGTTTGATGCCACAAAAAGTGAAATTCTGTGTGTGTAAATATAATATTAAGTGAAAGTTATAATTCTTTTTAGTATAGTGAAAATGTGTGTAAACCCTCATATTAATTAAAAAATGTGTAATCCAGAGGGTAATTTAACGAGTGTAAATGTGTATCATCATGAAGTAAGAAATTTAATGTGGGCCGAATGTCGTTCCACTGGAATTCGGACGATGGGGCCAGATAAGCCATGTAAGTAACACCCAAATTTATTATGTGTTTTGGATTCGGGAGTCTCATGTAACAATGGTAACCACGGAGAAAGTATTCTCCAGTATTGAAAATCAGGGATGTAAAACTGTGTGAAAATGATAAGTGCGGGATCTAAAGTAAAAATTGCTAAAATGTATGGTGTAATCAAATGAAATCGTATTCAGTGAAATACTAGTGAATATAAAAAGTATAATGTTATTTAAAAGGCAAACAGAATAATATAAAAAGGAAAATGTAATATAAAAGATATGGAAATAATATTCAAATATGAGCCGTTGTGTGCTAAAAATAATGAGAATAATGTAATGAGTAAATTAATTATTGAAATAATAATTCAAGTATGAGCAGTTATGTGCTAAAAATGATAAGAATTATGTTTGGAACAAGTTGTGTTCTTGGAAATGAAAAGTCGAGACTTAGTTAAAGGCAAATCGGTTAATTATGGACGAAGAAGTAAATTAATTACGTTGAAATAAATATTAAACTTTGGAAGGCATCACAAATGTATTGATTGTCGCCTTTGAGCGCTATATAATAAATAGTCACGCTAAAAATTGCGGTGAAATAATGCCAGGAGTTATAATTGCGGGGATCAGCTGGGCTGAAGTAATTGATTTTGTATGTGTTTGCTGTGACAAACTTTAAAAAGGGTGCTACATTATTGTCAAGCGTGGAATTGTGTGCGAATACCTTTTCCCAAAGTCGCTTTTATTATTGTTAGGAGGAGTGGTCAGATACCCTCGCTCTATGGAATTAGCCCGAAGCCTTCGAGAATGGAAGTGTCCTAGAGGCTGGCCAGAGAATCAAACCAGATGTCTCCCACGTCGGAAGCCCCTTAATTATGATTGGTTTTGAATTCTTACTTCCCAGTGTTAAAACTCCGAAATTATAATCATACCTGAGCTACAGTAATAGGTCATTAGAACCTCAGAATATTGTTGTTATATTAAAGTGATGTGTAGCCTTCCCAAGTTCAGTGTCACGCTTGTATGAAAGCGGTGTTTAAAGTCCCGTCTAGAAAGGAGGGAGCATTGACTCTCCTTCCCAGTCATAAATTTAAGCCTGTAGTGTCTCGACGTTTTCTTAATGGAGGTCACGGTTAGGGTATGCCCAGGACAGAGACAGACCATGTCTGCACTCTGATATATTAAACCTTTAACGGACCGGTAATCTGTACCTAGTTTTATATTGATTATTTATCCTTGCCGTTGTATTATAGATCCGCACTTCATGAATAATTAAATTGTCAATTGAGACAATAATGAAAGTCCCTTTACATTGTTGCATGATAAATGTTATTGTTCCCAAGTGATTGTTGGAGATATCGAGTAGCTGGGAGTCTATTTCGAACTGAGAAAATCAGTAGTCTTCAACGCTTGTGGTACTGTATATGAGATTCCCGAAAACAAATACAGTTTTGGTAGTGTTGGAGAGAGCGATGATATATTGTGAATGTCATGTGGTACCCAAATGAATGGTAATTGTTGATTGTATTTAACTCAAATTTCTATTTAATATATTCAAATTTGGAATATTTAGTGTGTTTTTAAACATAAAATTATATGAAATAAATTATCCGAGACTTTTAGAGCTCGTTTTGAGTAAAGTCTATAATGTTGCTAAATGGAAGTGAAACTAGTTTTGATAATTTTGTTTAGGGTTCAATGGAACCTAAATTATTGAAGTAGGGGAGTGAGGCCGATTCCAACGAGTGTCATGGCCGCCGCGTTAGTCCAAGCAAATATCTCGTGAACCCATGGTCGGATTTTAACAAATGACGTGTCATTGGACTCGGCTGACGTCCTCTTTGCTGTGGACTACTCGTTATATTTTTTAAAAAAATTTTGAAAATTTTTGTTTTTAAAAGTTGGTAATAGTTTGAAAACCAAAGATGATAGAACGTTATGCCATGGCCCAAACGAATGGTCTTTATGACCTTTATTATCTATAGTAAAACTTTTTTATTTTTTATGTTTTTTTGAAAACACTCGAATTTTGAAAATCCTATATTTTGGAAACTAGAAAGTTTACAAAAAGGTTTGTTTGACGTAAATTAATGGTCCCTATGCCCCCTACCCCCAAAATAAATTTCAAGTCTCTAGAGGAAAAATTTGTGTTTTGTAAGTAGTGGGGCAAGACTACACTTAGGAAGTTGTGAGCCCCTGCGACCTTGGAATGGAAGGAGTGATGCTAGGAGGGCGTGCTTGGATTCGTTTTTTTCGTCTCGTCGTGCTCTTTACGGGAATGTAGGTGTCGAAAGGGTGAAATGCTGGAAACACGGTTTTTTGGGGGGGAAAACGAGATTTTAAACTTTTTGCTATATCTCGCGAACCAAGTATGCTAGAGGCATGTACGACGGGTCCAAGGACTCGGGGTGACGTCCTCTTTGCTATGGACCACTCGTATATTTCTTTAAAAATTTTGGAAACTCGATTTTGGGGTAAACACGTGTTTTTTGTGATTTTTGCCGATCTCACGAACCAATAACGCTAGAGACGTGTACGAGGTGTCCTAGGACTCGGGCTAACGCCCCCCTTTCAAATATGGTAGATATTTTTTTCCAAAGAATAATTCACAAAGGGCCTAACGCCGTACATGTTGAAAAAACGTTTTCTTTTTCTTTACCTGTTTATAATGTTTATAAAGCGTGGTGGTTGAGAGAGACTATACGGCTGGGTGTGTGTGTGTGTTTCAACGAACCTGTCGCTGACCAAGGTGGCTGTGTTCAATAGATCAATCGCTATTTCGACGGGCCGGTTTATGACAGAGCGAGGGTGCGTTTTTTCACACATTTTACCTTTAACGTGTAAACGGTGATGAGAACTTGGTTCTATGTTGGTCGAAGCGAGTAGAGAAAACCAACTTGCAAGAGGTGAATGTCATTTGAGCTTATTGGAAGGCGTTGATCTGACTTGACAACAGGTGCAATGGAAAAAATGACCATGACGCTTGAAGGTGAAATAATCTGACCATTGTGGTGGCAGGGAAGAGCGAAAGGCATGTGAAAATGTGTGAAACCACATGCACGCTAAACCAGTGACATTCTGTCTTGCTTCGTACGTGACAAAATGCAAGTTCAGGTGAAATTTGATCTACCACAGGTGTTCGCTTGGGACGTTTGCTGTCCACGTGCGCGATAACTGTTAACAAGTTACATCCTGTTTTGCTTCGTACGTGACAAAATGCAAGTTGACGTGAAATTTGATCTGCCACAGGTGTTCACCTTGGACGTTAGCTGTCCACGTGCCTGATAAGAGAATGTTCAAAGCGTGGGAATCGCTGAATCAGTAAAAAGTATGATGCAACTTGTCGGAATGATGTCACAACCAATAGATAGGCAAGAGCTGCAAACACCAGTGGTGGGAGGTGAAGGGAGGGAAAGGGGGAGGGGTAATGTATGAGAGAACACAGGTGGAAAGAGAAAGAAATATGTGGAGCTGAGGACTGTACACATAGAGCTATAGGTGGTGTACAACATGTATGAATAAATAAATAAAAAATTGCACAGGTTCACACAACATAGACTGTATTATTGCCATGGCCAAGCACTCACATTAAGATCATTTACAAAATCATAAAATGGAAAATAAAAAATCTTGTTTTGGAAATATCGTTTTTCAACATACACAAAATAAATATATAAAAACTTTGTAAACAACAAAATGGAAAATCAATTGTCAAGCACTCACAATAATATTATTTACAAAATCATAAAATGAAAAATAGAAAATCTTGTTTTGGAAATATCGATTTGTTTCAACATACACAAAATAAATATATAAAAAATTTGTAAACAGCAAAATGGAAAATCCATGTTTCCATATAGACAAAATTTTAAAAACCTTAAACGGACATTTAAGAAAATATATGCAAATGGGAAATTGACAAATGTGTAAATATGAAAATGGAAAAATCCATGTTTCCATATCATGAAATTGAAAAACATCAAACTGTCATTTAAAAAAATGCAAATGGAAAATTGACAAATTGCAATGTGTGAAATGTGAAATTGAACAAATGGCTATCATTATTTAAAAAAAAAAAAGAACATAGTGCTCTATGGTTGAGGTGTGAATCAAACCCTCTCTACTTATTTGGACCACCCGAGACTGAGTAGACTAGTTTTAGTTATCATACAACTTTTAAAAGTTTGTGTTAAATCTAGGAATTGAACCCAAGAGCTTGTAGGGGAGATCCAAGGTTATAATATGTTAAACAGAGAGCCATTTTTATGAGATATATAAGTTACTCCTTTGTGCCATTTTTATCTGACGTGATCAATGCACGCCTTTGTGAAACCTTGGCTGTGAAGCTATTAATAGCCCTCTGTCTTAATACCATATATGGACATATCTGCATCTTGTCCCCTTATTGGCCAGTGATTTATATTTTGGAAGGGGTCGTGACCAATCAAATTTTAGCACGCAGTTACCTTTGTTTTGCGTCGTCATTTGCTTTGTTTCGAGGCATTTCTTCCTTGCAGCCAAGTAGGCTAGACGTATTCCGATATTCTAGGGAAAGTGCCCGCGTTCAAGGTGAAACCATGGCGAGGTGTCTGTATGTCGTAATCAGTAATAGCTTTAGTGCAGTTCTGTTTCATATTTCGGCAATTTAAAACTCTTATTTTGTGCTATTTTTCTTTTGGTCGCGTGTACTTGCCCCCTCCCGATATTTTCCCTCCGCCCTTTGTGTGCGTGTAATTGCTGGTAAGTTTTTGTTTTATATGATAGTGTTATTTTCATTTATTTTGATAACGTAGTTTTTGTACTTTAAGGGTTGAAAGTCATGTATGTGGGCTGGGCTGTCTTCGCTTTACTCTGGTGTGCTTGACGGTGGTTTGCCTACCTTGTAGGGGGCACCTTTGGGTCTGTCATCCAGAGTGTATCTTATCGTAGAACAACATAACGGGATTGGAGATTATTTTTCTCGCTTCCCGTAATGCTTTGTTCTTTATCTTAAAGAGTTCACAAAAGGAGGTCTCACTATTGCTATTTGCTGGTGACCTAACCTGTGATATTCTTTTGTCTGTGAATGCCCATATTTTGCGCATCACATATTTTCGTCGTCTTTGTGTGCCCTTATCTCCTACGCATACTTTCAATTTTTAAAGTATATTTTTGGCTTTGCCGATAATTTAATGTAATTTTTACTTTTGTCTAAATTCCTATTTTTCTCGTAACTCACTAGATCTTGCATGTGCCTCCGCGTCTTTCTTCCTTACTCCTCCCCTCCCTCTCACCCCTCTCCACCCCGTTCTGAACCATTGTACCCCCCTCCTATTTTGTTCATCCCTTTTGACACGCTTTGTCTAAATTTTTAGAACGTATCTTGACTTCGTAGAGTGTAGTCGTTTCTGAGTTTTGTCTTTTTATTTAATTGCGACATACTTACATTTAGTCATCGTTTCATCTTGCCTTGAACACGTTACCTTAACTTATTTTATTTTATTTCATTTTAATATAATTTAATTTAGTATATTTTCGATTTTCTTCCTAATTTGTATTTTTCTTGCGGTAAATTAATTTTGTGTTTAATTTGTTGGTCATTTCTCTTCTTGCTTTTAATATCTCTGGGATCGTTGTGCATTGTAGTTGTTATTTTAATACATTTTATCTTTGCCTAAGTATCTCTGCTTTTGCGTCACGTCTTATTTTAATTTTAGTAACCTTCTTCGAGTTTTGTCTGGTTTTTGCTATATTTCGGTTTGTCGGTCTTATTAGCGTACTTGTGACGTTAATACGACCTACACGGCCTCTGGTTTAAATTTGTTCATCTTTGGATTTTACCGTAGTTTAATTTTAATTAGCTTTCCCCCTTCCTTTTGGGATTGCTTTCTGGTTTGCCTTTTAAAATTTGGGCCCAGCGAAAGCCAAGCAAGAATGCGATCTCCCCGTTTTCCTTTCTTCTATTTTATTTTATTTTATATTTCTTCGGGGATAGGGGAAGAGCTTCAGCTACGTTTCCACTGACGTCTGCTGCGTACGTAAGTATATGTTTATTTCTATTACTTCATCTTAAGTTGCGTACAAATGGATTTCAGAGCGTGGTTTTGAGACAAAATCACCTTTCTAATTTAACAATTTTTTTTTCAGCTGATCGTTCCTGAGACTTCGAGCTGAATTGCATTGTGAAACGTTTCCATCCTTTTCGTACCTATAGTATAATGTTGTCTTTCTGAGTTTTAAGGTGCTGAGAATTTCATGAAAGAAGAGAAAGGTCTGGTATGGTCTATCAACATTTGAAAAACACACAACCGCAAACAGTATGTTTCGTGTGAGGATGACGACTTGGTGCCCGTGAGTAAATTACCACGTGGGAAAGCAACATCTTACGGTAATATGATGTGCACTTATTTATTTCTTCTCGTAATACTGTTTAGATACCTTTTATATTTTTGAAGTAGTTTAAAATTAGTAGTCTTTGTAGTCCTTTTTCTTATCTCGTTGGTGTGTACCGTGCTGTGTTTTTATATTTTCGTCATGGATAAATCTATTAAGCAGGAAGTTCGTTTACCGTCCTTTAATTTTGAGTCGTTGACTGCACCTATTTCTTCAAGTACGGCTATTCCAGAACCCCAGTTTTTTAGTGTACCGAAAGACTTACTTATGTTTGACCCGTTATCTAGTGGCTACTTTTCTAATCCTACCAGTGTTGGTCATTCTGACAACGTCGCTTCCGTTGTGAGCAAGTGGAATCTTACTTTTTCCGGGGAAAATAACACATCTTCAGTTTTTTGGTTCATTCAGAGGATTGAGGAACTGTGTCAGTGCCATGACATAAGTCCCGATAAGATAGTTCGTTGCCTACCAATTTTACTTTCTGGTAAAGCGTTGCAGTGGTACAGGGTGTCACCATTCCATTACACTTCATGGAACGAATTTGTGTGCAACATAAAAGCCCGTTTCACTCCCCAAGATTTCGCGTATGCTTTGAAACAGGAAATCTACGCTCGAACTCAAGGCCCCTCCGAGAAGATTGACGATTATGTCACGGCTGTACGCCTCCTCACAGCCAATTTGCCTCAGCCATTCCACCCACAGGAACTTTTCGAAATTATTTATAGGAATTTAAATCCTATATATAAGTACTTCATACGTCGCATTTCGGTACGCAGTATTGAGGACATAATTCTACATGGACGCGAATATGAGAACAATTCTCGGTCGAGTTTGAGTTATGTTCCACCCCCTATTTCCCACGAAGTCATGTTTCCTGAACTAGCTTGTGCGACTAGCACACAGCATGCGTTTACTTCTGTGGCCCATCCCGTTATCTCAAACAAGACTGTCTCTTTTAATCTCCCCTCTCGTCCTCCCATAAATCACGTCCAAAGTGATAGTCACGCTGCCAGCCAAACGCATTCTACCTCCCGTGTCCACAATAATCCTCCAGATACCAAACGAGTCTCCGCAAATATCTTATGTTGGAATTGCAACAATCACGGTCATAACTTCCGTGAATGTGCCGCTAGATCCCGTAAGTTCTGCTACGGTTGTGGGATGTCAGATGTGACTAAATTGACCTGTCCAAATTGTAATTTCAACCAGGAAAACTGTTGAAGTGCTGTCCTGAATTCGACCCGTCGGGCAGCCCTAAAAGCAGGTATCGCGATCCTTATCTTTGTTTTGCTTCTGTATCGCAACCTTGGGTCACATTATCTTTTCATCATATCACAACTCAAGCCATTTTGGATTCTGGAGCCTCGGAGAGCTTTATCCTTCGCTCTGTGGCGGAACAAATTCCAGCGCTGCGCATCTGTCCTCACGAGGATGGACGTGAGAGAAAGTTCGTGTCAGCTGGTTAATCTACTATCAACGTTACCGGTACTGTTTTATGTCATCTCAAGATCCATGGTTTTTCATGGGATCACCAGTTCCACGTAGTTGATAATTTATCCACCCAAGTCCTTTTAGGGACAGATTTCATGCGCAAAACAGGTTTACAATTAGATTTTGCGAGTAATTCATTTAGCTTTCTGTTTCATTCCAACAAACAATTCCCGTTCGAAGAATGCACCTCTTGTGTTAGTGAAGTGTCCATAGTGCATTCTGTCCAGCTGCCTCTGTCGTTATTTTCGGAAGAGCGTGATGTGCTGGGTGATTTGGTGAACGAATTCTCGGATGTCCTCACAGATAAATTAGGTTCAGCGGTAGGTCACGAATGTCATATCGATCTCACAGACAATGTCCCGGTTCGATCCCCGCCATTTGCATTTTCACCTCCAAAGCTGTTGGCTATGAGAAAATATGTCAAAGAGCTACAAGATAAAGGAGTAGTCGTTCCTTCCAAGTCGGCGTATGGTTCTCCAGCTTTTCTGATTCCCAAGAAAGACAGCGAATATAGATTAGTTGTCGACTACAGGAAGCTGAATAAGAAGGTTGTTTTTGACAATTTTCCGTTACCTACACTCGACAGCGCTTTTCAGCATTTTCATGGAGCTAACTATTATTCTATTATTGATCTCAATTCCTCATATCATCAAATTCCGTTGGACGCCGAGAGCCGTGATTTTACCGCCTTTTCCACACCTTTTGGGTTATTCAACTTCAATAGATTACCTATGGGTATCGCTGTCGGAGCACAAATTCTTAGTCGTGTGTTAGATGATCTATTAGGTGACTTGAAATTTAAGTTTGTCTTCAATTATTTAGATGACCTTGTTGTTTATAGCAAATCTTTCGAGGAGCACGTAACTCATCTCCGTGAAGTTTTCTCTCGCCTCAGAAAAGCGGGACTCACTATCAATCCCGAAAAGACCTCTTTGGCCCGCACGCAGATCAAGTTTTTAGGACATGTTCTGTCGACTAACGGTATTAGCGTCATGCCTGATAGAGTTGAATGTATTAAGAATCTACCGGTGCCTACCTCTGTGAAAGCTCTACGCCGTGCCATGGGCATGTTTGGGTTTTATTCCAGGTTTATCAGACATTTCTCAGATATTTCGGCTCCGTTGAATGCCCTCAAAAAGAAGAACGCTAAATTTATATGGGGTCCAGAGCAAGATAAAGCTTTTAACACTTTAAAAGAGAGTCTTATATCTGCCCCTGTGTTGCAAGCTCCAGATTTCGAGTCTAGGTTCTTCCTCCATTGCGACGCTAGTGATCTAGCTGTGTCAAGCGTTTTAAGTCAACACGTGGACGGGAAGTTTGCGCCTGTAGCTTTTGCTAGTCGCATGCTTAATGAACATGAACGTCGCTATTCCATCTTTGAAAAAGAGTCCCTTGCTGTTGTCTTTGGCTGCGAGAAATTCAGGAGTTTCCTAGAACATCGCCATTTCACTGTCTACACCGATAATGAAGCTCTGAAATGGAGCATGTCACATGTAAAGAAACTTGGTCGTATCAATCGGTGGATTTTGAGACTATCATCGTTCAAGTTCGACATTGTACACGTGAAAGGCAGTGAAAACTCTGTGGCTGATTGTCTCTCGCGCATGTTCGAGGATTCCACTATTTCCGCTCCTAGTCAGATTGTTCCTCCTTCTGTCAAAACTTCACCTCAGGAAATGCCTGAAAATGTGTTTTTATTACAGTTTAGTCCATGGTCCTTCGTAGATATACGTAAGTTTCAGGCAGATGATCTTTATTGTCGTGAACTCCGTGAGAAAATTACCAACAAGGACCCCACTGTGAGTGAATTTTGTGTCCGTAATGATGTAATTGGCCGTCTCCTCCCTGGTTCAAACTCCTTCAGAATTTTCGCCCCTGAGAATGTTCGTAATATGCTCTTAACATACTATCATTCTTCGGCTATAGGCTTACACGTTGGAATGTACCGTACTTTACGCAAAATTGACTCTGAATTCTATTGGCCTACGATCAAACCAGACTTGTTTGATTTTGTAAAAAAATGTCACACCTGTCAACGCTCTAAACCAGCGCAAAATACGCAGATAGGTTTGCATAGTGCTCATATTGTTACTCGTCCTGGAGAACGGTTATTTATTGACATATTCGGTCCTATGACACGTTCTAGGTCTGGTCATCAGGCGATTTTGACAGTGATCGACGGTTTTTCTAAGTTTGTCTGGCTCTTTCCTGTTAAAGACATTTCTGCAAAAGGGACGGTCCATTTATTATGTAAGCATATTTTTGCTATATTTGGCCCGCCCAAGTTCCTTGTTACCGATAATGCTACCATCTTCAAGTCCAAAACTTTCAAATCTATGACCTTCAGTTGGGGCATTAATCACGTGTTATTGGCGCCATTCAGACCACAAGGCAATCAGGTAGAGAAATTTCATCGTAATCTGAAAGCTTGTCTAACCGCCTTCCTTAATGTGGAACAATCCAATTGGGATGTTAACTTGCATTATTTTACCTTAGGTTTTAATACCTCGTTTCATTCGTCTATTCAAACCACACCTGCGGAATTGTTTATAGGCCGTAAACTTGTTGATCCCCTGATGCTCCGTTGGAATATCGAGTATTTGTCTATCCCGTCTCGAACCGTCTCTACTCAAGAGAAATGGGATTCCGCCGTCGCTAGCCTTAAGCGGGCTAGACAGAAGGTCTCAGCACGGTACAACCAACGTAGAAAACCTGTTCATTTTCAGATAGGAAATAGGGTTTTGGTACGACTACACCCTATTAGTAATGCAGCTTCCGGCATCTCCAGTAAACTGTGCTTGCGGTGGTCCGAACCAAGGACCATAACCAGATTCCTGAACAACGTGACTGTGGAAATGATTTCTAATGACGATCCTCAACTAATTTCTGTTTCTCATGTAGCAAATCTTAAGAAATACCATGAATGATGTGGTGTCTGTGTAATTATTTGTTTATCTAGAGTATGTATTTCTTTCAGTGTTTTGACGCGGCGATCCCAGTGTTGATGTTTTTACAGGATCCCTGCCTGTTTATTTAGTTTAGTGTGTCCATGATTGTTTTCAGTATCTCTTAACCGTCCGCGAGTGTTATCGCGCGCTGTTTTCTTTCTCTCTCCCTTAGACCACACCGCATCCAAGTAGTGTAATATCATTTTATCAATGGTTGTGACGACAGAACATTCCATTGGAAATACAGGGTGCTCCACAGATTAAGTTTTATTAACCATTTATACCACAATGTAACTCTTTTTTTTTTCTATATTAGGAATATTGGGAGGAAGGAAAATCTCTGCAGCCTTGACGTCATCTGCAATGGTCCTGGGTTCCCCCTTGTTCATCTTCAGGCCTTTGGATTACAACTTCTCGTTATTCTTCGGAAATTTCAAAAACAGAAAAATGTTATTCCTTGTGAGATAACTCATAACTTATATGTTAATTTTTTTTTCTCCCTAGTCAAAATTTGCTGCCAACGTGTTTAGTGAATTGGGTGTTTTGTGTGATAAGGTCAGTACCACCTTCTCTCATGGGACGCTGCTTCGCTGGCATTTTAGGCAGCGGATTTTGTATTCGTTGCGTTTTTGCACCTAAATTTCATTTTTCTAGGTTTACTTAGCCAAAATTCCCCTCACTCACTTAACTGCTTGTGCGTTTGATGTATACTTCAAAGAGATGGACTTGTGCTATACCAAGCCTCTGTGAAAGGCAAAGAGTTTGGAACTCTAATGTGAGCTACTCCGTGTGTTTGTGTGATGAGACTCTCTCCTTGCGAGCCATTTTATGAATGAAACAAGAGTGCATCTTATACCAGATATACAAAAAAAAATGTTTTGTGTATGTATTTTTGTAAACATTTTTTTTTTCAAGGAAGTGGGGGAGCCATTTTTATGAGATATATAAGTTACTCCTTTGTGCCATTTTTATCTGACGTGATCAATGCACGCCTTTGTGAAACCTTGGCTGTGAAGCTATTAATAGCCCTCTGTCTTAATACCATATATGGACATATCTGCATCTTGTCCCCTTATTGGCCAGTGATTTATATTTTGGAAGGGGTCGTGACCAATCAAATTTTAGCTCGCAGTTACCTTTGTTTTGCGTCGTCATTTGCTTTGTTTCGAGGCATTTCTTCCTTGCAGCCAAGTAGGCTAGACGTATTCCGATATTCTAGGGAAAGTGCCCGCGTTCAAGGTGAAACCATGGCGAGGTGTCTGTATGTCGTAATCAGTAATTGCTTTACTGCAGTTCTGTTTCATATTTCGGCAATTTAAAACTCTTATTCTGTGCTATTTTTCTTTTGGTCGCGTGTACTTGCCCCCTCCCGATATTTTCCCTCCGCCCTTTGTGTGCGTGTAATTGCTGGTAAGTTTTTGTTTTGTATGATAGTGTTATTTTCATTTATTTTGATAACGTAGTTTTTGTACTTTAAGGGTTGAAAGTCATGTATGTGGGCTGGGTTGTCTTCGCTTTACTCTGGTGTGCTTGACGGTGGTTTGCCTACCTTGTAGGGGGCACCTTTGGGTCTGTCATCCAGAGT
Source organism: Meconema thalassinum (assembly GCA_946902985.2). NCBI lineage: Eukaryota > Metazoa > Arthropoda > Insecta > Orthoptera > Tettigoniidae > Meconema > Meconema thalassinum. The sequence goes on along the minus strand of OX336391.1, from coordinate 69,664,109 downwards.
GTATCTTATCGTAGAACAACATAACGGGATTGGAGATTATTTTTCTTGCTTCCCGTAATGCTTTGTTCTTTATCTTAAAGAGTTCACAAAAGGAGGTCTCACTATTGCTATTTGCTGGTGACCTAACCTGTGATATTCTTTTGTCTGTGAATGCCCATATTTTGCGCATTACAAATTTTCGTCGTCTTTGTGTGCCCTTATCTCCTACGCATACTTTCAATTTTTAAAGTATATTTTTGGCTTTGCCGATAATTTAATGTAATTTTTACTTTTGTCTAAATTCCTATTTTTCTCGTAACTCACTAGATCTTGCATGTGCCTCCGCGTCTTTCTTCCTCATTCCTCCCCTCCCTCTCACCCCTCTCCACCCCGTTCTGAACCATTGTACCCCCCTCCTATTTTGTTCATCCCTTTTGACACGCTTTGTCTAAATTTTTAGAACGTACCTTGACTTCGTAGAGTGTAGTCGTTTCTGAGTTTTGTCTTTTTATTTAATTGCGACATACTTACATTTAGTCATCGTTTCATCTTGCCTTGAACACGTTACCTTAACTTATTTTATTTTATTTCATTTTAATATAATTTAATTTAGTATATTTTCGATTTTCTTCCTAATTTGTATTTTTCTTGCGGTAAATTAATTTTGTGTTTAATTTGTTGGTCATTTCTCTTCTTGCTTTTAATATCTCTGGGATCGTTGTGCATTGTAGTTGTTATTTTAATACATTTTATCTTTGCCTAAGTATCTCTGCTTTTGCGTCACGTCTTATTTTAATTTTAGTAACCTTCTTCGAGTTTTGTCTGGTTTTTGCTATATTTCGGTTTGTCGGTCTTATTAGCGTACTTGTAACGTTAATACGACCTACACGGCCTCTGGTTTAAATTTGTTCATCTTTGGATTTTACCGTAGTTTAATTTTAATTAGCTTTCCCCCTTCCTTTTGGGATTGCTTTCTGGTTTGCCTTTTTAAAATTTGGGCCCAGCGAAAGCCAAGCAAGACTGCGATCTCTCCGTTTTCCTTTCTTCTATTTTATTTTATTTTATATTTCTTCTGGGATAGGGGAAGAGCTTCAGCTACGTTTCCACTGACGTCTGCTGCGTACGTAAGTATATGTTTATTTCTATTACTTCATCTTAAGTTGCGTACAACAGATAGCCTTGAATGTAGTGTGTGGTAGCTATATAGAAATGAGACGTTTCGCTCGGGGCAGGGAGGCATAGAGATCTGCATCAAACCAGTCAAAAGACTGACCACTCAAACAACAACATGTAGAGCTCACCAAAATAATGTTGTGTAACGGTAAATGTTAGTCAACGAACAGTAATGCATTACTAAAACCCATGACACGATACCTAAGAGCTTTTCTAAAATTATTTTAAAATGCCTTTAACCCTATATTAAACACCCAGTTCACAAGACTCATAACTGCAATGTTATGGTCAAACAAATCAAAATCTATATTTCAAAACAAACAAGTGGTTTAGTCAATGTATACTGGAAAAAGTTTTATAAACACTCAAGTCCACAAAAATAATTAAATTAGTAACAGTCAGGTTGACCGAGTGGTTATGGTGTTTGACTTAAGTTCAAATTTTCTGTACAAGAAAGCAAGGGTTCGAATCCCTTACCTGATATAACTATTGCCTCAACATGGCTTGACCACACTGTATTATTGTGTACTCGGTACACAAACCATAAATAGAGTGTATTGTTTAAGGTCACTCTCTTTGCGAACATAGTCAGAGAATGTTGATGGTTAACAATTGCATTAATAGTGGGACATAGGGATAGCAATTAAGAAAAACAGACAATACCCATACACTATTTTTATTTATTTAATGTAAGTACTTGTACAATAGTTATATACAAACTACAACTCTCTTTTGTCTATTACTATCTAGTCCTTTACGATCCACTTGCATATCAAGGGCAGATGACTTTGTAGTTCAGCCCCTTCAAACAACAACAACACTACTTCTTGCATAGTCTGTGATGTTGATGACTCTTGATGCGTGGAAGATGGATACAACATAACTTTTACAACAGGGGTTAAACGTTGCTCAACAAACAATGCACTATTTTGAGTAGCAACATCTTTCTCTTGTACTAACTTTTTAGCATTCTGATGATTTTTTGTCAATACCATCAGTGTTTTGTCTGGAGCACTACATTGATGATCACTCACACTTAAAACCACACTATTTCTACTTTTCATATTGCCTCGACATGTTGTTGACCTCTGTTTCGAGCATTGCCAGAATATTATTCCTTTTACATTTTGTCGTCTATAGTTATAAGAGTAGCCTTTATAGAGTACACGTTGTTTACCTCGGTTAGTTGGAGTAAGTTCCATAGTAGTAACTAACCTGTTAGTATGATTTGCACACTACAAAGGTTATCTCGGTTCTGGTAATAGAATTATTTAGCGTTGGCTTTTATATTTAATATGTACAGTTTAAAGTGATAGAAAAGTGGTAGAAACGTGGTAGCAAAGTGGTAGACAATTGGTAACATAGTGGTAGAAAAGTGGTAGCAAAGTGGTAGAAAAGTGGTATAAAAGTGGTAGAAAAGTGGCAGAAAAGTAGTAGAAAAGTGGTAGCAAAGTGGTAGAAAAGTGGTAGAAAAGTGGTAGAAAACTGGCAGAAAAGTAGTAGAAAAGTGGTAGCAAAGTGGTAGAAAAGTGGTAGCAAACTAGAAAAGTGGTAGCAAAGTGGTAGAAAATATTACATGTATTGTTAAGAAATAGTTTAAGCGGTTACATGGATTCATTACACTATAATTTTAGCATCACGAAGCTCATTTTCTATATCCAAAAGTTCTTCCTCATATTTAGTATGACCAGCCTGTTTACAGGTATGCAAGTACTGAAGCCGCTGGATTAGCTTACTGGGATTGTTCCAGTAAACAAATTTAACAAATGATTTTTTGGGGTGTAAACCATTATCATCATCATCATCATTATCATCATAATCATCATCATCATCATGGTTATCATCATCAATATAATTATCATCAATATAATCATCATCACTATTACTATCTAATCCTTTTTGTTCATCTTGCAATGCAAAAACCTTTGGCATAGTTTGTGTTGTCTTTGATAGTGTTAGAGGTTTCTTAGACGTTAACGACTGTCCTAACATGTCTTTTTCAGAAGATAATAAATGCTCTTTAACAAACAAAGCACTATCTTGAGCCACACTATTTTTTTCTTGGTCTTGCTTTTTTACCTTGGTTAGAGTATTTTGTCCATTTAAATGAGTATTATTTTGAGATTTACAATGATGATCGATTGAAATAAGTATGTTGGAGCCTTTTGTCTTAATCATTCCTCGACACTTTTTAGATCGTTGTTTCGAACAGCACCAAATAACAGTTCCATTTTTATTGGTTCGTTTCACAATATATGAATATCCTTTATAGTATGCGTAAGGCTTACCATACCTAGTCACTGATACTTCCATGTCAACTGTCAAGCATAGACTAAGCTCTAGTAAAGTCAACTTGGTAATAAGAATACTAGTTTAATGTGAGAGCAAATATGGATCCAAAGAGTTCAGGTAAAAGTGGAAGCAAATAAGCAAATATTAGAACCAAGAGTGGGGTTAAAAGTGGTCGCAAAGTGGTAGACCCATTACACAATAATTTCAGCATGACGAAGCCCTTGTTCAATGTCTTTTGATTTCCCAATCGTGACCGATATGCCCAGCTTGTCGTAAAGCATGCAATTGTCGAAGCCGTTGAATTAGCTTACTGGGTTTGTTCCAGTATACAAATTTAACAAATGGATTTTTAGGTGTAAACAAAGCACTACCATTATCATGATCACCATTATCATCATGACCATCATCACTGTTACTATATAGTCCTTTTTGATCCTCTTGCAATACCATTTTATTTATAGTCTGAGTAGATTTTGATAGTGTTGAAGGTTTCTTGGACGTTGACAATTGTCCTAACATGACGTTTTGAGGACATGATAAGTCCTTTTGAACAAACACTGCACTATCTTTAGCCGCAATATCGTTTTCTTGAACTTGCTTTTTAGCATTTTGATAATTGTTTGTAAACAGTAAGCGTGGTTCGTTTCGAGCACTACATTGATGAACACTCACACTTAAAACCTTTCCATTTTTACTTTTCAGATTGCCTCGACATTTTGTTGACCTCTCTTTTGAGCATTGCCAGAATATTATTCCATTCACATTCTGGCGATTATAGTTATAGGAGTAGCCTTGATAGAGTGCACGTAGCCTACCTTTGTTGGTTGTAATAAGTTCCATAGTAGTAACTGACCTGTCAGTACGATGTTCACACTACAAAGATTACAATTGTTTTGCTGATGGAGTGACCTACCATAAGCTTATATATTGGCTTATGTGTTGGCTTTTTGTGTTGGCTTTTTATGTTGGCTTTTCGTGTTGGCTTTTGTGTTGGCTTATGTGTTGGCTTTTTGTGTTGGCTTTTCGTGTTGGCTTTTGTGTTGGCTTTTCGTGTTGGCTTTTTGTGTTGGCTTTTCATGTTGGCATTTCGTGTTGGCTTTTGTGTTGGCTTTTCGTGTTGGCTTTTTGTGTTGGCATTTCGTGTTGGCTTTTCGTGTTGGCTTTTTTGTATTGGCCTTTCATGTTGGCTTTTTGTATTTGCTTTTCGTGTTGGCTTTTTGTGTGGGCTTTTTGTGTTGGCTTTAGTATTGGCTTTTGTATTGGCTTATTTGACAAGTTATTTGTGTCAATGTATTTAGTGGATTTTTTTGTTGGTATTGGAAAGTAGTTGAATGAGAGGGAATATTTAAAGACTTAACCTCAGCTCACTAACCTAACCTAACCTAACCTAACTTTACCTAACCTAACCTTTCAACTCTCAGATGTTAATTAAATTCTGTGCATAGTCGAGTTGGAACCCAAGACCTCAGGGGTAAATAAAACAATTATTTTTGACGGCTTATTTTGGCAACTTATTTTAATGGCTAACCTAACTTTACCTAACCTAACCTCAGCTCACTTTGGATATTACTAGTAAGTGTTCATATCCTCTGCTAGGTAGCATGCTAGTAGTACAGGTAGTGCTCATATTTACCGCTAGGTAGCGGAAACATACTTTGCATGTTGCATGTGACACTTGTGAATTTTAACCACATCCAAGACGTGCTTGTATAAGTTCTCTATTTAAACTCAATATACAATTAACCACTAAATGTTCAGAACTAACATGTATAGCCATGTTTAGGGTATATAGGAGACCCTTAGCAAGAAAGGCTGTCTAACCCACGAGTGTACAGCCTTGCCATACGCAGTAAGCACCTGTTGGCATAAAACAACAACAACAACAATTTGAGAAAACCAACAACATATCCATTAAGGTATTTAAAGGAAACAGTTTTTTTTACCCCTGAGGTCTTGGGTTCCAACTCGACTATGCACAGAATGTAATTAACATCTGAGAGTTGAAAGGTTAGGTTAGGTTAGGTAAAGTTAGGTTAGGTTAGGTTAGTGAGCTGAGGTTAAGTCTTTAAATATTCCCTCTCATTCAACTACTTTCCAACACCAACAAAAAAAATCCACTAAATACATTGACACAAATAACTTGTCAAATAAGCCAATACAAAAGGCAATACTAAAGCCAACACAAAAAGCCCACACAAAAAGCCAACACGAAAAGACAATACAAAAAGCCAACATGAAAGGCCAATACAAAAAATTCAACACGAAATGCCAACACGAAAAGCCAACACAAAAAGCCAACACGAAAAGCCAACACAAAAGCCAACACGAAATGCCAACATGAAAAGCCAACACAAAAAGCCAACACAAAAGCCAACACGAAAAGCCAACACAAAAAGCCAACACAAAAAGCCAACACATAAGCCAACACAAAAGCCAACACGAAAAGCCAACATAAAAAGCCAACACAAAAAGCCAACACATAAGCCAATATATAAGCTTATGGTAGGACACTCCATAAGCAAAACGATTGTAATCTTTGTAGTGTGAACATCGTACTGACAGGTCAGTTACTAGTATGGAACTTATTACAACCAACAAAGGTAGGCTACGTGCACTCTATCAAGGCTACTCCTATAACTATAATCGCCAGAATGTGAATGGAATAATACTCTGGCAATGCTCAAAAGAGAGGTCAACAAAATGTCGAGGCAATCTGAAAAGTAAAAATGGAAAGGTTTTAAGTGTGAGTGTTCATCAATGTAGTGCTCGAAACGAACCACGCTTACTGTTTACAAACAATTATCAAAATGCTAAAAAGCAAGTTCAAGAAAACGATATTGCGGCTAAAGATAGTGCAGTGTTTGTTTAAAAGGACTTATCATGTCCTCAAAACGTCATGTTAGGACAATTGTCAACGTCCAAGAAACCTTCAACACTATCAAAATCAACTCAGACTATAAATAAAATGGTATTGCAAGAGGATCAAAAAGGACTATATAGTAACAGTGATGATGGTCATGATGATAATGGTGAATATGATGATGATAATGATCATGATAATGATCATGATAATGGTAGTGCTTTGTTTACACCTAAAAATCCATTTGTTAAATTTGTATACTGGAACAAACCCAGTAAGCTAATTCAACGGCTTCGACAAATGCATGCTTTACGACAAGTTGGGCATATCGGTCACGATTGGGAAATCAAAGAAATTGAACAAGAGCTTCGTCATGCTGAAATTATTGTGTAATGGGTCTACCACTTTGCGACCACTTTTAACCCCACTCTTGGTTCTAATATTTGCTTATTTGCTTCCACTTTTACCTGAACTCTTTGGATCCATATTTGCTCTCACATTAAACTAGTATTCTTATTACCAAGTTGACTTTACTAGAGCTTAGTCTATGCTTGACAGTTGACATGGAAGTATCAGTGACTAGGTATGGTAAGCCTTACGCATACTATAAAGGATATTCATATATTGTGAAACGAACCAATAAAAATGGAACTGTTATTTGGTGCTGTTCGAAACAACGATCTAAAAAGTGTCGAGGAATTATTAAGACAAAAGGCTCCAACATACTTATTTCAATCGATCATCATTGTAAATCTCAAAATAATACTCATTTAAATGGACAAAATACTCTAACCAAGGTAAAAAAGCAAGACCAAGAAAAAAATAGTGTGGCTCAAGATAGTGCTTTGTTTGTTAAAGAGCATTTATTATCTTCTGAAAAAGACATGTTAGGACAGTCGTTAACGTCTAAGAAACCTCTAACACTATCAAAGACAACACAAACTATGCCAAAGGTTTTTGCATTGCAAGATGAACAAAAAGGATTAGATAGTAATAGTGATGATGATTATATTGATGATAATTATATTGATGATGATAACCATGATGATGATGATGATTATGATGATAATGATGATGATGATAATGGTTTACACCCCAAAAAATCATTTGTTAAATTTGTTTACTGGAACAATCCCAGTAAGATAATCCAGCGGCTTCAGTACTTGCATACCTGTAAACAGGCTGGTCATACTAAATATGAGGAAGAACTTTTGGATATAGAAAATGAGCTTCGTGATGCTAAAATTATAGTGTAATGAATCCATGTAACCGCTTAAACTATTTCTTAACAATACATGTAATATTTTCTACCACTTTGCTACCACTTTTCTAGTTTGCTACCACTTTTCTACCACTTTGCTACCACTTTTCTACTACTTTTCTGCCAGTTTTCTACCACTTTTCTACCACTTTTCTACCACTTTGCTACCACTTTTCTTCTACTTTTCTGCCACTTTTCTACCACTTTTCTACCACTTTGCTACCACTTTTCTACCACTATGTTACCAATTGTCTACCACTTTGCTACCACGTTTCTACCACTTTTCTATCACTTTAAACTGTACATATTAAATATAAAAGCCAACGCTAAATAATTCTATTACCAGAACCGAGATAACCTTTGTAGTGTGCAAATCATACTAACAGGTTAGTTACTACTATGGAACTTACTCCAACTAACCGAGGTAAACAACGTGTACTCTATAAAGGCTACTCTTATAACTATAGACGACAAAATGTAAAAGGAATAATATTCTGGCAATGCTCGAAACAGAGGTCAACAACATGTCGAGGCAATATGAAAAGTAGAAATAGTGTGGTTTTAAGTGTGAGTGATCATCAATGTAGTGCTCCAGACAAAACACTGATGGTATTGACAAAAAATCATCAGAATGCTAAAAAGTTAGTACAAGAGAAAGATGTTGCTACTCAAAATAGTGCATTGTTTGTTGAGCAACGTTTAACCCCTGTTGTAAAAGTTATGTTGTATCCATCTTCCACGCATCAAGAGTCATCAACATCACAGACTACGCAAGAAGTAGTGTTGTTGTTGTTTGAAGGGGCTGAACTACAAAGTCATCTGCCCTTGATATGCAAGTGGATCGAAAAGGACTAGATAGTAATAGACAAAAGAGAGTTGTAGTTTGTATATAACTATTGTACAAGTACTTACATTAAATAAATAAAAATAGTGTATGGGTTTGTCTGTTTTTCTTAATTGCTATCCCTATGTCCCACTATTAATGCAATTGTTAACCATCAACATTCTCTGACTATGTTCGCAAAGAGAGTGACCTTAAACAATACACTCTATTTATGGTTTGTGTACCGAGTACACAATAATACAGTGTGGTCAAGCCATGTTGAGGCAATAGTTATATCAGGTAAGGGATTCGAACCCTTGCTTTCTTGTACAGAAAATTTGAACTTAAGTCAAACATCATACCCACTCGGTCAACCTGACTGTTACTAATTTAATTATTTTTGTGGACTTGAGTGTTTATAAAACTTTTTCCAGTATACATTGACTAAACCACTTGTTTGTTTTGAAATATAGATTTTGATTTGTTTGACCATAACATTGCAGTTATGAGTCTTGTGAACAGGGTGTTTAATATAGGGTTAAAGGCATTTTAAAATAATTTTAGAAAAGCTCTTAGGTATCGTGTCATGGGTTTTAGTAATGCATTACTGTTCGTTGACTAACATTTACCGTTACACAACATTATTTTGGTGAGCTCTACATGTTGTTGTTTGAGTGGTCAGTCTTTTGACTGGTTTGATGCAGATCTCTATGCCTCCCTGCCCCGAGCGAAACGTCTCATTTCTATATAGCTACCACACACTACATTCAAGGCTATCTGTTTAACATATTGTAACCTTGGATCTCCCCTACAAGCTCTTGGGTTCAATTCCTAGATTTAACACCAACTTTTAAAAGTGGTATGATAACTAAAACTAGTCTACTCAGTCTCGGGTGGTCCAAATAAGTAGAGAGGGTTTGATTCACACCTCAACCATAGAGCACTATGTTCTTTTCTTTTTTCAAATAATGATAGCCATTTGTTCAATTTCACATTTCACACATTGCAATTTGTCAATTTTCCATTTGCATTTTTTTAAATGACAGTTTGATGTTTTTCAATTTCATGATATGGAAACATGGAATTTTCCATTTTCATATTTACACATTTGTCAATTTCCCATTTGCATATATTTTCTTAAATGTCCGTTTAAGGTTTTTAAAATTTTGTCTATATGGAAACATGGATTTTCCATTTTGCTGTTTACAAATTTTTTATATATTTATTTTGTGTATGTTGAAAAAAATCGATATTTCCAAAAAAGATTTTCTATTTTTCATTTTATGATTTTGTAAATAATATTAATGTGAGTGCTTGACCATGGATTTTCCATTTTGTTGTTAACAAATTTTTTATATATTTATTTTGTGTATGTTGAAAAACCATATTTCCAAAACAAGATTTTTTATTTTTCATTTTATGATTTTGTAAATGATCTTAATGTGAGTGCTTGGCCATGGCAATAATACAGTCTATGTTGTGTGAACCTGTGCAATTTTTAATTTATTTATTCACACATGTTTTACACCACCTATAGCTCTATGTGTACAGTCCTCAGCTCCACATATTTCTTTCTCTTTCCACCTGTGTTCTCTCATACATTACCCCTCCCCCTTTCCCTCCCTTCACCTCCCACCACTGGTGTTTGCAGCTCTTGCCTATCTATTGGTTGTGACATCATTCCGACAAGTTGCATCATACTTTTTACTGATTCAGCGATTCCCACGCTTTGAACATTCTCTTATCAGGCACGTGGACAGCTAACGTCCAAGGTGAACACCTGTGGTAGATCAAATTTCACGTCAACTTGCATTTTGTCACGTACGAAGCAAAACAGGATGTAACTTGTTAACAGTTATCGCGCACGTGGACAGCAAACGTCCCAAGCGAACACCTGTGGTAGATCAAATTTCACCTGAACTTGCATTTTGTCACGTACGAAGCAAGACAGAATGTCACTGGTTTAGCGTGCATGTGGTTTCACACATGTTCACATGCCTTTCGCTCTTCCCTGCCACCACAATGGTCAGATTATTTCACCTTCAAGCGTCATGGTCATTTTTTCCATTGCACCTGTTGTCAAGTCAGATCAACGCCTTCCAATAAGCTCAAATGACATTCACCTCCTGCAAGTTGGTTTTCTCTACTCGCTTCGACCAACATAGAACCAAGTTCTCATCACCGTTTACACGTTAAAGGTAAAATGTGTGAAAAAACGCACCCTCGCTCTGTCATAAACCGGCCCGTCGAAATAGCGATTGATCTATTGAACACAGCCACCTTGGTCAGCGGCAGGTTCGTTGAAACACACACACACACCCAGCCGTATCGTCTCTCTCAACCACCACGCTTTATAAACATTATAAACAGGTAAAGAAAAAGAAAACGTTTTTTCAACATGTACGGCGTTAGGCCCTTTGTGAATTATTTTTTGGAAAAAAATATCTACCACATTTGAAAGGGGGGCGTTAGCCCGAGTCCTAGGACACCTCGTACACGTCTCTAGCGTTATTGGTTCGTGAGATATCGGCAAAAATCCCAAAAATACGTGTTTACCCCAAAATCGAGTTTCCAAAATTTTTAAAGAAATATACGAGTGGTCCATAGCAAAGAGGACGTCACCCCGAGTCCTTGGACCCGTCGTACATGCCTCTAGCATACTTGATTCGCGAGATATAGCAAAAAGTTTAAAATCACGTTTTTCCCCCCAAAAAACCGTGTTTCCAGCATTTCACCTTTTCGACACCTACATTCCCGTAAAGAGCACGACGAGACGAAAAAAACGAATCCAAGCACGCCCTCCTATTGTCCGTCCAGAGTTAAGAGTGTACTACGGGCTCTTATGGCACAAGCGTTGCCACGCCTAGCGAGAGTAGAAGGGCAGCTATTGTACAGCACTCCACACGAGTAGTACAGCCCGCTGCCGGACTGAGTATCAGCTAGCTCCTCATCCCGACGGAATTTCGATCCTTCACGCCATTATAATCTGCAACCTTTTACTATAATTCCCGTAAGAATAACAGAATTTGGATGAACAGTTTTTAATAAAGATAAAGACTGAGTTATTCCCTTAAGAAGTGGGGGAGCCGAGGATAGTAATTGATTTACATAACAATGCTTAGAACGGATTATAAATACTGCGACAATTTACTATTTATTTACATTGGAATTTTAGTTACGTACGGTATGGCTATGACAAAACAATTGAAATGACATGAAAGCTAATCTGAGTCATCCGTTAGATACGGATCAAGTTTAATACGTAATATGGCAATATATTCTCCAAGGTCAGCCTAGGTCAGTGACAGGATACAAATCATCTGTCGCAACGAAACCTACACGGATCCCAGTGAGTCACTTTCATCTGCAGAGGCGAAGAGAGTACCCGGAAATAACAAGTAATTTTGTTCTTATCATATGATACTTCACATATTATTACACGCGTAGATGAAAGATTTTCTTTACAAGTTGCTTTACTTCGCACCGACATATATAGGTCTTATGGCGATGATGGGAAAGGGCTAGGGGTGAGAAGGAAGTGGCCCTGACCTTAATTAAGGTACAGCCCCAGCATTTGCCTGGTGTGAAATTGGGAAACCACGGAAAACCATCTTCACGGCTGCCGACAGTGGGGTTCGAACCCACTATCTCCCGAATACTGGATACTGGCGACTGCAGCTATCGAGCTCGGTATAGATAGATGAAAGAAAGTAAACAAAAAATTCAGTGGCACAGCGTACATTGGACAATGGATGGCAAATACTACAGACTGATGTAGGAAATTTGCGACAATCTGTTCTTTAAAATATTTCTCAAAACAATCATTTTCCATTTCATAATGAGCCTTAGCGGGTTATTTTACACAAAACTACAAGCTTCTCATTCGGCATAAATCGCGTAATTTAACTGCATGTAAGTTCTGTTACGCACATTATTGCAGGTGTGTAGATAATAATAATAATAATAATAATAATAATAATAATAACACTATAATATCATCACGGGTTTTTCAGAAACGTATAGCAGCACTTTTCTACTGGTTCTTGGTCTTTATATAATTGTAGACGTTACAAACTATCTGTCGTTCTCTGCGCCTTAAAAAATCCCCGGGTTTACGTTTCGCAAACGGAACATCAGCCATATATTTATTGCCACTTATATCTAAATCACAATTATTTTTATATTACACAAAACGATCCTTACACTCCAACACTGTTTCAAATATCTTGGAGAGATCTGGACTCGTGCTTGCAGTGGAGAGCTAAGACACGTACAACAGGGCGCGCGCTGATCCATCCAGCGCGCAGACACTGCTGTCAGATACATTACAAAATCATGTTACATATCAAGAATGTAAGAATTACATATCATTAAATGAATGCTGAGGATCATGTACTCTCCACCCATGACCATTAACCTATTAAATAACATAGCGAAAATCCAGTTTTAAAGACTTCGAAGTCATCAATTCTGGGGGAGTCCGCTAAATGTAAAAGCCCATAAGAGCCCGTAGTACACTCTTAACTCTGGACGGACAATAGCATCACTCCTTCCATTCCAAGGTCGCAGGGGCTCACAACTTCCTAAGTGTAGCAGCTCCCGTCTTACCCCACTACTTACAAAACACAAATTTTTCCTCTAGAGACTTGAAATTTATTTTGGGGGTAGGGGGCATAGGGACCATTAATTTACGTCAAACAAACCTTTTTGTAAACTTCCTAGTTTCCAATATATAGGATTTTCAAAATTCGAGTGTTTTCAAAAAAACATAAAAAATAAAAAAGTTTTACTATTGAAAATAAAGGTCATAAAGACCATTCGTTTGGGCCATGGCATAACGTTCTATCATCTTTGGTTTTCAAACTATCACCAACTTTTGAAAACAAAAATGTTCAAAAATATTTCAAAAATATAACGAGTAGTCCACAGCAAAGAGGACGTCAGCCCGAGTCCAATGACACGTCATTTGTTAAAATCCGACCATGGGTTCACGAGATATTGGCTTGGACTAACGCGGCGGCCATGACACTCGTTGGAATCGGCCTCACTCCCCTACTTATTGATTTTTTATATTTGTTAATTGTTCCTTGCTCATTAGAACAAGTGTGAAGTTGATTCAGTTGTTTTGTGTATTGTAGCGCCAAATTTTGAGAATTAAATAGTTTTATTAGTAGGATTTTGAATTTCAATTCAGTGAAGTGTTATCCTAAGCTTGATCCTATAATGTGTGAATCACTCAGTGGGAGGACGTTCTATGCGCCCTAAGAGGTAAGACTGAGCAGCTGGACAGTGATTTGCATATTTCTTTTACGAAAGGGCACAATATATTTCATGTAACAAAACACAAATTAATCATTTCACAGAGTTCAAAACGATCCTACCTATGTGGAGAGAAAAAGATTAGTTAGGGGGGGGGGGCAATTTAAGTTAATTACTGAATTTACATTATTGAATAAATACAGGCAGCCATGAGGAAGATAATTTAGCATAATTCTGTGGCAAGAATATCAGAACTACGCTTCTGCTACCACTGTGGCGCTCTGCCCCACCTTAGCCTTAAATAAACATGAAATTAGCACACCAGAATTAATTATTAAGAAAGCAAAGAAACAGCCCCAATTTACGTTGCTCGCTAGACCAGCTGAATTCACTGCGAAAGCCTAGGGAGAGAATGTTCCTTAGTGGAACGGAGATGTCGAACAAACTCCACAGCCCGGCACTCACTGTCTTGTGAAGCCTGTTTGACCAAAGTTAAATCCACAAGCTCCCACACGAGTTAACAGGAATTGGACAATGAAAACCCACCCTGCAATAAATCACATATAACAGCATGACGAAAGTATACAAGCCTTTCCAAAATAGTTACATACTACTATACTAAAGAGGTTCAGTCCATATCTTAATCAGAATATAGCCACCGACACGTGGCCTTAACATGCAAAATATACAGTTCAAAAAGGTTCTATCGGACGGTTGCCCCTGTTCCAAAATCCAATGTTTAAATCTGATACCACCTCCTTGCAAGTCTCCCCGGGGGTGGCTAGACCAGTTCCCCCGGAGAGACATCTCGGCGCGTATTGTCACCAAGCTGCAATTCAGACTAACTTCTTGAGCGACCAGGCCCTTCGCTCCAAGGCACCAGGCCCTTGGCTCAAGGTTTTTCCAGCTCGAACTGTCTGCTCATGCGCGCCCTCCAAATAGGGTGAATATGCCTAGATTTCACAATAGCACGCAGATTCGCGCCACGCAGTAGAGAATGTAATTGTTTACACGGAGCAAGTTCTAGCAAAATACTTTCTTAGAACCAGGGTCTGGCCAAATCACCTTAGGAATGTAGTTGACAGGGAGTGTTCCCGTCTCAAATGTTCACAGATATTAAGCTTGAGAAATCTGCCTCGACAAGCAACCATTAGTGTTAATACCTTCAGTGACCCGGACAACGGAGTGGAAATCCTCCCAGAATTTAGGCTTTAGAACTGAAAGGGTCAATTCTTTGCAAGTTGAGCATAACACAGGTGCAGGAATGAGGGTTTAGATGACTTCTCAGAAAAGGCTTGGTGCATGTCTCCCACGATGATAGCTTGTTCGGCAACACCTGAAATCCTTACTGCGTCTCAAAAATACAGATGTACTGTATTGTACTGATTTCCAGTTCGGTACAATAATTATTGTGGACTTAAAGAAGAGGTCAGTGCTCGACTTGACATATTGGGACATGCAAGCAATCAGACATAATTATAAATTCTGATCGAATAAAAGATTTGATAGTTAGAACTAATACCTGTGAAATTTATGATCACGATCGTAACAACCAGTTGCTATAGTGGACCATGAAATCATATTTAATGTCAATCGTTCACCTTGCCGATTGAACATACTAATATTGGATAATAATGGTACTAGTGAAATGGAACATTATGTCGATGAGCAACTGTAAGAAAACGATGAGAGGCTAGAGGCCGATGGTGACGACGGACTAGGCCGGACCATGATGGAAGAATGGGAGCGATGCCATCGCCGGCGCACTGCAATGCCTGTGGATCCAGCGTCAAGAGAATGCTTCAACAGGACTTTCCGGAGGACGGAGTTTCCAGAGGATTCGTGGTGCCTGGACACATTCTAAATGATGGACCTCCAGACGACCTGCTTTATATATATTGTGGTTTGAAATTGTAGCCAAGAATTTCCGAATCTGCGATTTTCTTTTTATCATCTCGCACTTCGATCAATACTTTGAGTTTCAGTCATCAACGTTGCTTGAATGTTACGTTTGAATTCGAAAGTGAGGAGATTCTCACATCTCGATATATATCGTAATTTATTGATTTAATAATATAGGCAGTCTTTCCCTATTTTGTTTCCGAGGCAGCAGGATTAACTGACACTCTCGAGCAAACGCAGTAATAACACCGAAATATTTAATTAATTTTACCTAGATAATAATTAGGAATTTTATAACCCTAAATCATACTTTAAAATAGAATGCGAACTCTGATCTTGTTCAGTAGTTATGTTGATGATATTCTTTGTAACTAAATTATTATGAAGTAAAGGAGGCAATCCTATCGCTATTAGTGGACGTGAATCTGATTATTCGAATTGAAATTACGATACAAATGACGGATATAGGGATTTTGTGTTAATCCTATTCTTTATAATATGTGTGTTTCCTGAGATTGCGCTCAGATGGTTTAGAGGTGAACCCACTTGTATATTGGACAGGTTTCCGTGGTAGCAATGCTATTAATAATGCGATGTAAAAGCTTCAGATGAATACACATTAGATCCATTGAAACTAATAGGCTTCCACGCCAAGTAATATTTGTCATTATGAAACATGATGCTGATAATCGGTTTTTGAAAGGGCCTAACTTCTAGGTTATCGACCCTTACATTACGAAACATTGATTTCAGATACGGTAAAAATACGTCACATTTAATTATATAAAAAGTTCATGGATTAACTTAATCAAATTCGGTGTGTTATGAATTAATTAAGCTCACAGTGTTGAATAAGTGGTAAATCCAGTACATAAAAATTTTCAATTGTTAATAATTAAATTGTTTATAATAATTCAGTAAATGATTGATAACTCTTCTTGCAAAATAGGTTTGTAGGAGTAAGAATATCATTCTATGCCAAATAATAACAATTCTTGACAGAAAGTCTTCGACAAATAGTGAATATATGAAAAATCTATTCAAGATATGTTTTCAATTGATCAAATTGTTATTGAACCTCAACGTGACTTAAAAATAATGTTTCCGAGGATGATAAGTGAGTGAAACATAATCCTAACATGTCGTTAATGTTAATAATCTATGGAAGACCAATGAAATACGGCAATTTTAATTTAGATAATTATTCAGCTTTCTTTATATAGATGATAGTGAATCGATTTTTGTATAGGGTAGAATTCTTAATTGTATTTATTCCTCCACAGTCAAAGAGAACAAAGACTCTCAACAAGATTTTAGACTGCCCTTTCCTTTGCTTTGAGATACGCTGATCCCTAATTTGCCTTACAGTACGCAAGATAGATTACTTTGCAGGAAGTGCGTGAGATATTGCTTTTTTAAATCTTTTTTCATAGTTGATAAGCGTGAAATTATTTTTCTTTTAATTTGTATTTTTCACCTTGTGTTCTGTGTTGTGTTGTCAAGTGTTGTATATTTTTGGCCAAATATCCCCTGAGACCAGACCGCGTGCTCACACTGTTCGCACGTTGCTTGGCATGTGGTCATCTGTCCATGTGTTTAGATGAAAGGCCATGAACAACTTGGAATGTATAATTCAATAACAATTTTGGGACACATTTTTTTTACCAAAAGACAAATGAATCAAAATTGCTCCTTTATTAACGCGGAAGTCCTGTATTCTTTAGTTTTTAATGAGCATATATATCCCCTGTTTGTCTAATGACATTCCCATATGCATATTCATATTTGTAATTTAGAAATAAAATTATCCTCGTTAGTTCATAATACATGTCATAACTACATTATCGTAATAATTTCCTCGAGGGTATTTTAAACCATAAATTTTCATTAATTTTCAAGGATTAAGGATAATTAAAAGTCTGCAAGGCTTTCATATTTTCTTATCAATGATATGATATAAATTAATGATTGACAATTTCTAAGCATTCATTTATACGCCTTGTAGAGATTGTGCATTTCCACACATTTAAGCTGACGTTAATCCCAATGATGGGCCGAAAACACAATACATAACAATTGAAAGTATTATTAGGCGTCTTACTACAAGTTTAACATGGTTAATTGACTTGCCGGAATACGAACTTCTCAAATGAACTCGGAGAGGCCCATTGCGCTTGAGCGCCCAGATCAACATACTCTGTAACACAGTATCAACTCTCACAGAATCTGATGTGAAAGTGCCTTCCAGCGGCTACGGATATTCAGGTTGTCTTTAGAACGTTCTCTGTCAATGAATGCTGGGCACAATGAGGAAACATTTAATTTAAGCAATACATGAACTGTCTCCCTTCATTGCCATGAAAATATCGTAAATTAATTAAGTTACATATTCTCACAAGTACAAAAAGTAAAAATGCTTACTCCTGAATTAAATATGATTGATAGCTACTATGGGTTATGAATCTTAAAACTTTTTCATAAACTCACATATGTGTTCCTTGGGTTCAATTTTTGGATGGCAGTTTATACATAAATAGGACTTCTGGCCACTAACAATTTAAATGTGTAATCCAAGACCTTTCTGCGTACTTTTGCCCGGAATTTTGCTTCTTACTTATTCAACGTGTCGGTCTACTAACCCCAAGATTGCAGGTTCGCTCCTGGCCGTGGTAAGTGATTTTTTTTTGAAAGGCGGCAAAAATACGACACGCATGTCATACGATGTTGGCATGTCAAAGAACCCATTTGAATTCAGTAGGCCGTGTTCATAATGGCAACATTTATCACGGGAGTTTCCGCCAACACAAATTTCCTCACTTCTCAACTAGAAAGCGCTATAGTGTTCAAGGAGCTTAAATATCAAACTTCCTTGACTTTCGCAGTGATTCAAGGAACAACGAAATTCCACATGCAAGCTACCCTTTGGGTGTCAAATTACTAAGTTTTCACCCGCCACCGAGACCATACGATATTATATTATTATTATTATTATTATTACTATATGAATACTGATTTTGACCAACAAGAGTAACATGTGTATTCAAGTACCTCTTCTAAGTGAAAACTGCTCTAAAATTATTACTCAAATATGCCTTCAGGCAACTATGAAGTCACATGCCTCTCTCATAAGACACTGTCTGTGTACATGTAGCTGCGCTTATGCCACGCGACTACGGGGCCAAACCTATATGAATTACAGTGTAATATTAATTTTTTAATTAATTAATTTTTCAGTTATGTTTACGGCACATGAAGAACATGTGGGCGGCAAATACCCACGATGGGTCATGCTGAGTGGCGTTAATTTATATTTGTAGAAAAATCCTCTCCGTAAAAGCAAATTCAAAAATTCTTTTCAAAAGTATCTTCCGCATGTACAACACGAATCATATTTCAGGACATGAAACTACTATGAATTACGAGGTGTTTTTCTTTTTTTCAAAGAATGATTATTAGAAAATTTTTCTCCACATATACCACATTATATGACTCCAAGGCCACTATGGATTAAAAGGTGTTTTCTCCAACAGACTTCTTTAGTAGAGTTCACAACGCATGTACCACATGAATGTGGCTTCAAACCATCATGGATCAACATGTCTTTTCAAACTGCTTTTCCGAGTATAGTTTTCTCCGTATGTAACACATGAATGTGGCATCACACCACTAGGTATTTACATGTAAATCTTCAAACTACCTCTCTCAGCAATGTTTTTAACAAATGTACCATATGAGTGGGGCTTTAGACATTATGGATTAACATGTGTTTTTTCAAACTACCTTCCTCAGTAAAATTTGCTCCGCATCAGACCACTATCGATAAACGTGTGTGTTTTTGGATTACCTTTCTGAGTAAAGTTAGGTCCGCAAGTATCACCAGAATAAGGCATCAGACCACTATGGATTAACATGTGTTTATTTTCAGATTACATTTTCCGCAAGTATCACACGATTACGGCTTCAAACCACCATGGATTAACATGTGTTTTTTCAAACTGCTCGTCCGAGCAAAGTTTGCTCCACATGTTTCACAGGAATGCGGCTTCAGAACACTATGGATTAACGTATGTCTTTTCAAACAACTATTTCGAGCAAAGGTTGCTCCGCACGTACCACAGGAGTGGGGTTTCAGACCTCTATGCATTAACATGTGTTTACTCAAACTGCTATTCTGAGTAAACTTTACTCCGCACGTTCCACAGGATTGTGGCCTCAGACCACTATGAATTAACATGTGTATTTTCAGATAACAGTTTTGAGTATAGTTAGCTCCGCATGTACCACAAGAATATGGCTTCAGACCAGTATGGACTACCATGTGTCTCTTCAATTTACTTTTCTCAGCAAAATTTGCTCCGCATGATCCACAGGAGTATGGCTTCAGACCGCTATGTGGCTTCAGACCGCTATGAATCAACATGTGCCTTTTCATATTACCTTTAAAAGCAAAGTTTGCTCCGCACGTATCACAGGAATGTGGCGTTAGACCACTATGGACTAACATGTGTTTTTTCAAATTACCTTTATGATTAAACTTCGCTCCGCATGTTCCACAGGAGTATGGCTTCAGACCACTATGAATTAACATGTGTGTTTTCAGATTACCTTTTTGAGTAAAGTTAGCTCCGCACGTATCACAGGAATGTGGCGTTAGACTACAATGGAACATCATGTGTTCCTTTAAATCGTTTTTACTTTTAAGGTGTGCACGGCACGTTTTGCATATGTTTCGCATCATTCCACTATAAGCTGACATTTGTCTCTTCTTGTTACTATGTTGATTGAGGGAGGATTGAAATTTATCTCTTGTTAGGGTGTTCACCGATCTGTGGATAATTTCTAATGCTAGTACTAAGAAAATAGCAACTATCAATATATCAACAAGTAGTTCCGCGAAGAACAAGAGCCTATTATCATATATCCTACTTATGTTAATTGCCACTATCAACATACAAAATTTCAGTTTGATTGCTGCAATAGATTTGGAGATATTGAGAACCGACTAAATATTGCGGAAGGTCACCATGTTGGATTTTATATACAGTATGTACTGTAGGTCTTAAGAGTTATGTTCTCTTAGATGAAGATTATTGTGTACGTGTAGTATTCAAATTTAAATCGCATGTTTAGGACACAAGAAGTAAAAAGAAGATGATAAAATTTCGCACAGCTGCCATGTTTTGGTTATGGAAATAATTGATAGAAATTAGATGCTAGTGGATCAATATTTGTATCAGGATAAACTATACGGGGTTTGACTGCGCTCGAATGGTTCAATTGCGAGAAACATCCATGTGAATATTTATACTTCGCGTAGCCGCCATGTTGGATTTGTGATCACCAGGTTATTGAAAGTCCTATAGGTGAACTTATGTTCGTAGCCCCTATGATCATAAACAAATTCAGTTTGATTGCTATAATAGATTCACAGATATTCAGAGCCGTCTAAAGATTTCGGATGGTCAGCTTGTTGGATTGTAATATGTATAGGCCATCGAGTCATGTACCATTAATGGAAAATTATTGCGTAGGTTCATTATTCAAACTTTCACTTCGATCGCATGATTACGACACGAGAAATAAAAACTTATTTTCAAAATTCGCACAGCGGCCATCTTGACGTTATGCAAACAATTGAAGTAAATTAGATGCCAGTGCATTACAATGTGTATAAACATTTCCTGTACCAAGTTTCATTGAGTTTGTATCATTCAATCGCGCGAAAGTTCTATTTAAAATTTTCAAATTCGCTTGGCCGCCATGTTCGTTTTGTAGTTAAACGATTTTTGAAAGTCATATCGATGAACCTCCAGTAGTGCCTTTTATCTCCGTACAATATTTCAGGGAGATACCGCTAATAGTTTCAGAGATATAGAATGCCGGTGAAATATTTTGCACAGCCGCCATCTTGAGGTTATGTTAACAACTGAACGAAGTTAGATGTCGGTGAATTACAAAGTGTCAAGACATGTTCTCTACCAAATTTCATTGCGTTTGGTTGGTTAAATCGCGAGAAACGGCTATTTAAATGTCGCAACTTCGCTTGGCGGCAATGTTGCTTTTGCAGTTACCAGGTTATCAAAAGTAACATCGGTGAACTTCTAGTAGTTCACTTTATCACCGTACAAAATGCCAGGGCGACATCGGTAATAGTGTCGGAGATATTGAATGCTGGTGAAATAATTCGCAAAGCCGCCATGTTGGATTGGTGAGACGTAAAAAAAATGAAATAATGCTATGAACTTACCGAGTTTCATTGAAATCGCTCCAGCCTTTGCAGATATTATAAGGGGGGGGGCACACACGAATCACACACATACGCACATACACACACAGCTAGATACACGGACAAAAGATGATCTCATGAATGCAAATGCTGAGGTGAAACCACAAGGTAATCTGCCTCTCTAAACACAGATTGAAGTATACAACTTTAGAATGAAATTAAGAGGTGAATTAAATATGAAAATGAAAATTAAAAATTTAAAATAACTCACGATTAAAATAATAAACAAATATTACGGAAAAACAGAAATTCAAACAAGAACATGTCTTTGAGTAAATGTACCCGAACACACGCTCGCTTATAAAGCGGATGACGAGATCAGCAGCCACCACGTCATCGGCTAATATAAGTTTGATTGACATCCGCAAACCAAGCTCTTTCGTAAGTCAGCAGGATCCTCACACTTGGTTAAAATGAGGGCCACAGTGAATACGGCTCCACAGGTACAAAGTGGTGGGTCTACCCTCCTCATGAGGTACGAGTGAGTGGATCTTGCATGGCCTCTCCGCAGCCTGCACAAAATAATGGACTCCCTCCGCGATTGGAAAGAGCTCCCCTTCACGCGAGTAGTTCCCTTGATTGCTCTCAGTTTATTGGGCATTGGGTCAGCTATTCACTCACTCTCCCAGAATGCCAGTACTCGTCGGCGTAACTCAGAGCGAATATCTCTAGCGGGTGCCTCCACTGGTCGAGGAGGTAATGCTGCGACCTCTTTAGCATCTTGATCCGCTAACTCAGTTCCCGCAATTCCCATGCGGCTTAGAAGCCGCAGAAAGGTTATTCGTGTGTCAGCGTGACACTACCCGGCTAGTAGGTCGTGGATTCGCTGCTATAAGGAGTGCTGCGTGAACCATGTAGCAATTGACTGCAACGAACTCAAAGAGTTGATACACACGAGAAACTGGATTCATTCTGTAGTGCAACCTGCAGAGCATCACAGATGCCAACGAGCTCCGTAGTGAACTCGCTACAGGCCTCAGGCAACAAGATTTTAGAATTCCCACCATCAATAACGTATGCACAACCCACCTTCTCGTTCAACTTCGAAACAAATGTGTACAGAAGGTCAGCGTCCGGAAATAGGTGAACTATGCTGCAGAACTGCCCCCCATACGCGGAGACATCCATGTACACATTAGGACCGCGGTGTATATCTAACCGAATTTCCGGACGCGGGACTTGCCACGGAGGCACCTCGCAGGGTGTCCGGATCATAAAGGGACCTACAGCCCCTCCCTATTCATTACACGTGCTATGGAGTCTAATAGCAACCGACTGAGTGGCGCGAGGTTGGTGTTCGTACCTCTGGTGGTACTGGGTACTGAAGAGAGCTCGATAGCTCGGGTGTTACGGCATTTGACGCACATTGGCAGTATATTCTAAAAGCATATGCTGGCATCTATAATTGTGAGGAGCAGATCCGGCGAGTAGGCTGGGAATCAGGCTGGTCCGGAAAGCACCGGTAGCCATCCTAACAGCACTATGGTAGATACTGTACAGCATTCTCAAGGTTGCCGAGCTTGCTGAACGGTATGCCACAGAACCATAGCCTATCCGGGACAAGACGGGGGCTTGGTAAAACCGTAGGAGGACCACACGTAGTGCGCATAAGAAACTTGCTCATGTTCAGTTTCCTGAGGCACATCGTTTTCAGTTGCCATATATGGTGCTGCCACGTTAATTTGCTGTAAAAACGGAGCCCCAGGAAGCGATGTCAACCACCGGCAATGCAGCATCCCCGCGATATGGTTCAGGTTGCAAACGCAGTCTCCGGAGCCGACAAGAATGGATGACGGAGGCTTTCGCAGCTGAATAACGAAAACCTCGGTTGTGAGCCCACCGGGCGGTCCGGTTAATAGATAGCTGAAATTGCCGTTCCACGATTGCTATACTTCAATATCTGCAATAAAGAGCCAAATCGTCAACATAGAGCGATGGAACTACCATGGGCCAGCGATGGCACCAATGCCATTTATGGCAACCACGAACAAGGTTATACTCAGCACAGAACCCTAAGGTACTCCATTTTCCTGGGTGAAAATTTGCGATATTGTCCTACTGACTCCAGCACGAGTGAGTTGGACGGACAGAAATTTCGCAATAAAGATTGATAGATATCCACGGAGTCCACACTCGTGAAACATGCAAAAGACTTTCAGAAAAATATCTCCTGTGTGACGCTCTCAAGGCGCATCAGATGGTCAATAGTGGACTATGCACACTGGCACTCAGACAAGAGGCCTCTCTCCTCTAACAGACTTACCAGCCGACGGTTGACCATCCCCTCCAGCAGCTTACGGAGGCCATTTGTCTAGCAAATTGGGATATAGGTGCTGGCAAGCTTGGGTTCCTTTCCAGCTTTGGGAATCGGTATCAAGGTCCCCTCTCGCCACTGAGATGGAAACTCCCCTTCAATCCATCGGATCAACAGTTGTTTTATACTGGCATCGCACAGTTGTTTCAAAATTTCATTATGGATGTTATCAGTACCAGGCGATGTATCCCTGCACAGAGCAGAGAATGACACATTGTAGAACTCTTAGCAGCAGTGGCAAACAACAAGGGGTGAGCCTCTGCCTCCCGCTTCAGAGTCACAAATGTAGGATCATAACTCCCAGAGAAGGATACATCAGAAGAGTGCGATCCAATACTGTTGGCAATAGCGAAAAGGTCCGTGATGTTAACTGTGTTGATGGAGTATCCGGGTATCGTCAAAGATATCGGGAGTCCATTGATCCGACGATGCTTACTCCACATTTGTATGTCGTGGACGACGCATACTTTCCCACGTCATTTTCAAACTCACCCGAATCAGATATCGGGCTCTAGCACGCATCCCTTTGAAGGTGATAAGGTTGGCCAAGATTTATTGGCTCCAATAGCATTTGGAAGCACGTCGGCGAGTTGCCGCAGCCACAATACAATTCGTTAGATGGATGTGAATGGTATGATCATCGACACTCTCAATGATATCGCCAGCAGAAACCGCACGTGCCGTGAATATTGACCAATCTGCCCGACGGAGAAGCCATCGACTTGGTAACTCGATAGCTCTCTGGTTCGGACGAGTAACGATAATCGGGAAAAGGTCACTGTTACAGAGGTTGTCGTGCAAACCCCACTGTAGCTGGGGTAGCAGCACACAAGGTGACGTCGACACAAAAAAAGGGCCGTGTGCAATAAAGAAGTGTGTAGGCTCCCCTATGTTCGACAAACACAGGTCCAGCCGCCTGATCAGTCTCTCAAAATCTCTCCCTCTACTGCTAGTGGTAGCTGAGCTCCAGATGATTTTGTGTGCATCAAAGTCTCCCAGAAGGCGAAAAGGAGGGGGAAGCTGATAGACTAGAACCACCAGCTGGTAGTAATGCATTTGAGAATCCGGTGGGATGTACACGTTGCATACCGTTGCCATAATTGGCAAGGGAGTATGAACTGCAACTGCTTCTAGCTAATTACGCAGCGGCACGTCTTCACTAAAGGCGCTTGAGTAGACAAGAGTGCAGATTCTAAGAATGGCTACAGATCCACCAACCCGGTCTTCAGAGAAGAGTTTGGAATGAAGCATCGTTGTCTCATGTCCAAGATGAAACCTGGATTCATGAAGACAGACAATGCTTGCCTAAAACGAAGACATTAGCTGACGTAACTCAACAATATGTCGAGATAGCTAATACAGTTCCATTGTTATAGTGCTATAGTGTAGACTTAAGTGAAAGTAATACTTCTACTTTCGCTTGACCATTTGCCTCCCATCCCCATCTCTATTTGGAGATAAAGGGGTAGGAGAGCAGACCTCGATCTCAGCATCCGAAGACGAAGATGGAAGCGGAGCGCTCTCTTATGTGGTGAGCGATTCTCGACAATCTTAACGTGTCTCGCCCTTGAAGAAGATCGAGAGAGGTGTCGAGGGAATTTCTTCCTGTCCGAAGACTCGGTGTCCATCCCCGACATGTCGCGACTGTTTTTACTTTCATGACCGGTTGGTATAAACGGCACCTTCTTTTCCGGGGCCGAAGAAGCTTGTGAGATCTTCTTCGAGCTGACAATCATCGCTGGTACAGCGAGAGGTGACTTTAGAACAGCTGCAAATATGGACGTCGAGTGTATCACAATCGGAAAAGGAGCGGCAGAGATGACAGGGGGCGTCGTTGTAGTTGGAAACGATACCCCAAATTCAGGGGCATAACTATTATGGTACCTCTTGATATGAAGAGCCTATAAAGAGTCCTTATTTCTTGAATCTTAGCTTCTTTACAGAAATCAAGGCACTGCTTCGATCGCGGAGAGAGGCTTCCTCGGCAGTTCGGACAAGTCGGGAGAGATGTGCACCTCTCAACCTCGTGTGTCCTCTTGCCAAACTCTCTACACACGCCCTTGGCAGTGCACCTGGCAGAAAGATGCCCGAATTTCTGGCATCGATAGCAATGCATAGGTGGAGGGATGTACGGTATGTCACCTTCACCAGGTTCGGTACAACATCACCCTCAAAATGGAGAATAAAACTGTCGGTATCGACGCTGTCCTCTCCAATCTTTCGGGTGATGCACCTAATCTTGATGACGCCTCTCTCCCTCAGATCTCGCCACAATTCCGCATCGCTATTTAAAATGAGGTCACGAAGGAATATAACCCCACGGATCTCATTCAGCGTTTCGTGTTTGGAGACCCAACCGGGTATTTCGCCAAATCGCATGAATTCCAGCTAATATTTTGGTTTGCCTCCGGTCAAGGGTGTGCAGCAAGGGCTAACCATTCAGGAGCTTGGAAATCCCGTTAAGATCTCCATATTTTTCTTTTTTAACCTATTTTCATTTATGAAAAAAATAGGCTTATGAGATCACCTTTTGTCCGTGTGTCTGTCTGTGTGTGCGTGTGTGTGTGATGGTGTGTCTCCCCCTCTAATACCTCCTAAACGGCTGGACCGATTTCAATGAAACTCGGTAAGTTCATAGCACTATTCCGGATGACCCCGACCGTGCCCTTCAAATTTTGTTACGTCTCACCAATCCAACATGGCGGCTGTGCGAAATATTTCACCAGCATTCAATATCTCCGAAACTATTACCGATATCACCCTGGAATATTTTTCGGTAATAAAAGGAACTACTAGAAGTTCACCTATGTGACGTTTGAAAACCTAGTAACTACAATACCAACATGGCGGCCAACCGAAGTTACGACTTTTAAATAGACGTTTCTCGCGATTTAACCAACCAAACGCAATAAAATTTGGTACAGTATATGTTTATACACATTGTAATGCACCGACATCTAATTTCGTTCAATTGTTTACATAACCTCAAGATGGCGGCTGTGCGAAACATTTCACCGACAATCTATATCTCTGAAACTATGGCCGGTATCACCATGAAATGTTGTGCCGAGATAAAGGACGCTACTGGAAGTTCATCTATGAGACTTTCAAACACCGATTAACTACAAAACGAACATGGCGGCCAAGCGAAGTTGAAAGTTTTAAATAGACTTTTCGCGTGATTTAATGATCCAAACGCAATGAAACTTGGTACAGCAAATGTT
This sequence comes from Meconema thalassinum, assembly GCA_946902985.2. Classification (NCBI taxonomy): domain Eukaryota; kingdom Metazoa; phylum Arthropoda; class Insecta; order Orthoptera; family Tettigoniidae; genus Meconema; species Meconema thalassinum. The sequence goes on along the minus strand of OX336391.1, from coordinate 69,636,736 downwards.
TATACACATTGTAATGCACATAAATTAGTTCAATTGTTTTTATAACCTCAAGATGGCGGCTGTGCGAATTTAAAAATTAAGTTTTTATTTATTGTGTCGTAATTATGCGATCAAAGTGAAAGTTTGAATAATGGACCTACGCAATAATTTCCCTTTAATGGTGCATGACTCTATGGCCTATACATATAACAATCCAACATGGCGACCACCCAAAATATTTAGATGGATCTCAATATCTACGAATCTGTCACAGCAATCAAACTGAATTTTTGTATGTTCATAGGGGCAATGAACATACGTTCACCCATAGGACTTTCAATAACCTGGTGATCACAAATCCAAAATGGCGGCGATGCGAAGTATAAATATTCACATGGTCGTTTCTCGCAATTTAACCATCCGAGTGCAGTGACACTTGGTACAGTAAATCATTTTACAATTGTTAATCCATTGGCATCTATTTTTTCAATTGTTTCCATAACTACAAAATGTCAGCTGTGCGAAATTTTAAAATCTCGTTTTTACTTCTTGTGTCCTAATCATGCGATTGAAGTTTGAATACTACACGTACACAATAATCTTCATGTAAGAGTACATAACTCTAAGACCTACCTATATATATATATGAATCCAACATGGCGACCATCCGCAATATTTAGTCTGTTCTCGATATCTACGAATCTATTACAGCAATCAAACTAAAATTTTGTATGTAGACAGAGGCAATTAACATAAATACGATATATGAAAATAGCCTGTTTAGTTCTTCACGGAACTACTTGTTTCTTTTGTAATGTTCTCGCAATACAGCATCACAGCAACTTAGGCGGATACTAACGTGGCATATAGATTAGGAAAGTATAAAAGTGGAGTAAATGTCTTAAGACATAAATGACAGAGTAATTTCGAAGAAATTCACAACAATCTTATAAGGCTAGAAGTATTACAGCCTCTACGGAAAGTGAGTAATTCTTGAATCAAAACAGTGTAACAGTAATGCCCAAGAGGTTTAAATGTGTACCACTATTGACTAAGAGGTTTAAATGTGTAACAGTATTGACTAGGAGGTTTAAAAATGTACCAGTATTGACTAGGAGGTTTATATGTATAACAGTATTGACTAGGAGGTTTATATCTGTACCAGTATTGATTAGGAGGTTTAAACATGTAGCAGTATTAACTAGGAGGTTCATATGTGTACCAGTATTGACTAGGAGTTTTATATATGTAACAGTAATGACTAGGAGGTTGAAATGTGTAGCAGTATTGACTAGGAGGGTTATATGTGTACCAGTATTGACTAGGAGGTTTATATGTGTACCAGTTTTGACCAGGATGTTTAAATGTGTACCAGATTTGATAAGGAGGTTTAAATGTGTACCTGTTTTGACTAGGAGGTTTAAATGCGTAACAGTATTGACTAGGAGGTTTAAATGTGTAATAGTATAGACTAGGAGGTTTAAATGTGTAACAGTATTGACTAGAAGGTTTACATGTGTAACAGTATCGACTAGGAGGTTTAAATGTGTAATAGTATAGACTAGGAGGTTTAAATGTGTAACAGTATTGACTAGAAGGTTTACATGTGTAACAGTATCGACTAGGAGGTTTAAATGTGTAATAGTATAGACTAGGAGGTTTACATGTGTAACAGTATTGACTAGGAGGTTTATATGTGTAACAGTATTGACTAGGAGGTTTATATGTGTAATAGTATTAACTAGGAAGTTTATATATGCAATAGTATTGACTAGGAGGTTTATATGTGTAATAGTATTGACTAAGACGTTTAAATGTGTAATAGTATTGACTAGGAGGATTATATCTGTAATAGTATTGACTAGGCGGTTTAAAAGTGTAACAGTATCGACTAGGAGGTTTAAATGTGTAACAGTATTGAATAGGAGGTTTAAATGTGTAACAGTATTGACTAGCAGGTTTAAATGTGTAACAGTATTGAATAGGAGGTTTAAATGTGTAACAGTATTGACTAGGAGGTTTATATGTGTTATAGTATTGACTAGGAGGTTTATATGTATAATAGTATTGACTAGGAGATTTATATATGTAATAGTATTGACTAGGAGGTTTATATGTGTAATAGTATTGGCTAGGACGTTTAAATGTGTAATAGTATTGACTAGGAGGATTATATGTGTAATAGTATTGACAAGGAGGTTTATATGTGTAATAGTATTGACTACGAGGTTTAAATGTGTAATAGTATCGACTAGGAGGTATATATTGTAATAGTATTGACTATGAGGTTTAAATGTGTAACAGTATTGACTAGGTTTATATGTGTAATAGTATAGACTAGGAGGTTTAAATGTGTAATAGTATTGACAATGAGGTTTAAATGTGTAATAGTATTGTCAAGGAGGTTTAAATGTGTAACAGTATAGACTAGGAGGTTTACATATGTATCAGTATTGACTAGGAGGCTTGAATGTGTAATAGTATTGACAAGGAGGTTTATATGTGTAATAGTATTGACTACGAGGTTTAAATGTGTAATAGTATCGACTAGGAGGTATATATTGTAATAGTATTGACTAGGAGGTTTGAATGTGTAATGGTATTGACTATGAGGTTTAAATGTGTAACAGTATTGACTAGGTTTATATGTGTAATAGTATTGACTACGAGGTTTAAATGTGTAATAGTATCGACTAGGAGGTATATATTGTAATAGTATTGACTATGAGGTTTAAATGTGTAACAGTATTGACTAGGTTTATATGTGTAATAGTATAGACTAGGAGGTTTAAATGTGTAATAGTATTGACAATGAGGTTTAAATGTGTAATAGTATTGTCAAGGAGGTTTAAATGTGTAACAGTATAGACTAGGAGGTTTACATATGTATCAGTATTGACTAGGAGGCTTGAATGTGTAATAGTATTGACAAGGAGGTTTATATGTGTAATAGTATTGACTACGAGGTTTAAATGTGTAATAGTATCGACTAGGAGGTATATATTGTAATAGTATTGACTAGGAGGTTTGAATGTGTAATGGTATTGACTATGAGGTTTAAATGTGTAACAGTATTGACTAGGTTTATATGTGTAATAGTATTGACTACGAGGTTTAAATGTGTAATAGTATCGACTAGGAGGTATATATTGTAATAGTATTGACTAGGAGGTTTGAATGTGTAACAGTATTGACTATGAGGTTTGAATGTGTAACAGTATTGACTAGGAGGTTTAAATGTGTAATAGCATTGACCAGGAGGTGTAAATGTGTAACAGGATTGACTAGGAGGTGTAAATGTGTAACAGTATTGACTAGGAGGTTTAAATGTGTAACAGGATTGACTAGGAGGTGTAAATGTGTAACAGGATTGACTAGGAGGTGTAAATGTGTAATAGTATTGACTAGGAGGTTTAAATGTGTAACAGGATTGACTAGGAGGTGTGAATGTGTAATAGTATTGACTAGGAGGTTTAAATAAATATTTTGATATTTGTAAGTCAATACTGGACCTCAATCTGTGAACCAATATGGTTATTGGAATATCGAGAGCCAAACCAAGGAAACCAATACATCACTGACTCAACCCTTCAACTAGTAGGGAAGAGACATGTCTCCAAATATCAGGTGTTGATATAAAACTGAAAATAATGTCAGATCACTATCGGAAGATTTAAGTACCTGTACACTACAAATAACAGGTCCAGACGACCACGAACCTGTATGATGGATTACAATGGTCACCGATAAAATCTAAAGCTCCCTTCGTTTCACCATATTAGAGAAGCATCGCGACATGCTGGGTTATTGAGTAATAAATAGTTTAAAGGTTGCACCTGATGAATACTTTTATTAAATATGATCACTGTGTGGTCATTGGTGGGACATGTTTTGGGGCCTGAATATTATTTTATGTCCCCTGCATCAGCCGATACGAATGATTAAATAAATGTCAAAAGCACTTCTGAAGATTTGAACTAGACAGTTTTACCCTACTGATAGGGTTCCTAGTTTATAAGACTTCTTACTAACCAAGTTTCTTTCCACTAGCAGTGATCTGGAAGATAATCAAACATTTTTTTAGATTTTTAATATGTGTTTCAAATGATTATTTTATTTATATTCTCATACATCATATTGTGTTGCTTTAGGCATTCAATTTTCAATCTTATTTATGGTCCACCATATAAGGTTAATTACAAGGGACTTCTTAGTGTTGCGCTTTATAATTATCTTGTGTCTGATCCATTCATATCGGCTGATGAAGGGGGAAAAAAGTAATAATTAGGCGTCGAAACACGTCCCACCAATGACCAGAAAGTGATCACATTTAAAAAATGGTATTGATCATGCGGAACTGTTAACCTACGTATTACTCAATTAGTTTATCGATACGGAACCAGAATGAACCTTTTAGATTCTAAAATGGTGGGTAATGATAATCACGGCACCTCTTGCTTGAGACACAAAGAATAGCAAGAAGTTAGAAAGGAGGATGGCTTAAATGTTACTCCAAAAGTCTACTAAAATATTAATGTCGTTGCAGGACAAAAGCTAAAAGAGTACAGTAAATGGCAAACTTAATTAATCATGCCAATCGTAAATATTAGTGCAATCAATATATAAATCAGATAAAAGGTAGTTTAGAGTAGGAAAAACAACTGAACCTAGGAACATCATTTCTGAGACAACAACGAATTCCTTGAAGGTATTTGGATTTGTTAATTGCCCGGCTCTACGAATGATAATTTTGGTCTTATAGACATTTATCTGCAGTCCCATAACTCCACTGACGATTTTGACACGAGTTAGGATATTGGTCATGTTGTTGTTTCGGTCTTCAGTCTTTTGACTGGTTTTATGCAGCCCTCCATACGTCCCTGTCTTCAGCTAATCGTTTCATCCCTACGGTGCATAGCTAGCACACCCTACATCCGAGGGAATCTGTTTAACATATTCTAACCTTGGTCTACCCTTAAGTTCTTGTCCTCGACACTTCCTTCCATAACTAAGCTTGCTATTCATAGGTGTCTTAGTATGTGTCCTATCAAGCAATCAGACCTCTTCATTACTAGTCGCCAGAAACATCTCTCATCTCCCACTCGTCTTGAGACCAGTTCATTTGTGACTTTATCTACCCATCTGATCTTCATCATTCTCCTCATCACAACATTTCAAACCCTTCATTTCTTCTCTTTTCTGTTGCGTCATCAGACCAAGTTTCATTTCCATAGAGCGCCGCGCTCCTGACAAAGGCTTTAAAAATGACTTCCTAACACCTAAAATCTATATTCGATGTCAACAGATTCCGTTTCTGTAGAAATTATTTCCTTGCCTGAGCAAACCTACTTTTTATATCCTCTTTGCTTCGTCCATTACTGGTTAATTTGCCCCCTAAGTAACAGAAGTCTCCTACATCCTTAAGCTTTTCACCTGCCAATTCGCTGTCCATACAGGTTTCAGATTAATATCGGCTGCATTGCAATATTTGTGTTTACATTTGGAGTCCATACCATTCAAAAACTTATTCAAATCCTCTGGCGTGTCGGTCTAGGTGACAATGTCATCAGCAAATCTCAGAGTTGAAATTATTTCTCCTTGAATCTTCACTCACACTTCACTTCTTTTTTCCAATTTCCTTCATTGCTGGTTCAATGTAAAGATTGAAAAGTATGGGTGATAAGTTGCAACCATGCCTAACACCTTTCTGGATATCAGCCTCTCTCTCATGTTCATCAGCTCGAATGACAGTCGTCTGGTTTCTGCATAGATAGCAGATCATCCTCCTAGCCCTGTACTTTATTCCAATCGTTTTCAAAAAGTCAAACAATTTACCCAAATCAACGTTATCAAAAGCCTTTTCTAAGTCCAAAAATGCCATGAACTTTCTCTTATCCTTACCTGTTCTACCTTTGAAAATCAGCTTAAGACTTAGTACAGCTTCCCTTGTTCCTACATTTCTCCTGAAACAACACTGATCTTAAGCCATCTCCATTTCTATCTGTGTTACCATCCTCTTGTAAATTATTCTACATAGGAACTTTGAAGCATGCGTAATCAAGCTGATTGTACGGTAATATTCACATCTATCAGCTCCTACTTTCTTCCGTACAGGGATGATAACATTATTCTTGAAATCAGAGGGTACCTCGCCTGTCCCATAAATCCTACACACCAAGTGAAATAACCTGATCAGACCATCATCACCTACGCAGCGTAGTAACTCAATCGGTATATCATCTATGCCTGGTGCTTTGTTGCTGCTTAAGTCTTCCAATGCTCTGTCAAATTCTGATCTCATGATCATCTCATTTACAGCTATGAGTGCAGTATTACATGCATAACGAAGGTTGGATATTTTCATACCATCAACACGAAAGACACCATCCCATCCATCTAGTGCAATACTCATGATGTATTCTCCATAAACATTCAAGAGCACCGGTGAAGGTGTACAACACTAGCTTTCTGATCTAGAAAAGTTCAGTCGGTTTTCCATTTGTTCTAACCGTTTTTGAGTTAGCTTCATTAAGATTTCGTATTAGCAAAACCACATGTGCAGGATGTCCCTTTTCGATCAGTATTTGCCTCATTTTCTCCCATTCGACACAGTCAAAGGCTTTGTTATAATCTTAAAACGTGACAACGACAGAGAACGGAAATTGTCTGATGATTTCAATCAGCTGACGAATGATAAATGCCTGTACTCTGGTATCTTTAGCTCGGACAAATCCAGCTTGTTCAGAGGGATCTAAAATGCAACGACAGCTTGGAGCCTCTCTTTCAATATGTACAGCATGATCTTCTTTGTATGTGAAATGAGGGTGAAGGTTGCGTATTTATCACATTTCATTGTGGAGTCCTTCCTGTGCAAAGGACCAAGAATCGTTGCTGTCTAATTAGCTGGCCATATTCCGCTTCTCCAGATTGTGTTGCATACATCCGTGATGGTCCGCAGACCAATGTCACCTGTCTCTTTAAGAAGTTCAGCTGTTATGCCGTATGGTCCAGGTGCCTTATAGAACCATAACGATGTAATAGCCCTTGCGGTCTCTACTGTACAGGTAGGATGATTGGTTCGATTTCGAATGCGTAACACAGGAATGTCCTTTTATGTACTGTTTCGTTTTGTAGAACTCTTCACAGTATTCTTTCTACCTAGTTAATATGTTGAAGTTAAGAACTTTACCACCGTCAACATTTCCATATGACTACGCTCTAGGTTTAAATTTGTTTGTTAGCAGTCTAACTTTACGGTAAATATCACGCGGTACATTACGATGGCTATGAGCGTCAATTCTGCACAAAATTTAGTTAGGTATTTATTCTTATCTCGGCATTTCAGCTGTATTTCACGGCACATGTCAAAATCATGTAAGTAAGTCATCATAATCTGTTTTTGCTGTTGTATTGGCTGTCATGTGTGAACACTGATCCAAGATTTATGCTAATCAATGCTATGGAAGAAAAGTTATTCTTAACTGTTGTTATAATGTTCTTGAATTCTACCTACGAGAAGTCTGCATCAGTAGTAAGATCTTGTCTAACTAACAGATTATAAATACGTTCGTGTAGTGGTGAAATTGCACTCACAAGATCACCACCGTCAAACACAAGTTTATTTTACAAGAATTTAAGTAAATAAATACAAATAATTTGCGAGTTAATAAATTAATAATTGACGACAGCAACTTACACTTGTTCTAAAATCGGACGAATATTTGATCATACTTCATGAATATTAGTTCAACGCACAACGTGGGAAACAGATACCAACAAAACATATGTAATTATCACAGGCTGCTGAAATAATTAATATTAGCCTACTTTCGATTTTTGCAAAAAATGAAAGTAGACTTATGAGATCAACACAGGGCGAAAAAAGTGTGTCTGTCTGTGTGTGTGTATGTGTGTGGGTGAGTCTGTGTGTGTGTGTATGTGTGTGTGTGAGTCTGTGTGTGTGTGTCTGTATGTGTGTGAGTGTGTGTACTCTGAATGTCTGTCCCCCCTATCAATTCGAACACGGTGAATGCGAATTGAACGAAATTTGGTACAAAGGTAGCACTAGCAAAGGACACCTCAGTGTCATGTTTTATATCGCCGCCATCTTTACTAAAACTGAATGGCGGCCACTCAAACGTTCAAAACGTAAAATCAAATAACGACTAACCAAATCATCCGATCTGTACCAAATTTGGTAACAACATACCTTCGTATAGGATGCGTGTTGTGACCAAACTACATGGTCGTCCGCCATACCATTTCAGGATGGCGGCCGTGCGAATTATGCAAACTTTATAATCCATATCATGGGACCCACCAGTTCCGATTATCGAGCCGAGAATCGTTTTAACTGTTCTAAAGGAAGAGGCACGTTCGAAATTAAAAGTTTATTTTGTAATACTATAGTGCAGACGTGATTTTAAAAAGCTGAGCCGATTCAGTAATAAGACAAGATGGCAGCGGATATCTTGTGCCTGACTTATATTTCACTAATTTGAGTATTGCATGCAATATAGCGTACTGATACAAAATAAATAAACTTTGTATGAAATGCTTTATATATAAATAATATACTCCAGTGATGAAATCGTTTAGTATAAATCATTATTTGCTAACAAGTTCTATGTAAGTTATTTTATATAGAACGATATTAGTTGACACAATTAGCTCAGTGGTAGAGCGTTAGCCTATCGCTCAAATGCCTATGGTTCAAACCCGATCAGAGCTAGGTTTTTTGCTTGAAATGTTATATGTTTATTGTTTTGTAATGACTCAGATGTTTTAAAATTAAGCGTTATATCGTGCATATTATGGTGTAAAATATATATTTAATTAAAACATAATTCGCCAGCAGATTTACTCGAGACATCTAGCTGCCAAAAAGGTAACTGCACGCCGACCTACTTATTAACTTCCAGATTTTATTGAAAAGTTTCTTCTTCTGGCCGCTAGAATGCACTCGCTCTGTTAGGATTATATTGTTCGATATTTCACCACTAGATGTCACGACTAGTCTACGTGGGGCTCCATTGATTACTATACCATTGGCATTCTATGCGCATCGAATTTGAAGAATGACAAGATGATACTACGATACATTTTTACTTGTTATTTTAAATGGTTTGTAACAGCCTATTTTGCGTTACTTGAAAATGTTATTTGAAGTAAAGAACAAAACGATTTCACATAGTAACTGAATTCAAGCCGTTGCTGTTAGTTCAGGTTATTAATTACTACTTTTATTTCAGGCAAATAGCAATCGAAAATATCCACATAGTTTGTATACACACGTCTCTGTAGGGTCATGGAAAGATTTGTTAATTCAATTAGGGTTGTGAAAGCCATGCACAACCAGACGTGTAAAGACATGCCTCAACTCAAAGTTGGATGTTGCCCACGGCAGGTCGTATATGTAATAATAATAATAATAATAATAATAATAATGTTATTGGTTTTACATCCCTTTTAACTACTGCTGCTTTTAGAGACACCGGGGTGCCGGAATTTTGGCCCGAAGGGGATCTTTAACGTGCCCGTAAATGTACTGACACGGCTCCCTCGCATTTGTGCACCCTCAAATGCCAGCTGACTGCGCCAGGATACGAACCTGCAACCTAGGGCCCAGCAAGCGAGAACGTTACCGCTGAGCCACGCAGCCAGTCCGGTCGATTATGTCTCCAGATCCATAACATTCTTGATATACTTCTTATCTTTCTTTCTTCAATGATGGTAGCAGTTTTTATCTAGGTTGTGGCGTTTGGTAGAGGTAAATCGTTTCTAAGGTCTTCAACAAAGAATAGTTCTATTATACTCTTTGATAATAACAACGAGTTATAACTATACTCATACATTTAGGAGAAAGTAGGCTATATGTTCTTTACTGAACATCTTGTTTTTCAAATAATCTTTGAAGTAAAATGGCTGATCGCAGTGCTGCAATAATTTACCAACAGCAATTCAGAAAGACAGAAATAACACTAAGACACCCCAAAAAGTAATGCACGGTACTGAAACTTATTTTGAAGGAGGTTTAATAAGTACTGAAGGATAAACTGCACAAAATAAATATTTGGGGTATTTTCAACTGAAGATCCCAGTCTCTCGACACTCTCTACTATCGTGACTCCTTTTTCAGTACACCTTGCCCAATGAACTCCATTTCGTACGAGAGCACATGACCTATGCGAATTCCTCATTCCGACGGTGGCGAAAGTAGAGCGGTTAGGGAACTCCAAGTCAAGGGGAAACTGTGTGAATTCCTCAGTTAACCCCATTCGCTCTATTATCTTGGGGTTCTTCTCCAAATTTTCTCGGTATTACGGAGGATTCTCCCTGTGCAAAGAATGACAGAGCTGCAGACAATGACCCTGAGGTTGTAACCTGCTTTGTCGGTGTTGGAAATAAATAAAATTTCTCGGTACACTCGTCTCGCTGTTCTAGCTCGGGATTTTTGCTCTTCCGGCCGTGTTTTCGCTGTACAAGTAGCGCAAGCTCTGTCTCACTGCTGCGATTGTCGCCTATATCTATATAGCTCCTGATTTGGTCTTCTTCTGCACTCGTCATCTACTTATTAGTTTATTAAATGAAATTAGTTTTCTGAGAATATGTCAGAAACGTGATTTTAGAGCCTTAAGACGTAGTTGCCTCCGAGCCACCGAGGGGCTGAAAATGAGCTTTGTCTTGTCTTTGTACGCCATAATATAATAATAATCATAATAATAATTTAATAATATAGGGATAGGGATATAATAGACCTTCAGTAGCACACACGCACGTGTAAATCGCGTGAAAAATTTCTAGAGTATTCCTTGACACCCTTAAGCGCATTATATACGTATTGGTGAATTTTACAGCTTTAGTTTGTTCCGTGATAACCTGATAGCCGTTTGCAAACTTTCATAGTAATGTAATAAATGGAATTGCATTGCGTCTTACAGAACTAGACGGACTCCTGAGATTGTGTTGCCATGGTTACCGGCTTGCATTCTTTCATTAGTTTATTAGTTTTCTGGGAATATCTCAAAAACTGTTGGTTTTAGGACCTTAAAATGAAGTTTTCAGGGCCCGTAGGACCTCCGAGTTTTGTGTCTCACATTGAGACGCTGGAAATGAGCTCTGTCTTGTCTTTCTACGCCCGTTTCAGCATGCACTTTAAGGGAGTAGGCCCCTTATTATGAGAAGTACTGAGAAGAGTTACATCAATATTACTTTCGTGCCTCTGATGGACATTTTAGGTTGACCCACTCAACCGTTCTCGAGTGATGCGCGTGCAAAGTTGTACACAGACAAACAGACAGACAGACAAAACAAAATTATTTTTTTTTGCACGCAACCGTCATAAACCATTCTGAAACGCGTTAATAACTCAAATTTCCGTGGAAAATCAGAGAAAACGACAAACTTTCGTTTTTATATAGAGAGAGATATTCACATTATTATTGTAATTTTTATTACACTACTAAGAAGGGGCCGTGCTTGTGCTGTAGTCACGCTACTTGCTACTCACCAAGGCAGACGGAGTTTAATTCCCAGCCAGAGAATAGAAAATGTTCGGACTGAAATATCATGTACTATGGTTGAGAATCCACGTAAGAAAGGAGGCCCCGTGAATAAAGGTCATGTCAATTACAAGCTTCTTTCCATTTTCACTACTATGTTGTGTAGACTATAAGCATCTTCACTCATCCAATTATTAATCAGAGGCAGGAAAGTGCGTCTATATTCTGGAAATAAACAACAGCTTCTATGTAGTGAACTTGAAAATCCACAGTCTGTTTCCAGTCGACTGACCGGGTAAGGGAATGAATGAAGCCCCCATCTAGCGGCGAGGATATGAACTGTGCCGGATGCCGAAGGCTGTCGCACTCACCTGGGGCATTGATTAAATGAATGACGGATGAAATGAAATAGAAGTGGAGCATGTTGCTGGAATGAAATTGTGACAGGGAAAACCGGAGTACACGGAGGGAAACCTGCCTGCCTCCGCTTTGTCCAGCACATATCTTACATGGAGTGACCGGTATTTGAACCACAGACCCAGTGGTGAGAGGCGTGCTGTCGCCTAAGCCACAGAGGCTTCTATGTAGTAAAATTTAAGTAACCTTCCTTAAATATTGAACACCCATCGTTTAACGTCCTCATACTACTGTACATTTAAAAATGAACAATAGTATGCTAAAAATACATCAAAGTCGGTAGCAATTAACATATCCGCAGTAAGTAATATTGTGCTAACTACGTATCATGCCATGATTAGGAGTATACGTTACAAAACAAACTGTAATCATTGCAAGTAATAATAACAAAACAATTTTAAACACATCAATATTTCTAAGTTTATGTCGTATCTTGTGAGGGGTTTCGCCTAGCAAGACCGAGATTGGTAATCAGCGAGCTCTTGTTGTCAATTTAGGGACCCACAAGGAGTAGTGAATGGCGCGCTACCTAAATTCTTATCTAGTGCACCTGCGGTACTTAACTGCGAGAGGTCCCGCTCAAAAGTCTTTCACCTCTCTATAAAGGCTTCCAAAAAGATTCCAATTGGCAATCATGGCCAAATAATTAAAATTCAGGTACATTTATAGGTTTTCGCGGTGTCTTTTGCGGGGTTTACTTGCCCCTGAAAGAAGAAATACCAATTTTATTCAAATATGTTAGCGCAATTGACCAGCGAGATTTATAAGGCTAACTTAATAAACTAATGCGAGAGTCGGTAGAATATGTCACAGTAGTCTATGAATTTAGGTTGCCCAAAATCGTAGAAAACTAAAAAGAAAACAGTTAAATATTTGCAAACAGAATAATTCAACTAACAAATGAAATGAATGAAGATGAATGAGCAGGTTCAATTTCGAGTAGTTCCTACCTTGGCTACCAGTTGGAACTTGATACAGCGTTTCTAACGAAATATAACCTATAAATTGTAATACACACTACCAATGCTAGAGATAAGTTTTCATGACCTGCTTTACATCCCCTACGAAGGATTTTAACGCTCGAAAAAATCCGACGACTCCGGCAAACGAAGCGAGAGAGAGAGGCACAGCGCCATGAACTACAAACTCAGTCCGTAGTTCGTTTGAATCAGCAGAGTTTGGACTCAACATGACAAACGTTTTGCATTGTTACCTGAAATATTATTGTAGGCGCAGGGAGAAATGTGATAAGGTAGTCTTAGTAAAACTCAACAATTCTTCTAGGTTTGTGCCGTATCTTGTGTGGGGTTTCGCCTAGGACACCAAGCTGGCTCATCGGCGGGCTCTTGGTGTCCCAGCCCGGACCCCCACAGGAGTGACGAGCTGCGCGCCACCTCCCTTTATATAAGGTTCAACTGCACCTCTTGACTGCGAGAACTAATAGCCCAAGCAGCTTCAACCTCCCTGTGAAGGCTCCCAAAAAGATGGTATATTGGCTTTCACTGGCCGTGAAATCCAATATACCATCTTTTTAGGTAGTCTTAGCATTACTTCAAGGTGCGCTGAGAACTATCTCCCCTTAAAGGCATCACAATTCGCGGGACAGCTCCATAAGATGTTCATTTTACCTAAGAAATGATACAGATCATACTTTAAAAGAAGATGGCTTTTTGACACACCTCAGTCAGTCATGAGTCACCCTGTACGCGATTCTCTAAAATTTTCTCGTTTCTTGATAAATATCGTTCACATTTTGGGTTAAAAGGGACATGAGGAACTGCATTTCCTATACGAAAATAATGTTACCTTTTGTTTTTCGATTTCATGATACAGTAAGCGCGTTGAGACTGGGTTTGTTGTTAAAGACCTATGTGGTTGCATGTTAACTACGGTGTCACTTGGAACAAAAGGGGAAGCTAAAACGTGTCCCCCACCCCCCACCAACAAGATGGGTAAAATATTTTCGACTTATATAGAGCTCCAAAAATATATTTTCACCGTCAAGAAGACATGCAACGTGTGAAGTAATTAAGAGCGTACGCGTGACAAAATTCAAAGACCAGACCACCAACTCAATAAACCAGTCCGTTGCTGATCTTTCGAAACACTAAGTGGTTTGATTTTACACAGTCATGAGTTGACGCTTAAATTGCTAAATCTCTATGGCTCGAGCCGTGTTCCTTTCTCATTGCCACGTGATTCGGATTTGGAGCGCGATGCCTTGACACACAAATTGCTGCAAGTCGATGAAGATAACAGAAACTTCGTTGAGCTGGCAGTTTGATTGGCCAAACACTCGGCTTGCAGAACACGCTAGTCAAATATGTGGTCAGTGACTTGGCTTGTAAAAAATACGAGCTATGATATATAGGGCTTTTAATAAACCATAAAAATATACGTTTTGACATTGGGAAAGTTTTGGCCTTCAACCGTCTAAAAATCTACAGTCTACGAGATAGAAATCTGAATTTGTAAAAATGATTGGGAATAGTAAGTTAGATACAAAATATGGACCACGCATTAAGTGCCGATGTGATGAATATGCGGCATTTCTGCCTGACACATTCCAGCGCTAACGGAGACCTCAACAGAATAACTCAATAAACGAAGCATCTTTATAAGGCACATAAACTTGCAAAAACGAGGCACATTGCTGCAATTTTTAGAATAAAACGTGTACACATTTAAGTCACGAAACTGTTTTATGAAAAAATAAGTCTTATTCAGAGAAATGTAGGGATTTGTTTTCATTTTAAAGAACTTCTCTACAAGTCCAGCCTGCCCAATGTCTACACTTCTACCTAAACAAGGCACCCAATAACCACCACTGGGAAATTTGAAGTTGCTGGGATATCATTCCGAGTTCTCACAAGCAATGAAGTGTTATCCTACAACAATCCATTATGTGGTATTATGTTCATAGCTTGCAAATATCTAAAATCTTCCTTGGATTTATCATTAGTTCTATTATCTGTAATGTTTTTTTCTTGGTAGTAACTTCGAGTAAGGAGGAATCTGATTAACATTTTTGTTTTCGGTTGCAGAAGAACCACATGAGGCTGAGGACAGAGCGGGGAAGTTTAAACAATGGTTGTTTCTTACAAAACTCATTCACATTCTTATCACTGCGTCATGTGTATTTCTTGCAGGCACATTTACACAAGGCAGAAAGAGCTCCCATCACCAGACTGACATACGCTTCTTATATATATCCAGACAAAAAGATCACTGAACGAAAATGGATAATTTGTGGGCTGCTAAATATAGAGTTAATATCAATACAATCTACTTCAATGATGAGACACAAACAATGAGAGACACTTCTGAAGTTGCAATCAAAACTTATTCAAATCCAAAGCTTACAGTTATACACATTTAAAGCGATACATTGTGTATTTTGTATGTTGAACACTTACTCATTTAAATGGTCTCCACTTCCAACACTTGCTGGTTCCAGGGTGTCTTCTTCCACATCCTAGGGATAACACGGAATCATTTATTTCTATGCCTATACTTTTACACAAATAGCAAGCCATGTAAATTTATTGCACTAATCAGCTAATGTGAAGATATATTAACAGAACGACTTTCGTACTGACCATCACATCCTACTTCTAGAGATGAAGTGGTTATAACCCCACATTCAGTAACTTATAATAAACTATCTCCAGTTGAGTGAATCTTAAAGCGAAGGAAAATGCTCAGATCGGTACCTCTATAGAAGTAATAGCTGTATGGATTGAGGAAAAATAAACATTGATTTTTGAATTTTTCGCCTTAAGAATATAAGAGATCCTAGGATCCAAAACGTGCACTTATCATTGAGTAACAAGCAACCCGAATGCTAATGTTTGCACCAGGATAAGTTGAGAGTATTTATTCATAAATCAATTTAGCTTTCGAATACTATACAAGACTTCCGTTAACAAATCACTGCAATGTATTATACAAATGTTTCAAAAGAAGTTAGGGTAAGTCGATTGATCCCTCTAGAGGGAGTCTATTGTAGAGCATGTAACATCCATACCGCTGCTAGTAACAAAAGAATTATAGGTCTGCTACTGTAACGGAACTCACAGTTTATAATAGAGATAATGGCCAATGAGGAGATGGGAGTATGTACTAAGTGAAGAGTCGATTCCTTGCTGCATACAACAGATTAGGGCCTGAGCACATTACACAGTGTAAAGGCGCCAGATCATGTGAACGGTCTCGAAAGACAAGTGGGTATGATTCCCACTTTTCATTAAGATTTTTCATGTTTCACCATGTTTCTATCAACGATAATGCTATGAAGGTACTGCCCCCGTAAATTGAATTATTCAGGGACGAAATGAGAGTATTTTCCGTCCCCATGACAACATTTAACTAGCAAATATAATTTCTGGAAGTGTGACACAAGAGGGTCGTGTTACAAGCTCGAGACTGTGGGAGAGCCCGATCACGTGATAGATTGCACAATGGACGCTTCTAGAAGGCTATTCTTAGCATAGCAACAGCGAGTTTGGAAATTAATATTATAAATATTGTTATAAATTATGCTATTGGATCCCAGTCCACAGCAATGAGGAGAGGTCTTATTGAAGACGGGATCAACTTTAATTACACAACATGAGGGAATTATGCATTTAGGCCCTTAGAAGAAGATTTTCTTATTTGGTAATGAAGAGAATATTAAGAGAAATTATGTCTGATACTTTAAAAACCGCAGATCGGTTAATCTACGCAGTAATAAGCATTAGTAATCTACGCGCTAAAATTATGGTGGGAGATTGATATGGCCGCCAAAAATTCGACTTGGAGAGGGAGATCCAAGGATCGAGGTTCTTATTCCAGCAGACTTTGAAGAGTGAGGAAGTGTTTTTACTGGGTTAACGGAGATCCCAAAGCTTAGTCCGAGTGCGACGCGAGTATAGCTACAAATTACAGTAACTTCATTTCTTTATGTCCATATGCTTCCTTTGTTTCCTTTACAATTTCATCCATCACCATTATGAACAGGAGAGGTGACAGCACACTCCCCTGTCTTAGTCCAGTCTTGTTCCTAAACCAATCTGTCTTTCCAACTGGGGTCAGTACCCTGCTAACACAGTTGTTGTACATTGCTTGCACCATTTCCAGCATTTCTCTTCCCCGTCTCTTCTTAACCATGGTTTCCCATACCTTCTCTCTGGGGACACTATCATATGCCTTTTCTAGATCTATGAAAGTCATGATCAAATCCTCTCCATATTCCCAGTTCTTTTCCATCACCTGCCTCAAGCTAAAGATTGGGTCCACTGTGGATCTTCCACTCCTGAAGCCATTCTGTTCCTCTTGCAACTCTCCTTCCACCTTTCTTCTCATTCTTCTTTCTAATATCCTTTCCAGTATTTTTACTATCTATAGTTATCACACACCTTCTTGTCCCCCTTCTTAAACACTGGTATTATTAGCCCTTTCTCCCAGTCCTCTGGTACACATTTCCATTTCCACACACACTTTAGCAGTCGATACAACCATTGCATATCGTTCATTACAATTTGAAGTTTCGTTTGAAGAACTTACGTATGTATAATTGTAGTCCAGTAATCATGTGCAATGATACTGAGAGTCATGCCAGTATTTGAGATAAGTTCCTACATAAGATATGTTAATAACAATTAATCCATTTTGATTATTGTTTAACATAGTAGATGATAATTGTTTATGCCATATATACTGATATATGAGGTTTTGTACAGCTATGGAGTGCTCAGGCGAGGGAATTCCGCATTTTAAGGAAGTCAAACTATTGTTGTTCTTTGATAAAAGGCATGTATCATGATAAGAGCCATTGTATACAAGTAGTTCAGTTCTTGTGAATTAACGATTTAGCTGTGTTAACAGGAGGGTTTCAGCGGAAACGCAACTTGAGAAAGATTGTCTACTCACGTCTATAATACAATTATTAAATTTTATTAACCCGAATTTATGTAATTAAGTACAGTTCACCTTAATCAGTCGACTGTATTATACCGATAATGTAATGAAACCTATATAAGACGATGTGTATGCAGTATATTAAAACTACAGAACGTTAAAGAGAGGATGGTTATGTGAAAAACCGGTGTATATATTTAGTTTAAAAAAAAATATTGTAACCGAGAAGTTAGAATCTCGAAAGTGTCACGTTAGCAACACTAGATAATGGATATTATTATAAACATATTACATGTAAATAATTTTTGTGGAAATGATTTAATTAGTTAAATAATTTAGTAGGATTTATTAATCAATTGTTTTGGAACAGTGTGTGTTTATGAGCGGATGTTTTTGGTGTGAATGATTATTCATGGTTAAGAGAAGATGTGGAAACGTATTGGTCTAGAACAATAATGGAGTGCGAATGAAAGAGTGTATAAAAATTTTAGAATGATTGGTTAAGAAACAGAGCAGTTATATGAACTTTTGTAAGATCTAAATGTTAAATTTTTACGTGTTTTATAAATGCACAC
Organism: Meconema thalassinum; assembly: GCA_946902985.2. Taxonomy (NCBI): domain Eukaryota; kingdom Metazoa; phylum Arthropoda; class Insecta; order Orthoptera; family Tettigoniidae; genus Meconema; species Meconema thalassinum. The sequence goes on along the minus strand of OX336391.1, from coordinate 69,618,363 downwards.
ATGCAGTCTCTGTGGGCTAGCAAGCAGATTCACCGTTAGTAATGGAGAGCGATGACATAATATTTAAGCAGGTGTAGACCAACTGCCTTCCATTTATTGTATAAACCAGTTTTGAGTACGGCGTGATGCCAGTGTTTCATTCATGAAACAAAGCCACGGCACATGCGTTCTACAACGCAAGTTTGTGAATGAAACCATGTGTCTGGAATGCCATTGAGAGGCTTCACTAAACGTTTTTATTTTTACGCTGTGTAGGCCTAGAACAAGCCAAGAAATTATGCCCATAATTTTTAATACAGCATTGTAGTAAGATGTAGAGTTGAAAGGAGGTGTGAATGATTGCGTGTTTTTAATTTTAATGTTAATTGTTAAATTCGTTAATTGTTATTTTGTTTATAGTAGATTAGTTTACCTTTTTGTTAATAAATTTGTTCAGATTGTTTTCCATTGTTGTTGGTGTGATTCATTTTAAGTATAAGGAGCAGAGTATTGTGGATGTAGTGTAGGCGAAGCTGAGTCCCAGTCCCCGAGGTAAGTAAAGGTGAGTGCCCCGTGTAGTTGGTTGTTGATCCACAATATTCTGGTAACTGCTGTCTGTAAATCCCTCGAGACCATGTTGGAAGCGATTTCTAATGTTGTAGTTGCCGGAGCAATTAGAAATAGGCAATCCAGCGGGGGAAATGGATATTCCAACAGGATCCTTTCCGGATTATCGGGTACAGTAGCTCCTTACCATATTTCAAAACTCCTATGGGCTTGAAAAAACGGCATTCGGCTGTAAAAATCCATGCCACATACACACACACTCCACCTACTCGCTGACATCACAAACTGGAAAAACTAAGGGTTAAAAACACATCTTAAAAACTATAAGAAATAAGAATGATGGTAAGAAAGCAAGATTGCTTAGTACTTACAAGTGAAAGTAAGTCGAGTTCAGTATTAGCATTTACTTTCTCCATATGGTTCAAGAACATTCTGTTACTTTTAACTAATATCTTCAATCATTTATTATCTTCTTGCTTACAGTCAACCGCATGTATTTTTAATGCTCAAGATTCAGAAGGAGGTGCTCACTGTCATAGGTTAAACACATTCCAGCAATTGCCTGGAGTTCAAGTGAAAAAGCACAGAAGACCACTCATGACGGGAGTCAAACCCACCTCCCCTCTGTAGCATTTATGGGAGAATCTCCACCAGAATATAAGGTATCCCAAATAATGTTCATACCACAGTGGGCATTAATACAAGGTGATTATGATTAGCTTCACGCAATATACAGTACCATTTGCCAATGATATTATAATGCATCCCCCAGTAGCTCAGTGCTCAGAGCACAAAGCCGGAAGTATCGTATGGGACAGATAATTTAATTCGCCATCCTTCTATCAAAATGGATTGTGTTTGCTGTACATAACACAACCTAACAACCAAATGCTTATGTTGGTCCTCAACACAACTGTGAAAATACAATTCTTAATCCCATAATGCTATAAGGTGTTAAGGAGATTTCTTGTAATAAGGCATGAAGATACTTCTTCTGCATCTGAAGATGGTGTTTCAGTTTTGCGGGACGGAACGATCTCCGGAATAGAAGTTTCCTCAATTTTAATATATGTGTGATGGTCTGTATCATCCTGCAATGAAATGACTTGGTTCTTAAATATGTTCCTTTGCGTAGGCGAAATTATATCTTTCATATGACTTGTAAACTTGCACTGAAACAATTCAAGAATATAACATACTGAAGGTAATTCAACCTCCCAGTCATAGATGTTTAGGTCAACGGTGCCATGGCAGAAAACCTAACAGTTTTTGTGGAGCTCATATCTGAAAAAACTTCAGTCGTTAAACACTCGCAAAACCTAGGCCTAGCACATTGTCACTAGCATTGAGTTTGTGTGTTGCGACTTTGCGGCGTAGAAGCAGTCACTTACATTTACCATATGACGTTAAGAAGTACAAGGAACGTTGATAAATTTTGTGTTCAGAAAACAAGCGTTGTTTTACCCTCATCAGACCAGATTAAAGCAATATTCATCTCAAGGATACTTAAGTTCAGGAGGAATTTCATTGGAACGATAGACAACTTCATAAGTACTGGGGCAGCTACTTGTATTTTCATTTGATAACAATTCTCTCCAAAATAAAATTCAGATTCCTACCTAGGAATACTAAAAAGACTAAATCAATGGAGCTTACTAAGTTTGACTTAGAGAGACTTTCAACATGCAACCAATTCACAGATTAATTAGAAGCATTGGATTCTAGCAATTGGGACGAACTGAAGAACAATCTAGTGAAAGTTGCCACAGAGACTGCTCCGTTTGTAAAACAGAAGAAGCATGCCTGGTGGATAACAATGTGCTAGTAGGCGGTCGCCCAGAGACAGATAGCCTGGCTAAAGTGGAGCTCACAGAAGACTCAGTTCAACAGGGATAAGTTCATAGAGCAACGGAAGTTAACTGCCAGAATCATCAGACAGGTAAAACGTCAGTTCACAAAATACCAATTGACACAGTTAGACGAAGACTTCAAAGAGAACAACTCAAGGAACTTCTACAAAAGCATCAAACGCAATCTCAGCCGCTATAACCCACCAAGTCTCCACATCAGAGGACCAGATGGAATGACAGCTTATAATGACATAGACAACTGTAACCTTCTGGCCAAGTACTTCGAGAACCTCCTTAACTGTAAATCACCTGACACCTTCTTTACGTACAAGGACTCCATCAAACAACCCAACTCTCTACCACCTAGCAAAGAAGAAGTGATAAAAATAATTCAGTCCCTGGAAAACAACAAAGCATCGGGAGAAGACGCTATAGTAGCAGAGCTATGAAAGCAGGCTGGAGACAGGGCAGTCAGTAAATTGACAGAGATCCTACACAACATTTGGGAGATTGAAATACTTCCTAGTGACTGGACTTCGGCTTTGATTCACCCATTACACAAAAAAGTGACCTAAGCGACATAAACAACTACAGAGGAATCTCTTTGATATCCGTCACATACAAGATTCTCTCCAAGGCCCTGTTAAACAGAGCCGAACCTCAACTGGATCCACAAATTGGAGAATACCAGGGAGGATTCAGAAAAGGACGGTCCTGTGCTGAACAGATACTCAACATAAAGTCAGTGCTAAGACAAGTAAAAATGGCAGGCAAGAAGTTTGTCGTCATCTTCGTTGACTTAAAGAAGGCGTACGACTCAGTTGACAGACCAACTCTCATGAAAATCCTTCAGGAACTTGGACTGGACCAGAAGACACTTAACCTTATCCAACAGACTTTAAAAAACACAACGTCACGAATAAAGTTCAGAGAAACAATCTCAGAAAGTTTTGAAATCAAGACAGGAGTAAGACAGGGAGATGGTCTCTCACCTCTCCTCTTTATCAGTGCACTGGAAAAAGTTATAAGAGAGTGGCGAAAGGAGATAGCTAAAACAGGGGATCCCAAGCGGTATCTACCTTGGACACAAACGTGATGGACTCATTGTGGACTGCCTGGCATTTGCCGATGACCTGGCACTTCTATTTGATTCAACAGAAACATCAGTGAGACAACTCAATATTCTCGGACAAGAAGCACCGAAGATAGGACTGCAAGTGTCATTTGAGAAAACACAATACATCACGAATATCAGTGAATCACCTCATGAACTACTTCTAGAACAGGGAAGGATCAAGAAAACCAACAAATTCAAGTACTTGGGTGAATGGTTGGAACCCAATCTCTTCGAAGTAACAGCATTATCAACTCGAGTAAATAAGCTAGAACTGTCATACCAACAGACTAAGAACATCTACAATAAGAAGTGTCTCTCCCGTAACACCCAAATGAAGCACTATCAAACGGTCATCCGCCCTGAAGCTTTATATGCCTCTGAATGCCTCATATTAAACAGGAAAAGACTCACGGACAAACTAGAAATCCAAGAGAGGAACATAATGAGGAAGATATTGGGACCAATGAAGGAAGGGAGTAAATATACTAGGCGGCCCAACCAGGAGCTCTATAGTTACTCTGAAGGAATTACAGACGTGGCCAGGAAGAGACGTCTAACATTTTATGGACACGTCTCCAGGATGCATCCAACCAGGCTGACCAGCTACTCACATACTTGCAAAGAAGGAAGACCAAGTCACCATGGCTGATAGAAGTGCACAAAGATCTGCTGGAACTGGGAGTTAAGGAAAAGGACATAAAAGATCGAACGTCTCTCAGGAGTAAATTAAAGCAAATCAAGTTCCAGGAAAAAAACCCAAGGAAGAAGACAGGTGCCTCCTGGACAAAGGAGAGAAGAAGGAAGGAAGGAAGGAAGGAAGATTGTAGTTTTACGTGACCGTGAATCTTGTGATTATGAGCCACGGGACCTCCTTTTTACGTGGAATCCGAACCACAGGACATGGCATTTCACTTCGAAAATCTCACATGCATTGACCGGGAATCGAACCCGGACCACCTTGGTGAGAGGCAAGCAGCTAGACCGCTGAGCCACCACGCCCCACAAAGGAGAGAAAAGAACAACACAAACAGAGGATGCGTGACTACTGGGCAAACATCAAGGCCCACTCCAAGCAAAATAGTTGAATATCGTGGTCCGTAGTTGGCCTATACGGAACAAGAATATTCTCGGACAAGAAGAAGAAGAAGAAATAATTCATGACCCTTTGATGTTTTCTACATTACGCAATAGAGTAACAATTATAGAACTGAATATGAATATTTTTAAAGGCAAGTGCTAAAGATTTCTTCTGAACCAAATTGCCAACTGCGGTGTAATTATTGCTCAAGGGACACCGCCATAGACCATCTCTAGGGTGTTTTCGCACGGTGACTTCGTGCCAGCCCAAAACGACCCTCTTTCTTTCTGAACCTCCATTAAAAGCTCCGAGGAGAACTGAGAAACCCTCACCATTAAATAGCATTGGAGCCCGTCCGTTTGAGGCTATCATGAAGGGTGGACCAACAATATATTGACAATCACAGCTAGTAGTATAAAATGTCATCAACGTGAAGGGTGGGGCTACATCGCCTTGACAGTGACGGATAGCAGCGTAGGATTTAATAAAAACGAAGGGTTGTGTCAATGCCACAGTGTTGGCCATGTGCAGCATTGGAGGTAGCCCCAAGCCTCATGTCAGTGTTCTGATCTAATAATATAAATGTCCAACTGAAGCCCAATGCGCCCTAGAACACACATGTATTGCGGGCTAGAATGGATTTTGGAAGACACTATCATTATCATACCAAAGAATCTACTGGACAACCTACCCCAAAATTCAGAAATTTGTTGGGGCACAGCATGTTGTGGGGACCTCACCTACAATAGTGTCCAGGGAGCAAACACAGTGAACCTGCATTACTAATAATTAGCTACTGTTAGCACAGCATGTTGTGGGGACCTCACCTACAATAGTGACCAGGGTGCCTGCAGAGTGAACCTGCATTACCAATAATTAGCTACTGTTAGCACAGCATGTTGTGGGGACCTCACCTACAATAGTGACCAGGGTGCCTGCAGAGTGAACCTGCATTACCAATAATTAGCTACTGTTAGCACAGCATGTTGTGGGGACCTCACCTACAATAGTGACCAAGGTGCCTGCAGAGTGAACCTGCATTACCAATAATTAGCTACTGTTAGCACAGCATGTTGTGGGGATCTCACCTACAATAGTGACCAGGGTGCCTGCAGAGTGAACCTGCATTACCAATAATTAGCTACTGTTAGCACAGCATGTTGTGGGGACCTCACCTACAATAGTGTCCAGGGTGCCTGCACAGTGAACCTGCATTACCAATAATTAGCTACTGTTAGCACAGCATGTTGTGGGGACCACACCTACAATAGTGTCCAGGGTGCAAACACACTGAACCTGCATTACCAATAATTAGTTACTGTTAGCACAGTATGTTGTGGGGACCTCACCTACAATAGTGTATAGGGTGCCTGCACAGTGAACCTGCATTATCAATAATTAGCTACTGTTAGCACAGCATGTTGTGGGGACCTCACCTACAATAGTGTCCAGGGTGCAAACACAGTGAACCTGCATTACCAATAATTAGTTACTGTTAGCACAGCATGTTGTGGGGACCTCACCTACAATAGTGTACAGGGTGCCTGCACAGTGAACCTGCATTATCAATAATTAGCTACTGTTAGCACAGCATGTTGTGGGGACCTCACCTACAATAGTGACCAGGGTGCCTGCAGAGTGAACCTGCATTACCAATAATTAGCTACTGTTAGCACAGCATGTTGTGGGGACCTCACCTACAATAGTGACCAAGGTGCCTGCAGAGTGAACCTGCATTACCAATAATTAGCTACTGTTAGCACAGCATGTTGTGGGGATCTCACCTACAATAGTGACCAGGGAGCCTGCAGAGTGAACCTGCATTACCAATAATTTGCTACTGTTAGCACAGCATGTTGTGGGGACCTCACCTACAATAGTGTCCAGGGTGCCTGCACAGTGAACCTGCATTACCAATAATTAGCTACTGTTAGCACAGCATGTTGTGGGGGCCTCACCTACAATAGTGTCCAGGGTGCAAACACACTGAACCTGCATTACCAATAATTAGTTACTGTTAGCACAGCATGTTGTGGGGACCTCACCTACAATAGTGTACAGGGTGCCTGCACAGTGAACCTGCATTATCAATAATTAGCTACTGTTAGCACAGCATGTTGTGGGGACCTCACCTACAATAGTGTCCAGGGTGCAAACACAGTGAACCTGCATTACCAATAATTAGTTACTGTAGCACAGCATGTTGTGGGGACCTCACCTACAATAGTGTCCAGGGTGCCTGCACAGTGAACCTGCATTACCAATAATTAGCTACTGTTAGCACAGCATGTTGTGGGGACCTCGCCTACAATAGTGTCCAGGGTGCAAACACAGTGAACCTGCATTACCAATAATTAGCTACTGTTAACACAGCATTTTGTGGGGACCTCACCTACAATAGTGTCCAGGGTGAAAACACAGTGAACCTGCATTACCAATGATTAGCTATTGTTAGCACAGCATGTTGTGGGGACCTCACCTACAATAGTGTCCAGGGTGAAAACACAGTGAACCTGCATTACCAATAATTAGCTACTGTCAGAACACCATGTGGTGTGGACTTCACCTACAATAGTGTCCAGGGTGAAAACATCGTGAACCTGCATTACCAATAATTAGCTACCGTTAGCACAGCATGTGGTATGGACTTCACCTACAATAGTGTCCAGGGTGAAAACATCGTGAACCTGCATTAACAATAATTAGCTACTGTTAGCACAGCATGTGGTGTAGACTTCATCTAAAATAGTGCCAAGGGTGCTGCAGAGTGAACCTGCATTATGAATACAATATCATCAGCACATTTTATCTACTAAAATAAGAAACAACACTGCATTCCGGTAATTCAAATGTTCAAATTATACGAAAATCTTTCACATTAACATAAGAACCTTTGATCACCTGTATATGGTGTTCCACTTTGATATCCCTGCTTTCGTCTTCAAATAGATCAACAGACTCATCCAGCAGATAATTAGAAGTGGGTAACTGGTTATTTGATTCCTAGAAAGTATCATAAAAGTATGAATCAATGTAAAACAAACCGACAGAATAAGCCTACTATTTGGTAGTAAGTATTAAATTGATTGTCGTGGACATAACTAGGATTGTTATGTTACACGATATGCGAATAAAATACAACTTACAATATTAGCGACTTCGTCAGTATCAGAGAACCATTCAAGCTCCCTCTTAATGATTGGTTGTTGCTCCATTATGTTCAGGAAACTAGAACACACAAAGTGCGCTTGAGAATTATTAGAGGCCGTCCTTATACCAGTACGTCAAATAATTATCATATATATAATACATCAGTAAATGAGATAATTTCAGACCATGAGGCTCGACTTAGTAAGATATAATTTAGGGTATAATATCGATTTAAGTAGTAATGACTATTATTGCGATACAATGAGGAATTACTGGTGCCAGCTTGTGACAGTGAAATGACGCATCTTATAATTGGTTTCTCTATTCCGAATAGCTATACACGAACCTTAATGCTATTTGACGGGGTAGGCGGGATTAACAGACGCTGAATTACATTACAAACCTGTCAAATTGTATGTAAACTGAAGTTACTGCACGAGTAGGGCCAGTAACTGGATACAGTGAATCTCAGAAAATACAAGACAATACTTCCGCCTAGAGTTACAAGGAACCCACTTCAAATGAAATGCCCCACTTCTCCCTCATTGAACCGACATTGAGCGGAAGGGATTAAAATATATATTTATCCTTACAAACTTATAAATATATACACCGGGTAACTTGTATTGCTGTCATAAAGAAGTTCCTAGTTACAGTTTTAAACCTGTGTATCCTAGACACTTCAATAATGTAAATTAATCAGCTCAGGGCTCCAACATGTCTTCGAGGAACTCCAGTTGTAAGATTTATCTTGGTTATTAAATTTAGTCGCGTCTGTAGAGAGTATTTCAAGTATCCCAACATGGATTCTCAGATTTAACACTAGAACCGCGGCGATCTATATAACCCTTAGAACCGCGGCTGGGTCACTTATGACCCACCTCTCTTTTTTGTGATTATTAATGAACTAGCAGGTACCCGCGGCTTCGCTCGCGATCAAGTCAATGGGGACGATGCAATTGTACACCTGCTGTTAAGTGTGTGCGATTGCGCTTTGTTAATAGAAATTGCGAATATTGTTTGAAGAGGGAACTGCACTCTTGCACACTGGAATGGCAAATCTATCGGAATATGGGGAATCAAAAGTATTTTTCCTTACCTATAGTAAAATATCTCGGACCTTGGCCGTATGTACAATATGCACTCTCTTCCAGTGTTACATCCCAGGGATTGAAATTCTCCAACAACCCTTTTGCCTTACATGCCTCTCTAAGTAATTAAAATTCCAAACTGTTGTTGTTTGAGTCTTCAGTTTCTTGACTGGACTGATGCAGCTTTCCATGACCCCCTCTCCTGAGCTAATCGTTTCATCTCTATATCGCTACCACACCCTACATCCGAGGCAATCTGTTTTACCCTGGTGTACCCTACAGTTCTTGTCCTTAACCCTCCCATCCATAACTAAGCTTGCTATTCCTGGGTGTCTTAATATGTGTCGTACCAACCTATTTCTTCTCTTCAATAGCAGTCGCCAGAAACATCTCTCCACTCCCACTCGTCTTAATAGCTCTTTATTTGTTACCCCATCTACCCATCTGATCATCATCATTCTCCTGTAACACCACATTTCAAACGCTGCAATTCTCCTCTTTTCTGCTGCACCATTAGTCCAAGTTTCACTTCCTTATAGTGTCACGCTCCAGACAAAAGCTTTCAAAAATTACTTCCTAATATCTAAATGTATATTCGATGTCAACAGATTCCTTTTCTGTAGAAATGATGTCCTTGCCTGAGCCAACCTCTTTGCTTCGTCCATCACTGGCTATTTTTCTTCCTAACTAACAGAAGTCTCCTACTTCCCGTAGCGTTTCACCTGCCAATTTGATGTGCATAGAGGTTTCTGATTTATTTTGGCTGCATTCCAATAATTTTGTTTTACATTTATTGATTTCCATCATGAATTATTTCCTCAAGACGGAGTCCATACCATTCAAAAACTCATTCAATTCCTCTGGCGTATCGGTCAAGATGACGATGTCATCAGCAAATCTCAAAGATGAAATTATTTCTCCTTGAATCTTCGCTCCCACTTAAAATTTTTCTCCAACTTCCTGTTTATTGTGTTTTTAGAGATCTTTGAAATGCGTTGCCCTCGCACATGGTGTAGATGCATTGTCAAAAGAAAACATTCCATGTTACGAACATGGGCCGCATAACCTGCACCGAAAGTCTATTCTGAACAGCAGTTCCTTGAACTCAGATTTGCCAACATATTATTATATCTTTCCATGTGGTATATCTCTGTACCTCAACATACAGAAGAGTGCTTTAAAAATCATGTCTTGTGTAAATTTTGGAAAAGGTAGTGAGTGTGGTTTTTGCCGGAGTGGATACTCGCTCGTAGAAATTCTTTTCAGTAAAATAGACTGGTTCACAATTTTGTAAGTGCACATTGAGGTATGTGACGGCGGGATGCCTTAAGTGTTACGGAAACGGCAATAGCCACCACAGAGCTTCGTTGCTACTGAAATAACGACCAGACTGTTATTTTTACTTAACTATACGGGATTTGTGAGCCCAGTGTTTATGAAATTGAACGTAGCTATATCGCTACCTTTATTTAGTAGCTGCTACTGTAAAACTTTCTTCAGCTATTCCCAATTAATAGGGGTCGCCGTAGCCAGCCAGGCTCATTTTGGTTTTGGCCGGGGATTTAAGGCCGGATGCCCTTCCTGACGCCACGTGATTTTCCAGGTGAAAAGTCCACCCCGCTGTCACCGGGATTCGAACCCCGGCCGTCCTGGTGAAAGGCGAGAAGCTAAGCCACTGCTCCATCACACTCCCCTAGAAGCCGGTACTGTAGTGTTTACAAATTAAAGGTGGTATTAGAAGGCGCTTTCCCTATTTTTTTTTACCCCTGGCACTACAGACCATGAAGGGCCTAGGCCTATCATGCGACCGCTTCCCAGCCATTTGGCCTGCAGATATTGTGGTGACGCGTGGTCAGTGTACCGTGTCCCCTCGGCCGTTCTTCGTGACCAGGGCGCTGCCTCGCTATCAGACAGCTACTCAATTGTCCTCACGAAGCTGAGTGCACTCCGTTGCAGCCCTCACGTCAGTGTCTAAAATCTCTGATGGAGCCAAGAATCGAACCCGGGGCCTCCAGATGAGAGGCAGGCGCACTACCCTGTTCTTATTGTGTTTATATTGAACCCTTATTGATCTTCGATAAATAAGTATTCATATTTATTATTATTATTACTACGGCCTAGGCAGCACATAAGGAAGTCGACTTGGATATTAGGGAGGCCAGCATTTCGTAATGATTGCAACAGAAGCTGAGTTGGTAGCTATTCCTGGGGGACGGCCAGAATTAGTCGAGTTCAAGGCCAAATTGTGCAACTACTGTACCAAAATTGGAGACATAAAGGAAGAATCACGAGGTCCTCTCAACGAACTTACGATTGAATCAGCCAATCGCAAGAGACCAAGCCGTGACCACGAGGTGGACGGCGTCAGTAGTAAAAAGCGCGCGGAAGTGTGTATCTAAGGAACCGCCGAACGGATTAATCTCCGCTCGAGTAATTTGAGACGTTGGATTTATTTGGAGAAGAATGACACTAGCCCCATCTTTGTGAGACGAAAACTCTGGAAGTTTTTATCCGACTCCGCCCCACTCCACCGCCCTTGTCAGTTTCTCATAAATAGTTTGGCCTGACGCTAATCTAAGACTATTCTTGTGGAGCCTTCAGAGGCATACTCCACGCCAGTTTGAGGTGTGATTTTGACGCTCGAATTTATCTAAGTCTTATTGTGTGGAGCCTTCAGAGGTATACTCCACGCCAGTTTGAAATGTGATTTTTACGCTCTAAAATCAGTGAAGCTAATTTCATTTTCTGAGCTCTGGGGAGCTAAAGTCGCAGCGTTTGCAGTATCGAATTTTAAAAGCTATAATACATTTTGTTCTAAAATCAACTAAATTGTGTGATCTAAATATTTCACGCCAGCGCGTGATAAACTGTAACATTCTTTTAAAGACGACGAGTTCAACTTTAAGGGGGAAGTATCGTATCACCCTAATTAGCGCTTACCAGAACCGAAGTCCACAAGACGGGACGGAAATACCGGACGAGATAGCGACTGCGAGTGCAGCCAGGATTTTGAACTTGTTAACGAGCCAGTGGCGCGGACTCGAGATGTATATTTTATGTATAAATTGTGTGTATTGTATGTGTGTTTTTATAGTGCGTATGTGCGATATAATTAGGGCCAGTCTTCGCTATTAATCGCAGTAGGACAATTGTGGGTGAACTGAGTAGCCTGCAAGCGATTATAGATAGGCAAATATTTAACATTGAACTTTTCTGCCAAGGAGTCGAGACCAAGATGATCAGCACGTGGTTTGAAGTTGGGATGAGCTTCAAGAAATCAACGCAGACGACTACTATGGAGTGCTAAATTGTCCATAGGGCAATGGGTTGAGGAGGATGTCCTTAGTCCTACATGCAGAAGCGGTGATGTACTAAAATTGGATTATTTCAATTATGTAGTTAGATTTGGCCGGGGAACTTTGTAAATAGTCATGTTTTTCTTTCTTGTTTTATTAGCTGTTTTTCTTGTACCGACACTATATGTTTAAATGTCCGTTGGCGCGTGGCCAAAGTGTTTGTTGATATTTTGATTTTTTTGGAGTCATGTGTAATGTACGCGGCGTGCGTGCGTGATTTTTATCCTTGCAATTGCGGAACCCGTTACATTCGATAAATGGTGCTTTATTAACGTTAATATTTGAAATAGGAATGGGAGGAAATGATTGTAAAACATTTTGCTGAACAGGTTATTATTCATGTTAGGGTAGCCGAGTGCACCAACTTAAAAGTAATTGTAGAACACCTTCGTTCTAATTTTGATAGATTTTTCTTGAGTCCTTTTCAGGTGACTAGTCACGGCATAGAACGATGGCGCCAGCATGTGGATATTATTTGTGTCTTTTATTTCAGGGTCTGTCACAACCCACACGTGTGATTAAGTGTGTGTTGATGTGTCTAGTGTGTGTTGATTCTACGTAGTTGTCCTACCGCCCTTATATATTTTTGCTGCTGTTGTATTTTAGATGGAAAGACAGAGTGCTCTTGGGAGACTGCTGATTCTTGTCCATATGTTTTTCTGACACACACGTATTATTGTGCTTTGGGGCACATTTCTTCGAGGTTCGACCCCATGTTCTGGGAGGTCGAGGTTATTGACACGTGGGTTGACAGACATGCAGAGTTCCACAAACCGCCCGTTTTGCCTGTGACTTATTTTGATAGGCAGTCCTATTTGTCCGACTGAACCCTGTAAGCTTTCATGTAGCAAACCTGTTCATTGTGATGGCTAATTTTTTAAGCCATAATTAATTGGGGAGTTCGCCATGTGTGTAACGGATTGTTGTACCTTGTATGGATAGGAATATTGTGATTAACGTAAATGTTGGCTGTTTGCCTATTGCTTTGTTGATGACTCGATTTCATGTAATTTTGTTTGTCACACCCGTGTGGTGTAGTGGTAGAGTATTTGTAAATTTTGACAGCGGTCATTTGAGTGTTTTTCTATTGGTCACGTGTTAATGTACTTGTGTTGATTTGTGTGAGAAGTCCTAAGTTTTTAGGCAGTAAATGTTGCTACGGCAATTCAAGTCCAATTTCACACGGAAATTTTGTGTTTGTTTATAGTAGGTTTAGGAAGTGTCGGTTTAATTTAAGTATTGTAGTTGTGTTCCCTCGTGTCGGTCTAGCTCTAGAAAATGCGGATTCGTTGTTTGAAGGGTCATTCTGGATGATAACGAATCACGCATTCAAAGTACACATCGTGATGCATGTAGAACGGCATACGCACTTATATGGTCACTTTTGTATCTTTTATTTAAGGACCCTTGGTCCAGGTAATTAATCTCTCCAGAGATAGCGCCCAATTTTTGTTTGGCATTTTTATTAAGCGGTAGTCAGTTGGGAGTTTTGTTGTTAATTGTTTATGTGTAAATATGGTGATTTGTTATTAAATTCAGTAGTGTTTTAACCCTGGCTTCACTCTTTCCTGCATGTTATTTTGTTATATATTACCCTGCAAGTAAATGAAGCGCCCTGACAGCAACTTACGAATATGACCTGTTACGCCCCGAATCTGAGTCTCATATGCTTCTTTGCAAGGGTTCATAAAACAAAAATGGCGCCCAACGTGGGGATTGTTGTTGTTGTTGCTTCGCTGATCTCATATTTATTTCGTTGAGAAATGATGCCAGGTCAAGCGGACATGTAAATTCAGTAAATGGAGGCGATGTTGTACCGCCATGTGCATTAGTAAAATCACTGAGTTCCTAAAGTTAGAAATATTGAACAAGGCTAGAATTTGATTTGGTATTTGTTATAAACTTGTTCTGGCGCCCACATTAAAATTAGAAATTTGCATTATTAATGAACTCAGTCAAAGCAGGAAGATGTTGCCTTATATTTGACATTTAATTGACTTCGGTTAATTGGTGTTTCGTAAATTCTGTTGGTTAGGAATTTAAAAGCAGATCACTAGGGGTTATTTTGTTGTTTGGGAATAAGTGTCATTGTATTCAGTAAATTTTGTTACTGAAATTTTCATTAAATTAGAGCCAGTAATATTTAAATGTGTGACATGTATGTGCGTATAGGGCTGAAACCTTAGCCTATAACCCTGTTTTTCTCTGAATATATTTGTGTGTGTGAAATGGCGAGTGTTGATGAGATAAAGGCATTGTTAGAACAGATGTCGATCCAAATGTCCGCGAAAACGGAAGAACAATTAGTGCAGATGTCCGTAAAGACGGAAGAACAATTAAAAGAACAATTAGAAGTTCAGCGTGAGCATAGTGAAAAACAATTAGAACAGATGTCCGCGAAAACGGAAGAACAATTAAAAGAACAATTAGAAGCTCAGCGTGAGCATAGTGAAAAACAATTAGAACAGATGTCCGCGAAGACGGAAGAACAATTAAAAGAACAATTAGAAGCTCAACGTGAGCATAGTGAAAAACAATTACTTGATATGAGCGGTAACATTTCGGTCCAGTTAGAAGTCCAGAAATTAGACACTGACAAACAATTCAATGAACTAAACCACAAATTGTCACAACAGGCGGTAACACAAACCGAACAGTTAGGAAAAATCACAAATGATATTAATCAGAGCGTTCAAAAAGTAGAGAAACTGGCAGGCGAGGTTGCGGAAAACAACATCAAACAGTTAGGCGAAATGAAGAAATTGGAGGCGAAATTTGATAACAAATTAGTACAATTTGACGAGATGGTGGCAGATAAACTCAAGCAGATAGAGGCAGCATGTGTCAGTAACACCGCGGGAGTGAAGAAAACCCAAGAGAAACTACAGCAGCAAATTAATTCGGTAGATAACAACGTGCTGGAATTAATAAAGGAAATAGATAAAGTCGAAGTTAAGGCTGAAACCGAGCGGATACACTTGCGGGAAAATTTAGAGGAGCAATTAGGCAGAACACAAGAGATCATAAGAAAAGAGATGGAAGGCCAGCTAATAAACACACAAGAGGTCATAAGACAAGAAGTAGGGGAGCAGCTCGTCAAAACTCAGGATAATTTGGAAGAACAACTAGTAAAAACGCAGGAACGGATACGTGAAGAGCTAGAGAAAAATTAGGAGAGGAACGAGGAGAAAATAAATAGCTTAAAAAGTAGGATCCGGCGAGATTGGGACCAGCAGGCTCATGCGAATAAGGAAGACAGGCTGGCAGTTTTAAAGCGAATGCAGGCACTGGAGGAAAATATGAAGTCGAAATTACAGGAACACTCAGAATTAATCATAAAAAACGAGATTAGATCGTTAGAGAATGCGACATTATTTTCAAACGAAAATATTCCGGAAAAGCAAACAAGTATTGGAAGTCCGGCAGGTTCGAAGTTGGCTGAGGACACGAGTCGGGGTCAAAGTCCTAGACTAACGACTAATGCATTCCAGCAGTACAGGGGGGAGACTTCAACTCCGCAACCGAACTTGGCACCAGCCCAAGTCATCCAAGTCATTCGGGGTAATGATTTTAAGCCCGATAAGTTTAAAGAACATTCAGGAACCACTCCCAAAGCATTTCTACGGCAATTAACTGACTACTTTAATGACCAACACATCGGCCCGGAGAAACAATTAAGACTGGTGGAAAAATTTTTAGAAGGACCTAGCCTGACCTGGTTTTTAAGTTTCAAGTACACGTTTACAGACATGGCTCAATTCCGCGAGGCGTTTTTGAAGAAGTTTTGGAGTCCTTCGTTACAACAGGGGTTAAGAATGGACCTGTACACGCGCAAATACCACAGTACACATCCAACCCGTTTTTCAGAATTCTTCAGTCAGCAATTGGTAAAATTCAGGGATTTTGATGACCCGCCTAGCGAGCCGAATATGGTTCTAACCATCGGAAAACAACTCCCAATGCATATCCAACAATTATTAGTCGCAGGAAATATTCAGACCGCAGTCCAAGCTGAAGAATTACTCAGACACTTAGATGAGACGAGTATGGTAAGCCCACAGACAGGAAGAAGGAATTTGGAATGTGTCAACACGGCAGAGGTAGTTCAGGGACTCCAAAATAACCACGGCCAGGGGAACCAAAGTAAGACACAGTCCACAGGGACACAGTTCACGCCAAGAAGACAAGATTTTGACGGCCGAAACCAGTTCCATAACAACAATCAGAATTATCAGAATAACCGCGGGAGATATCATCAGAATAACCAAAATCAAAATAATCAGTGGACGTACCAGCGGGAATACACGAATTGGAGGGGAAACCAGAGACAAGGTAGACCTTACCAAAGAAATGGAGATGGTAGATGGAGTAACGGCAGGGACTATCGCCAAGAAAACAGAGGGGATTATAGGAATAACTGGGACGAACGATATATTGAATCCCGTAAATACTTGGGTCAATTAAGTAATGAAGAAGCGGAGAAGGAGAAGTGGGGGCGTGCCATGGCGAACAGACAGAGCCCAGACAACCATCAAGGAGAGGGGGCATAGAGTTTACTGAGGCAACAGGAGCGACAGAATGATAACCGGCGAAACACATCTAATGGGGCCCGGGATTTAAAAAAAACCCAAATGAACTGAAAGGAGACAGGCTAAAAACGGAGATCGCCAGGGAGCAAGAAGAGATGATAGTGGCCAATATAGAAGAGTGGGTAGCATTCCCAGACGACTGCCTGGAGGAAGTGGTGAAGAACCGTGAAAATGTTATCAGACAGCTACCAATTATTTACGCGCATATTGGAGGTATGAGGGTGAGATGTTTGATTGATACAGGTAGCCAGGTGAGCTTAGTCACTGAAATTTTGATAAAAGAAATAGCAAGAAAACAGACTGTTCCTATTATGCCGGTACCGCTAATGAAAGTCAGAGGTGTCATTCCTGACAAAACTATGAATTGTAAACAGCAAGCATTTCTAGATCTGGAAATATTGAACCATACTTTTTCACAAACATTCATTGTTATTCCAAAGATGAACTACAATATAATTTTAGGAGCCAACTTCATCTGCGATTTTCATGCTGTAATTGATTTACATAACAACACTGTAAGCTTCAAACAAGTAGAAGGATTGGATCATGTGGGTTTAAATATGGAAGAGAATCCGCTGGAGAGAGAGGCCAATACTTGGGTTGTTGAGGAATGCACTAATGAGGCCGGAGATAAGATCTTGAGGGGAGAGCAAGTCAACCAGACAGCAGTGCTAGAAATGGACAGCCGAGATATTTCGCAGGAACTTTGGGTGCATTTGGCGGAAGAAGAAATGGGCGGAACCAAATTCGAAATTCTACTTCAGGAGCGACTTAAGGAAGCCATCGTAGGGGAATCTGATAGAAGAAGATTGGAAGAAATTTTAAGATTACATAAAGGAGCGTTTGACACCGTACCTGGGAAAGTTTTAAATTTTCAATATGCGATGCAGGTAACAGATTGGACCCCATTTAAAAGTAAATTGTACCCGATCCCAGAGAAGCATTTTTCTCAGGTGAAGGATATTATTACTAACTTATTAGATTCTGGCATGATAAGGAAAGCTGCAACTCCTTATCTGAACGCAATATTGGCTGTGACCAAGCCAAACGGATCAATTAGGCTATGCCTAGACGCGCGAGTTTTAAATAGCAAACTGCTAGTTGAGCACGACCAAGCACCGAGGATCAAAGATGTTTTGAAAGGCTTCCGCGGGAAGAAGATATACTCAAGTGTTGATTTGACGAATAGTTTCCACCATCTTGAACTTGAAGAAAAATCCCAACTGTTGACGGGATTTTTATTCGATAATCAAAGTTATATCTGGTGTCGAATGCCCTTTGGCGTGAAAACTGCGGGATGTGCACTCATTAGAGCACTCGATAGAAATCTGACTGAGGAGGTCAAGAACTTCACCACGAGATATGTTGATGACATATTAATCGCTTCTGAGACAATGGAAGAACACTTGGTAAATTTAAATAAACTGCTGGACAACCTGAGAACCATGAACTTCAAGATCAACTTAAAAAAGTCACATTTTTGCCAGAGCGAAATTTTATATTTGGGACATATAATTGATGTCGAGGGCGTGCGGCCTAATCCAGCCAAGATTGATGCTATTAAGAAATTTCCCACACCTACCAAAGTCAAACATGTTAGAGCATTTTTGGGAGTGACAGGTTTCTTCAAAGAAAATTGCCCTGGTTACACAGAAACAGTAGCGCCTATGCAGGAGATGTTGAAGAAAGCGAATCGATGGTCGTGGAACGAGGAGTGCCACAGGTCTTTTAAAGCAACGAAGGATTTATTGGAAAACTGTGTGAAACTTGGATATCCGGATTTTGAGAAACAATTTATCATTCAAGCAGATGCTTCGTTAATTGGGATTGGTGCTATGCTGTACCAAGAGGACGCTGAAGAACCCAAGAAGAAATCCTATTTGGCATTTACGAGTCGTAAATTACGGAAACATGAGAGGAACTACACAGTTACGGAACTTGAGCTACTAGCAATTCTATATTCTCTCCAACAGTGGCGCAAGATGATCTATGGTTATTCCATCATTGTTAGAACCGACCACCATGCACTGACATTTTTATTTAAGACAACAATAGCAAGTGAGAGAGTTACGCGCTGGTCCATCTACATACAGCAGTTTGACATCACAATAGAGCATTGTCCTGGGAAATTGAACGTCATACCAGATGCCTTGAGTAGAAACCCTGAGGACGGAAACGAAGTAACAGCGGAGGTTCACAATATTACCTTGACACCTAAGGCTCGTGAGTTTTTGGCAAGATTGAAGGATATTCGGAAGGAGCAAGAAGCTGACCCATGGATGATGATGATGATAAAATTCTATAGGAAGGAGTTACAACCAAATTCACCGGAGTACCGGGAAGCCAGTGCTAATCAAGCGAGATTTCACTACTTGAATAACTTGTTACATAAGTACGTGGATGAGCATCATACTAAACTGCGGATCTTAGTTCCAGCATCACTACAGAGGGGATTAACTTGGCATGTTCACGAGAGCCTAGCACATATCGGCACGGATAAGACTGAAGCTACGATAGGGGAGACCTTTACTTGGCCCAAGATGAGATTCACCATTGTTGAAGTAATTAGAACGTGTGACGCTTGTCAGCGCACAAAGCCGAACAACTTTATTCTGAAACAACCTCCAAGACCACTATTACCGCAGAAACCATGCGAGATGCTCGCGATTGATTGCTTTGGTCCTTTAGTAAAAGGAAAGCGTGGATGCCGACACCTCTTGGTATGTGTCGATGTATTTTCGAAGATGGTCGTGCTATGTCCTATTCAGAAGACGACATCAAGACAAGTCCTTAGTCGAATTAAGAACAAAGTCATTCCGATGCTTGGGAAGCCGGAATCCATTCTATCAGATCACGGTACCTATTTCACAAGCAATGTTTTTAGGCAAGGTTTGGAGAGCCTAGGAATAAGACACATATTTTCAAGTATTCGTCATCCTTGTGGAAATCCGAGCGAAAGAACAATTCGCTGTGTCGCTAAATACTACAGAGTAATGATTCCTAACGAACACAATAAATGGGTAGACAAAGTAGGGGAAATTGAGATGTGCATGAACACTACTAAGCACGAGTCGACGGGTCAAGTCCCACTGATTGTACACCACAACAGGTTGCCGGAAAGAACTTGGGACAAGATCATTCCTTGCCCAAGGGATCCATTATTAGCGCATGATTTGCGAATCCAGCGAACGAGGGAGCACATGAGGAACCAAGCGGACCGAAGGCTGAGACGGTACCGAGGAAAGAAGTTTCACCGAGAGTTACAAGAACAAGAATTAGTGCTGGTTCGTAGACCACCAATCTCCGACCCTAAGAACAAAGTCTTCGCCAAGTTCTGTCCGAAATTCATTGGCCCGTTCCGGGTAATTAAGAATCTGGGTAACAATGCCTACAGATTAGAAGAAGTGAGCACTGGTGCAAAATCTGTTTTTAATAGCGCCAATTTGAAACCGTACTACAGAAGGGAACCATTTGATGATTAGGAAAGATGATATGTGCAGAATCTGTATTGCCAAAAATTTTTTTTTTGAGAGCAAACACTCAAATCCACGGGGAGCGCGTGAGTACGCACTTTGTTTGTAAACAACGAGCAGCTGAGACGACGGGAGTGGCAACTACGTGAGGAGAAGGGGGAGACCTAATGAAAATATGAATGACATTCCAGCGAGAAGGGAGCACACTAATTGAGTCAGAGGGGCATACACTCGAGCAGCTGAGTGAGATTTAAAGAGATGTGTTGTTACTACAGTGGATTTTGTTTTTGAAATCCAAACCAATAAATTGTTTCGAATTTCAAAACCTTGCTGAGGATAAATGAACCCTTATTGATCTTCGATAAATAAGTATTCATATTTATTATTATTATTACTACGGCCTAGGCAGCACATAAGGAAGTCGACTTGGATATTAGGGAGGCCAGCATTTCGTAATGATTGCAACAGAAGCTGAGTTGGTAGCTATTCCTGGGGGACGGCCAGAATTAGTCGAGTTCAAGGCCAAATTGTGCAACTACTGTACCAAAATTGGAGACATAAAGGAAGAATCACGAGGTCCTCTCAACGAACTTACGATTGAATCAGCCAATCGCAAGAGACCAAGCCGTGACCACGAGGTGGACGGCGTCAGTAGTAAAAAGCGCGCGGAAGTGTGTATCTAAGGAACCGCCGAACGGATTAATCTCCGCTCGAGTAATTTGAGACGTTGGATTTATTTGGAGAAGAATGACACTAGCCCCATCTTTGTGAGACGAAAACTCTGGAAGTTTTTATCCGACTCCGCCCCACTCCACCGCCCTTGTCAGTTTCTCATAAATAGTTTGGCCTGACGCTAATCTAAGACTATTCTTGTGGAGCCTTCAGAGGCATACTCCACGCCAGTTTGAGGTGTGATTTTGACGCTCGAATTTATCTAAGTCTTATTGTGTGGAGCCTTCAGAGGTATACTCCACGCCAGTTTGAAATGTGATTTTTACGCTCTAAAATCAGTGAAGCTAATTTCATTTTCTGAGCTCTGGGGAGCTAAAGTCGCAGCGTTTGCAGTATCGAATTTTAAAAGCTATAATACATTTTGTTCTAAAATCAACTAAATTGTGTGATCTAAATATTTCACGCCAGCGCGTGATAAACTGTAACATTCTTTTAAAGACGACGAGTTCAACTTTAAGGGGGAAGTATCGTATCACCCTAATTAGCGCTTACCAGAACCGAAGTCCACAAGACGGGACGGAAATACCGGACGAGATAGCGACTGCGAGTGCAGCCAGGATTTTGAACTTGTTAACGAGCCAGTGGCGCGGACTCGAGATGTATATTTTATGTATAAATTGTGTGTATTGTATGTGTGTTTTTATAGTGCGTATGTGCGATATAATTAGGGCCAGTCTTCGCTATTAATCGCAGTAGGACAATTGTGGGTGAACTGAGTAGCCTGCAAGCGATTATAGATAGGCAAATATTTAACATTGAACTTTTCTGCCAAGGAGTCGAGACCAAGATGATCAGCACGTGGTTTGAAGTTGGGATGAGCTTCAAGAAATCAACGCAGACGACTACTATGGAGTGCTAAATTGTCCATAGGGCAATGGGTTGAGGAGGATGTCCTTAGTCCTACATGCAGAAGCGGTGATGTACTAAAATTGGATTATTTCAATTATGTAGTTAGATTTGGCCGGGGAACTTTGTAAATAGTCATGTTTTTCTTTCTTGTTTTATTAGCTGTTTTTCTTGTACCGACCCTATATGTTTAAATGTCCGTTGGCGCGTGGCCAAAGTGTTTGTTGATATTTTGATTTTTTTGGAGTCATGTGTAATGTACGCGGCGTGCGTGCGTGATTTTTATCCTTGCAATTGCGGAACCCGTTACATTCGATAAATGGTGCTTTATTAACGTTAATATTTGAAATAGGAATGGGAGGAAATGATTGTAAAACATTTTGCTGAACAGGTTATTATTCATGTTAGGGTAGCCGAGTGCACCAACTTAAAAGTAATTGTAGAACACCTTCGTTCTAATTTTGATAGATTTTTCTTGAGTCCTTTTCAGGTGACTAGTCACGGCATAGAACGATGGCGCCAGCATGTGGATATTATTTGTGTCTTTTATTTCAGGGTCTGTCACAACCCACACGTGTGATTAAGTGTGTGTTGATGTGTCTAGTGTGTGTTGATTCTACGTGAGGAGGGGGTAGTTGTCCTACCGCCCTTATATATTTTTGCTGCTGTTGTATTTTAGATGGAAAGACAGAGTGCTCTTGGGAGACTGCTGATTCTTGTCCATATGTTTTTCTGACACACACGTATTATTGTGCTTTGGGGCACATTTCTTCGAGGTTCGACCCCATGTTCTGGGAGGTCGAGGTTATTGACACGTGGGTTGACAGACATGCAGAGTTCCACAAACCGCCCGTTTTGCCTGTGACTTATTTTGATAGGCAGTCCTATTTGTCCGACTGAACCCTGTAAGCTTTCATGTAGCAAACCTGTTCATTGTGATGGCTAATTTTTTAAGCCATAATTAATTGGGGAGTTCGCCATGTGTGTAACGGATTGTTGTACCTTGTATGGATAGGAATATTGTGATTAACGTAAATGTTGGCTGTTTGCCTATTGCTTTGTTGATGACTCGATTTCATGTAATTTTGTTTGTCACACCCGTGTGGTGTAGTGGTAGAGTATTTGTAAATTTTGACAGCGGTCATTTGAGTGTTTTTCTATTGGTCACGTGTTAATGTACTTGTGTTGATTTGTGTGAGAAGTCCTAAGTTTTTAGGCAGTAAATGTTGCTACGGCAATTCAAGTCCAATTTCACACGGAAATTTTGTGTTTGTTTATAGTAGGTTTAGGAAGTGTCGGTTTAATTTAAGTATTGTAGTTGTGTTCCCTCGTGTCGGTCTAGCTCTAGAAAATGCGGATTCGTTGTTTGAAGGGTCATTCTGGATGATAACGAATCACGCATTCAAAGTACACATCGTGATGCATGTAGAACGGCATACGCACTTATATGGTCACTTTTGTATCTTTTATTTAAGGACACTTGGTCCAGGTAATTAATCTCTCCAGAGATATCGCCCAATTTTTGTTTGGCATTTTTATTAAGCGGGAGTCAGTTGGGAGTTTTGTTGTTAATTGTTTATGTGTAAATATGGTGATTTGTTATTAAATTCAGTTGTGTTTTAACCCTGGCTTCACTCTTTCCTGCATGTTATTTTGTTATATGTTACCCTGCAAGTAAATGAAGCGCCCTGACAGCAACTTACGAATATGACCTGTTACGCCCCGAATCTGAGTCTCATATGCTTCTTTGCAAGGGTTCAATATATATCTTGAAAAAGATAATAAATGGATTTGCATTGCCTCCTACAGGGATATATAGAAAATCTTCGCTCCCGCTTTTAAATTTTAAACACTGCATTAGAGGCTCCTAAATACAGGTAGCGATATAGCTACGTTCAATTTCATAAACACTGGGCTCACAAATCACAAATCCCGTATAGTTAATTACAAATATCAGTGTGGTCGTTATTTCAGTAGTAACGAAGCTCTGTGGCGGCTATTGCCGTTTACGTAACACTTAATGCATCCCACTGTCACATTCCTCAATGTGAACTTACAAAATTGTGAACCAATCTATTTTACTGAAAAGAATGTCTACTCACGTCAGTGTCTAACGTCTCTGATGGAGCCGGGAATCGAACCCGGGGCCTCCGGATGAAAGGCAGGTGCGCTACCCTGTTCTTATTGTGTTCATATATATCTTGAAAAAGATAACAAATTGATTGGCATTGCCTCCTACAGGGATATATATAAAATCAGATGTCTTACCGTGAGGTTCAGTTGCCATGGAAACGGACTTGCCATTATTTCATCAGTTTATCAGAGTAAAGATAGTTTTCTGCGAATATCTTTGAAACGGTTGGTTTTAGGGCCTTAAAATGTGGTTTTCGGTGTCCCGTAGGGACCTACCGAGTATTGTTCCTTGCATCGAGGGGCGTAAAATGAGCTTTGTCCGGTCTTTTTGCGACAACTTCGATATTTTGTCCCGGTTGAGTATTTTTGCTGACTTTTCAGTTATGTTGCCTGTTCCACGGGAAACATGATTTATTTCCGGATGAAAGGATGCCTATATGTTATCCCAGGGTATAAGCTGTCTCCATTTCAAATTTCATCCAAATCCGTCCAGCCGTTTTAGTGTCAAGAGGTAACAAACTAACACACGGACACACAGATTTTCACAATTATAATATATATAGGGAGATAGGGATATAGGGATATAGGGATATAGGGATTGATGGGGATGTAGTAACTAAAGAATATACCATACATGCGCTAGATAATGTATTTGAAATTTAGAATAGTAAGAACACAAATAAGGAACATTTAGACAATTGTGTACCTTTAGTGGCGAATGTCAATGATGTACAATATGCTGCCAATA
Source organism: Meconema thalassinum (assembly GCA_946902985.2). NCBI lineage: Eukaryota > Metazoa > Arthropoda > Insecta > Orthoptera > Tettigoniidae > Meconema > Meconema thalassinum. The sequence goes on along the minus strand of OX336391.1, from coordinate 69,593,654 downwards.
GTTTATTTGTAGGAATGGCAATTCACACGACACACATTGAGCACACACAATATTCCTTGGCTGTACACTTGCTGCAAGCAGTCTTTTTGCAGGAATGGCACTTCACAAACGATTTGTTTCGTTTTCAATTGGACTTTACCTGACAACGAGTGCGCTTTCGCTGTCTCTCAGGAATCTCACCTGGAATAATGGTGCGGGCATTTGCAATCCTAGTTGATGCATATTTCTCAGCGAGCTCTTCACCCAGCTGCAGAATGAAGTCCCTGCGTTTCAGTTTCTTCACATTCAGTGCGTTGTACACTACCCAGGCATTTATTCCTGCCAAATCCAGCAAGTTGTAGAAGGTATGAACTGGCCAGCGCCTGGATGATGTCTTGGTTGAGTATTTGCGAGCCATTTGTTCGACCACATCTACTCCATATTTTGTGCCGTTGTAAAATGTGACTGTGTCTGGCCTCTTCTTTTTGTTACCAGGCTCAATATTCACATCAGGGTGCATAGTGCTGAGAACAAGAACATTTTTGTTGCTCTGTCCCTGATAAATTGTCAACGAAGTATCATGTTTTTTCAGTAGCACTGTGCTGTGCAACTTGTGTTTTGCCTTTTTCACACTTACTGGTACTTCCCTGCGAGCCTTGTTCAAGGTACCGACAAGACTTGTTGCATTTGATTTCAATGTTTCGGAGAGGGATAAGGTGGTGAAGAAACTGTCACATGTGACATTTCTTCCCTTCTTCATATAAGGTTCCATCAACTTCTTTATTAGGTCTAACATCATCTTTTCCGAGATACGGGAAAGCGTTCACAACATATTTGGAGTCTTTGTCCACCGCCATCCAATATTTCTGCCCATATTTGTCTGGTTTCGAGGCCATAAATTGCGTAAATTTACAGCGGCATTTAGAAGGGAAGAGCTGTTCGTCAACAGTTATATATTCCCCAGGTATATAGCTACACTGGGCTTTTACTATGAAGGCATACCAGATTTCTGATACCAATGCAAATTTGTCTTCTTTTATTATTTGTGACCTTGTAGACCTAACGTCAAATCTCAAGAAACGCATTATTTCTCTGAATCTATCACGAGCCATTGTTGCTTTTACAATAGGATTGCCCCACTTCTCTGACCACAATGAGTCCAGTTCTAGGCCTTTAGCTCCTATGGCACCTCGAATGTACATTATAGCAAGAAAGGCTTCCATCTCCTCAATCTTTAGACACCAATCATCTGACATCATTACACGATGTGCCTCTGTCTCAGTGCAAGTCACAATATGTTTCAAAATCTTGTCCGTGATCATAAGTCGCCAAACACTAACGCAAGTCTCATTCACGTTACGTTTAGCATGTTCAGTAGGTCCAGCGTGATCTCTGAACACATTTTGAGCTCCACGTCTACCAGCTGCAACATCATCAATTACCCCAACTTGCCATCTGGAGATACAATTTCTGTACCTATACAATTTCTGTACCTGCTGCAAGCTGAACCAGGCTCTCAACACAAACCCTGCCTTGTTTCAATGATGGCGCATGCTCTCTGTTGTCGTCAAATTGTGCAATTCCTAGACTGTTAGCGATGGCCTCCTCTTCCGATAAAGGAACGGAAGAGTGCTCCTGGCCACGCCTCCTCTGACGACTGCGAGAAGTCCCTGGCATTGCAAGACCTGATTAGATACAAAGATAATGTTTGTCTTAGTTTTTCCACCCGAAAATAATATTTACAGCAAGTAAAAATGCACCGGGCTATATAAACCTAATAGCTTCAACATAAATATAACAGTGATAAAGAAACTGTCAACTAAATACTTTTAGGCCTGAAATTTGCAATGAATCTATATATAGTCCATAAATAATGAAATGAAAGTTTAGAAATACATACCTGCCCTATCAGGATTTGCTACAGCTTCAAATGGCATGACATCATCTTCTGATGACGAATCTGAAAGTACGAGATCGAAAAATCCAAGGGATCCCCTTCAGATTCCCCATCTGAAATTTCATTTATGGCATCAATAATGTTCTGTTCAGTAGTAAGCCGTCGACGCGCGGACATTGACGACCATCCACACACTATGTATACACCGATACTGCAAAACTAGCAACCTATTGCACAACAAAGCGTGAGTAGTGTCCTAACTGCGCGATTGTTCAGATGTGACTAAGCGGTTTCGTACCTCTCCCTTCCTCCGCAGCCAATGAGATGTTGCCAGTTTGTGCACAGTATATGCTTGGAGAATCCCGGTGACACAAGGACTGAAAGTATAAGAAGCTAAATGGAAGAACAGATGTTAACATATTATTATCATCAATGATGGGTCTAATCTGAACCAGCCGCGGTTCTAGGTAAATCGGGATTTTTTAAACAGGGGGTTGCCCCCCCCCCCCCCGAAAAAAGTAATTATGTGTGGTTGTTAAAGAACCTTATTTATGAAAAGTCATAAAAATCTAGCACTTCAGGTAGAGACACAGAGAAGATAGAGAAGAAACAACTAACAGCTGGGTCACAAATGACCCAGCCGCGGTTCTAGTGTTAAAGGATTATTATTGTTAGATTATGGATGAATTTCAAACACAATGGAGAAAATACCAGTGTTTATTTTTCATTCTTATGCATTGGTGACAAATTGCAAAACTTAATAAATAGCCTACCGTACATATTCCATCAATAACCAAAAGTGAAGTTACCTTAAACAAGAAGTTCCGTGACGAACTAAAGAGCCTACTTTTCTTAAAATTATGTTTCATGCCAATGATTAATCAATAGGGGATATGAACCTATCTAGAATAATGACGAAATTAAGTTGGTAATATCGAAATGTCAAATTAGTTCGAAAAATACCTGGTATAATGTAGCCTAATAGAGCACTACAGTTGGCAGCACTGGAGAGTGAATGTATTCTTAGTTTCATCTCTTAAGGTACAGAATACAGTGCACTCCCGATAATTCGCGTGCGGATAATTCGCTTTGCGGTTAATTCGCGGGTCTCCAAATATATTTTAAATAGAAATTCTCACGGCAACTAATCATCATGCTAAGTAAAGCAATCTCTCAGTCATTTAAAAGAATTTTCGTGCGACGCAATGCGTAAAGACGAAATCATTGACATTCGAGAAGACTGAACTGCGTTTCTCTGTGATGGAACAGTAGGCCTACTTCCGCAATGTTCGGAACATACGAGCAGGTTGCCGCGAGTGGTATAGCATAGATTTCCTTAATCTTCAAAGCCCAAACAATACAAGAGGAATGCGCTTTCACTGGGAACCTACCCTCCCTTTCCCAACAGCCACACTCAAAGGTCGCTGACCTGTGAGTTGTGAAGGGTGGATGCGCGGACAGCGTATTGTAATCAGCGATTATTGCGTAATGACGTAAACAGTCGCGAGACCGAGAGCGTGTTTGTTGGATGCTCTTCATGCAGTCAACCAGTCACGAGAGAAAAATACAGCAAGCTCTTGCCGACATCTGTAACGACGATAGTAGTGTGTTTGAGCCGGTTCCGCACCCTCCACCTCCACACCCTCCACACAAGATGGCGGCAGCCCGATAACTCCCGAACCCGTGGTCGGATTTTGACGAATGAGGTGTCATTGAACTCGGGCTAACACCCCCTTTCCAATGGACAACATATTTCCACCCCAAAATAAAACCTACCCCTACTAGGGGGTGAAATTGTATTTTTTTAGAGAATCTCTCTTTCCAATTGCAACATGTGAGAGTTTGAATGCTAATATGGAATGAAACGTTGTTCTACATAAAGTGCATATGTTCGGTGGAAAGCCACTATGAATTAGCATGCCCACTCAAGGCTTTTGTAAGAGGGTGGGGGAGCGGATCCCTATGGATGGGTTATTGTTGACAGGTCCCTGTGGACGGGTCATTGTTGCCGGGTCCTTGTGGACGTGAAATTGTATTTTTTTAGAGAATCTCTCTTTCCAATTGCAACATGTGAGAGTTTGAATGCTAATATGGAATTATTATTATTATTATTCTCGTATCAGAAACGTACATTGTAAATATATAACACAGTTATTATATTATCTTTGCCCAAAACTTGGCCACTTCCAGTGCTCTCTGTGTTCCCCAACGAAGATCTTCTTCCGTGCAGGATGCTGGGCACAGTCGACACTCAGTCATATGCTGAACAGTGTGGTCTTCTCCACAATCACATTGAATATCATCCTGGTCAATGTAACCCCATCTTGCCATATTAACCTTTGATCTGCCTACTCTAGAGCGCAGTCTATTCAGTGACTTCCAAGTCGTCCATTCCTCGTCGTAGCCAGGAGGTAGAGTTTCAGACACATTTTCCCAACCAGGGGGAAGGTTGGTCGTAGCCCTCCACATTTGCAACCTAGCTTTTTCAGCAGTGGTTCTAAGTTCCATTGATATTCTAAGGAAACTCTTCCTCGACTTCAGTCGTTGCGGTTGCGGTTCGTGTCCATACAGAGGATGAGTTCTTTCATGCTCCACTGTCTTTCGTTCCTTGTTCGCAGCTATTTCTCTTCGAACAGGGGGTGGTGCTATTCCTGCGAGGAGATAAAGCCATTCGACTGGAGTTGATTTCAAGCAACCTGTTATAATCCTGCAGGTATCGTTGAGAGCTACATCCACCTGTTTGGCATGTGTTGAATTATACCAAACAGGAGAAGCATACTCTGCTGCAGAATAGCATAGTGCCATTGCTGAAGTTCGGATCGTTTCAGGTTGACTACCCCACTGAGATCCAGCCAGTTTGCGTAGGAGATTGTTCCTGGAAGAAACTTTCGACTTGGAGTTCATGCAGTGCTTCTTGAAAGTAAGAGATCTGTCAAGTGTCACTCCTAGATATTTTGGAGCCTCACAGTGTTCCAGTTCGACCCCTGACCATACGATCTTTAACTTGCGAGCAGCTTCCTTATTTCTCAAATGAAAAGCACACACTTGTGTCTTTGAGGGGTTTGGCTTAAGCTGGTTTGTGTTGTAGAATCTGGAAAGATCTTTAAGGGCATTCGTGAGGGTGTTCTCCACTGATTCAAAATCTGCGCTCTGAGTGGCTAGAGCAAGGTCATCAGCATACAGGAAACTTCTGCTGTTCGGGGCTATAGGTTGGTCGTTTGTGTATATATTGAACAGGATTGGAGCCAGTACACTTCCTTGCGGGAGGCCGTTTTTCTGTAGTCTCCATCGACTACGCTGTCCTTGAAAGTCGACGAAGAACCTGCGATTTTGCAAAAGAGTGGCGATGAGCCTGGTTAGGCTAAAATCCTTGGTGAGGTTGTAGACCTTGACTAGTAGTAGCTGATGGTTGACAGTATCATACGCTGCTGATAAGTCGACAAATACCACTCCTGTCACCTTACGAGCTTCAAACCCATCTTCTATAAACTGTGTGAGATTTAGCAGTTGTCCAGTACAGCTTTTACCAGGGCGAAATCCAGATTGCTGAGGTATAAGTAAGGGGTCAATTACAGGTGATAGGCGATTTAAAATCAATCTTTCCAGCAGTTTGTAGAGGTGACATAGTAGTGCAACTGGTCTAAAGTTCTTTGGATTATTTCCTTCTTTGCCAGGTTTCAGCAAAGCGATCACTCGGCTCTTCCTCCATATCTTTGGAATTTGGCTTCTGCTCACACAGTTGTTGAAAAGTTGGAGAATCCATTTCTTTGTTGTTAAGCCAAAGTGTTTAATTTGCTCGGTCCGTATATCATCCAAGCCAGCTGATTTTCCATTTTTGCTCTGTTTGATAACCTTCTCTAATTCTTCCATGCTGAATGATGATGTGAGATCATTACTCTCCTCTTGCTCTTCTCTTTGCAATTTCGTTTTTTTTGATTTGTGGGTTGCCTTCCCGTTCAGCAGTAACTGATGTGCTATTTGGTTGGCAGTGATATTATGATGTGCAGTGGTCTTAGTTGGGTCATTGCTTAGACGTCTCAGAAGTCTCCATGCTTTATGACTGTCTTTTTTCAGATCCAAGTTTTCAATAGTTTTTATCCACTGATCCCTTTTTGTCTCTCTTATAGAAGAAATGAGCTTGTTTCCTGCTTCCACAGTTGCTTCACTGAAAGGATTTTCTTCAAATAAGTTGCTATATTCTACTAGTAGGGTGGCTTGATCTGATGTAAGCCCGGGAATATAAGATGTTCGACAGCCACGGGGGATAGACATCCTTGAACATCTCTTTACAGCCATGGTAAAGGTGTCATAACATTCTGGTACTGGTTCTATGAAAGATACTTCGGTGTCCAGCAATTCTGTAAACCTTGACCAGTCAGCCTTCTTAAAGTTGAATCTCCTCCGAAAAGATACCTTCTGTGGTCTTATAGCAGCGAATAATTGGCACATTATTGGTCTGTGCTGTGAGTTTGGTATTGGAGAACAGACAGATTTTACACACTGTTGACTGATACTGCTGCTGCCAAATATGAGGTCAGGATTGTAAGCTCGCCTCCACCTGCCGCTGTTAAAGGATCCAGGTAGTTTTGCATCATGGATTAAAGTCAGATGATTTATTTCTGCCCATTCTTGTACTGCTGTCCCATTCTCATCTTCGTGATCGTAACCCCAAACAGTACTATGGCTGTTGAAATCGCCGATCACAATCTGCACATGTTTATTTTCAAAATTGGATGGTTTGTTAATAATGAATTCAGCACCAGGTGGTTTATAAAAGGATGAGATGGTACAATTAGTTGTTTCTAGGGTGAGGATTTCAATGTTGTTTTCTTCTGTAAATGCTGTAGATACAATTTGAATATCAGGATGAACAAAGATAGCACTTCCATATTTATCATGTGGTCTTTCAATGGCGAGACGCATTCCGCGTATTTTTGGTCTGCGCATGTCACACCGTCTATGTGTCTCCTGTATGCACAGTACATGGCACTGGTGATGAGTGCATAGTTCTTGTAGCAGTTCTTCTTTGGCAGGTGTTATGCCTTCTATGTTAATAGAGATAATCGTTAACTGTGGCCCTGAAAAGGGCTCGAAAATGGATGTTTCTGTTGTGAAAGGATCAGCCGCCAGTGATTCAGTAGTTGACTGACGTTGCCCAGGATACGCCCGATTGTATATCATTTTCTTTGAATCACAATAAAAACACAATCTTCGGGGAGGCTCCTTTCGTTGTTCTACATAAAGTGCATATGTTCGGTGGAAAGCCACTATGAATTAGCATGCCCACTCAAGGCTTTTGTAAGAGGGTGGGGGAGCGGATCCCTATGGATGGGTTATTGTTGACAGGTCCCTGTGGACGGGTCATTGTTGCCGGGTCCTTGTGGACAAGTCCTTGTGGACAGGTCCTTGTGGACAAGTCCTTGTGGACAGGTCCTTGTGGACGAGTCCTTGTGGATGAGTCCTTGTGGATGAGCCCCTTTGGACTGATCCCTTTTGGACCGGTTCCTACGGACTGGCTCATGAATTTATTTAAATTATATCAAAGGGCCTAACTACATTTCGCGTGTGTTGAACTGACGTTGTTCACTAATCCCCCACTACTATAAAGGGATAACGATATGAAAGGAAAGTGGCGAAATACATGTGAACATACAAGGGTTCTAACTTGGTGGACGGATGTGTTCTAACGAGTCATTTGTAGTTGAAAGAGAATAATACATGTTCTTAAGATGTTAAAACTGGGGAGATGGCACGTGCAGTAAGACGTCTTGTTATTTCCTGTGTCATATTACAGACATGGCAGAGAGCGCGCAGATCTGTTGCTATGACTAACACTGCAGTAATTTGAAACCGCAAGTGTTCATTAAGACAATGGGTGATGATCATGCAAAGTTAACAGTTATTGGATATTACACAGGTGTTCCTTCCGGTGTCATGTTGCTGACATACCAGAGAGCGCACACTGCTGTTGCTATGACTGACGCTGCAGTAATTTGAAACCCCATATGTTGATTAAGACAGCAGTCATTGGATACCACACAGGTGTTCCTAGTGTACTTTGGACTCTCAACTGTATTGGGAAAGGAATTGCAATGATCTGCAAAAAACTGCTGACACGAGCGATGAGAGTTTATATAAGAGGGGTGTCATATATCTCCCAACTGTCAGTCTTTATTACTCGCTTTGAGTGAACAGTGCTCTATTACTGCTCAAGAGTTGTAAAAAAAAGCCGTTTTGGTAGAAAATCATTAAATTATTTTGCAAGGTAAGTACTTATTATTATTAATGGATTGTAGTCTTTTATTACTAATTGATGTTGAAGTTATTGATTGGAATGTATTGATTGATTGATTGATTGATTGATTTGTTTACAGATAATTGGGTACCTGTAGGTTACCAGATTCCTACAATCTGTTCATTCAGTGACAGCAGTTGATCAATTATAAAAAGGTAAGTGCCCCCTCTAATAACTTTTAAACAGTTAGAGTGATATTTTCCAATGTTCACTCCTACATGTTAGTGAAAATGGTATATTTGGCAGTCAAAAGATGGAACTACTTGACCATGGTGTGTAAAGCTAATTTTGTAGGTTAGATTTTGATTACCGCTCTATTAAGTCTGAATGTTCATTGCTAGGTGTCAGTGACAGAGGGAATATTTAAAGACTTAACCTCAGTTCACCTAACATAACCTAACTTTACCTAACTTAACCTTGTCACGTGACATGTTTTACAAGTTTAAACTTGTTTTAAGACTGGCTATGACGTCACACTTAGCTCACTTAACTGGCGATCGCTGGTTTCTATCACGTGACATGTTCTACAAGTTTAGACTTGCTTTAAGACTGACTATGACGTCACACTTAGCTCACTTAACTGGTGAACGCTGGTTTCTATCACGTGATATGTTCTACAAGTTTAGACTTGTTTTAAGACTAGCTATGACGTCATACTTAGCTCACTTAAATGGCGACTGCTGGTTTCTACCACTCTATCAAGTTCCAATGTTCATCGCTATGTGTCAGTGACAGTGGTATATAGTAACCCCAGTTAGAACTACATGAAGTTAGACTTGCTAGGAGTTCACAGATCGATTTAAATACCCTGCTATAACCATTGACTGGAATAGAATTAAACTATCTATATTGTACTTTTGTTTTATTTTTATTAACATTTATGATTTCTTTCTTTCATAGGTAATTTCGAAAGTGATCATCATGTTCAAGTGTGGTGACTGTAAGAAACAGTTCTCAAGACCTGACAACCTTCAAAGACACGCAAATGCTAAACATGACATTAAAGTGTTTGTGTGCAGTCATTGGGCTATGACATTTAACAGACAAGATAGTCTTGGACGGCATGTAAATTTAATGCATGTCAGTTCAGCACCTTTTCCATGTTCAGTTTGCGATCTTGGTTTTTCTGCTGTAAAGCGATATCAATCCCACATGGTTGAAGTGCATGGGGAACAACAGGAATTAAAAACTGTAAAACCATCAACTAGCACGGAACCTTTAAATGAATGTAATGCTCAAAAGCGTAAACGTTCTCAAGATTGTGAAAATAGTTGTGCATCAAAAAGAAAGAAGAATGGTGAACCTTCAATAACACATTGTGATGTATGTAATATTGATATACCTTCTTCAATCATTCATGGACATTTACGGAGTATTCATCATAAAAATAACACTTGCCATGAAAGAAATTCTGGAAATGTTCAACAAATTGGTAGTGCATTTAAAAGTCGAATTGCTAGTTATAGACTTCATAGTGAAGAAAAAACTCAAAGTATTGAATCATTTTAAAAAAATGTTCAACCTACTGTGTTTGGCTTGGTAGGTAATGTTTTATTAGAGCATAAAACAATTAAAATGAATTTTGAACTTTTTGGACTCTATGTAAAAACTGGGAGCGAAGGTGAAATTACAGATATCAAATCTTTTAATACAAAAAAAACATAATTGTTAGTGAATCAACTAATATTAGTGATATATACCAAAATATTTCAAGTGCTATCATTGTGAAGAGTGAAGAGTTCCAGGAAAGGGAGTCAGGCTGGGCGTTAGTTGAAGTACTTTATTTTGAAACCAACATGAATAAATATAATCCCCTTCGAGCATCATCATACGTTGATTTGCCAGCATGGATCAAACGTAAGCATGCTTGTGTAAACGTTATGAATAATGATGACGCATGCTTTGCATGGGCTGTAACCTCATCTCTCCATCCAGCAGTGAGGGACACGATGAGAACATCATCTTATCCTCACTATTCTTCAGTGTTAGATTTAAAAGAAATAGAATTTCCTATGGCGATAAAAGACATTCAACGTTTTGAAGAGCTGAACAATGTAAGTATTAATGTTTATGGAATTGAAAATAAGAGTATAGTTGGTCCTCTATATTATACTCAGTAAAAAAAGAATGCTCATGTAAATTTACTATACATAACCGAAGGTGAAAATGCTCACTATTGTTGGATAAAACATTTATGTAGACTTGTTGGTAGTCAACTATCAAAATACAAAGGTAAGAAGTGGTTGTGCGATGGCTGTTTGCTATATTTCAGAAAAGAGGACCAACTAACTCAACATCAAAAATGGGGGTGTAATCATGTTCGTACGGTATTACCGACTCCTAAAAATAACATTCTAAAATTTAAGGATTATGAGAAACAGCTTCGAGTACCATTTGTTATATATGCTGACTTCGAGGCTTTGCTAAAACCATTTAATACATGTTCATCGAATCCAGCCCAACCTTTTACCAACACTACTCACATTCATGAACCTTTTAGCTTTGCATATTATATTAAATGTAGTTATGATGACTCTTTAAATAAGTTTGAGCTCTATAGAGGACCTGATGCACCTAAAGTTTTTATGGAAAGGCTTGAGAAAGATGCCATCCGTATATCCTCTATTTTAAATACGATCATTCCAATGGAACCACTAACTTTATTAGAGCAAATGAATTTTGAAACTGAAACTAATTGTTTTATATGTGGTGAATGTTTATATACAGACAGGGTTCGCGATCATGACCATTTAACAGGACAATATCGTGGTGCTGCTCACCAAGAATGTAATTTAAATTATAGAGTAAGTAAATTCATTCCGGTCATTCTACATAACGGTAGCAAATACGATAACCACTTTATCGTTAAAGAATTTGGAGCTTCAGAAGTGAAATTGATGTGATTGCAAATAATAAGGAACAATACATATCGTTCACAAAATACATCAAAACTGACAATAAGAAAACCATTAAACTGCGATTTTTAGATTCATTCCGCTTTATGCCGAGTAGTCTTGATAAGCTGGCTAGTAATTTAAAATCAGATCGGTTTCATGAAATTCAACGTGTCTTTCCTAAATTTAACTGTATTTAAATATTTTCTTTATGCTAATTTAGATTTGCTGTATTCACTGAACATTGGTGTGAGAGGGAGGAAATAAAAACCATGCATCCAGATAATTATAAATTAGCCAATAGTTACTGTCGAGAAGAAATGAAAGGAGGGGGTGTGAGTCTGTACTGTAAAATGAATGTTAGATACCAGGAATTGGGGTGGGTTAATAGCTATGGAAGGGATCATGACTTTGATGTTGCAGGTATTTTAATTCAGCTGAATGATGATTTTGAAATATTTATAGCTGGAGTATATAGAGCCCCAAGTGAAAATATGGAAATATTCCTAAGACAGTTTGATTTACTTTTGAATAAAGTAGCCTAAAATTATAGAAATATGATAGTAGTCGGTGATTTCAATATAGAATTGTTTGCACATGACAGGTCCCTCGAGACATTCAAAGACTTCGTATTGTCATTTGGCTTTAATAATCTTGTCAAGGAGCCAACTAGGGTAACTAAACATTCTGAAACATTAATCGGTTACAATATTACTAACATGCTAGACGAATTAAGTAATTGCACTGTTGTGGAAAATTTTGTATCGGACCATCGTGGCCAGGAATTAAAAATTGCGTATCCTCATGAATCTCAATTAAATAAGTCTACATTGAAGTACACACGAAATGTTTCTAATAATTATGTAATGAAACTCACAGAAGAACATGGTAATGTTGATTGGGGGGAAGTGAGGAATATTAGGGATGTAAATGCTGCCTGGGAAAAATTCTGTTCTATTTTTTAAGTGTGTCTTAATTTATCCTGCCCATTAGTCAAAATAATAAATAGGAATAACCAGAGCACTAAAACAACAAAACTGTCTGATCTGTGGCATAGGAAAAAACAAAACATATTGATACTTTCGATAGCTACATGCAAACAGGATAAAGATATCTATAAAATTTAAAGTAGAATATTATGAAGAATTAAAAAAATTAAAGCACACGAATATGAAAATAGAATAACAAATTTTAACAACTTTGCCAAAAAAGTATGGCAAATAGCTAAAGATATTTCAGGTCTTAATAAAAGCAACACATGGTAAGATATTTCGATAAAAATCAATAACAATGTTGTTAATGCACCTTTACAAGTAGTAACTGCATTCAATGATTATTTCATTCAGCCACCTGTTTGGGACAGTGTAAATGTAAACAGTAATAGAGCAAAATGTAATGATCATATTGTTGTAGGAAATAAATGTGGTAATAGCAGTATAAAGCAAATCACATGTAATAAGTCAGTCTTCCTGAAACCAACTACCAAAGATGAAATAAGTACTGCGCCCGAATTCTTTAATCAGCACCTATATCCGCTGTGATGTAAAGGATTGCAGGAACATAGATACCCAGCTCAAAATAACTTACCGTGCCTGCTAGGTATAGAATTGGGAATTCGTGGATCATACAGAGTATAAAAATAGTACTACCAGACTAGTTACATACTTCTAATATTATTTACATTTAATAGCAAATCGAGAAACTCCGATCTCGAGGGGTGATAAGGTCAAAACTATAGTGGGCGCCTGTATCTAACTAGTAGTACCATTTACGACGATTATTAAATGAGTAAGCGGTCAGTTAAGATAAAAGAATTGGTAACAAGCAGACTAAAAAGTGCTTGAGACGTTTATTAACAAAGGACAATACATTTATGTCCCTAACAAAAATAAATGAAAATAATGTCCTAATTGACAAATCAAAAAAATTGACAATCTTCATGTTGCCCTGAAAATAAAGTGGAGAATTCGGCACTCCATTGAGCCCTTATTATCTCCTCGAAGAATATGCATTAATCTTGCATGTTATACAAACATAAGAATTTTAATACATATTTTAACCCTGTGAAGTTCCACTGAACCTTCACTAAATTCGTGAAATATGAAAAGACGGTGGTTTCAGACATTTCCCTAATCTATACAGTGCGTTTCATTCATATGAACCGTCGTTCCAAATCTAAATTAGCATAAAGAAAATATTTAAATGCTTAATTTATTTACAAATGTACAGAAATTCGGGGTCTGCACAAAACTTTTATATCTTTAATTAAGATTTTGAATGTTTTATTCCTTCCGCAACTTTTATGTGAGGCTATAACACTCATTTCAACATCCGCCACACCTTTTATAGGTTTTAAAGTAGTAACATACTAGACATATCATAAATACATTTGTGCCGAACGGTGAAGTTTAGCACTCTTCAAAAATTATCACACCAATCTGTGAATAGCTCCGATATTAATGAAATTCGCTGCAAAACTTTGAGTTACATACATAAACGTAGATATTAACCAAGTGCATGGCATCCTTCATCATTCCACACCTCAATTTCAAATTTGCATAAATAATTATTTTACTTGTTTAACACCCTGTACAGAATATTGCCTCAAAGCAATTAATGACTTCACACTCTCTGTGAACAAATCTCGGAAACATTTCTACTATGCCTCCGTTACGACAATGCGCGATTTCATTTACTCCAAACTTTCGCACGGAATTCCAAATATTAAATCCATTTCAATGCATTCTACATTAATGCAAGGAAAATCAGTATCTTTAGTTCATATTCACCTCAACTGTGAATATTTTTCAAGAAACACTCTAACAAAACTTCCACTATTCCTTATACAATTATTTCCGCGTGCTTTCAAATTCAAAAACTTCAAATAATTCTTTACAGCTTCTTAATCACCCTGTTGCTTTAATTTGTTAACTTTAATTTCACATTTAATTTCGTTGTAAAATTGCTATAACTTTCTGAGAATAGCTTGCACGAATTCATATTAAATAAAAATATAAACATATCCTATCTTCCTGAGAATTCAAAATACTGAATATAATTCAGTTAAGTCCATCCTGACTTACTTTATGACACTGGGTTGACTTGTAAAAGAACACCCTATCATTTCTTTCGATATTTAACACAAGTATCTTAATAATGAAGATTCTTGGAATCCTTCATGAAATATTTTAATCACAAACATTTCTTTGGATTATTAACGCTCTAATTATTTAATTTTACATATCTCAATGCTTTCAGAACATTATCTCAATTGGAAATATAATTTTATTCCATTACTTGACTTTCAGAATAGTTTTCAACAACTATCTGTTTCAACAAAGAATTTATGACATTTAATCATTTAACTTGACATATTTATTATAAAGATTTTCTTTTACAAAGGATTAGGCTTCGTGTAATAAAGAATTTATTGCACGCAGTAAATTTCTAATACTTTCGAAGTTTGCATTACATCATAAGCTTTCGAAACTTCCTGTACTTTCGCAAGTTACAAACTTTCTTGACATACTGTATTTCGACTTATCGACGCAATCCATCACTCTTATAGAACAGATTTAGATAACACTTCGCATGTTTGAACTACAATGAATTTACAATTTAATTTAACTTACTCAATTGCACTCATTCCAGGTTCCGTATTGACCATGTTAACATGAAATATAACATAAATTTCTCGCCAAATCAACAAGTTTTTCAGTTCCAATAAAGTCAACAGTAGTGATAAACATTTAAAATCGGGAGTTTATGAGCTCAGATGTAATTTTTGCAATTCAAATTACGCGGGACAAACGGGTAGGAACTTACGTACTCGTTTAGCTGAGCATGTTTCGGCCATAAAACACGGGAAGTTTTCAGCAATGGCGGTACACATGGAAGAAACGGGACATAAGTTCACGGACATAAATAATGACGTCAAAATTTTGCATTTTGGAAAATATTCATATCATTACTTATCAGAGGTCAAAGGAATGCAATAATCTAAACGAGGTTAATTTTGAAACGAATGTATTATTTGATTTATTAGCAGATTATTTAAATAATAATAAACGCAAACCACTTCTTCAAACCCCACCGCAATAGGTTAATTCCAACATACATTCCTGACTCTATTTATTTTCATGACGCCACACCCAATTACCTTCCTGGGATCTAGTTAGTGTTTTTCTCCGCTTTTGGCAAGGTTATACGACACTTGTGTGCATTTCAGCAACCCACGTTGAAACTAGCAATGAGTAAATGTGTCAGTGTTCCTTGTCTCATATTCATTACTTCAACTAATAAGTGTTTATTCCGTGAGTGATATTAATGTGTCTAATGACACAGGCCTAAGAAAAGAAGAACAAGAGAATAAAGATGAACTGTGTTTTTGTTATTTAGTGAGGTTATCGATGTTACATGATGTTTTACACCAATAAGTAGGCTGAGGAAGGAAACATTATGTGTTTTCGAAACATGTACCTGTAGAATTTTATGTAAGTAATAAGGATTGATTTGGCGAGAAATTTATGTTATACTTCATCTTTACTTACTGTCCAAAACGACTGAAATCTGCAATGAAAATAGCAATGAAACTTGAATTAACAATGAAATAATCTACACACCAAATATTACAGCTATAAGGAAAAGAAAGAAAATTTATGTTGGCCAACTACTTAATTAAACACAGAACATAGCTATTCTACTACATGTATTAAAACGTTTCATCTACCTTTGCTGCTGATGAAAGATTCTGCAATGGGCTACAGTGCCAAGCAAACAAGATTTGCCTGAGCCCTAGTCACAGCTGGTCGGACCATATGGTAGCTCGCCGCTTGTGCCATAACGGGTTAGCGAGGTCATTAGTCAGGCCGTTCACCTCACTCCTGCCGTCTGGCCTCCTACTGCACTCCTGAGCTCCCGCATGTTTGATGAAATCTTCAAGCGCGACACCCCTAATTACGACTGCATCTCTTGTTCTAGTAGAATCTTCCTTTGTAGTAAATGTTTGTATGAGCATTCCCAGATATAAACGGAATCACATATTGCAGCGTAGCTTAGTTCCTTAACTCCGAGTGTCGTGGACATGACCAGCCACGATATCCATCCACTCTGGATCTCACAATCTTATTGATGTAGTTAAACTCCCCTTCATAGCAAATTTAGCACATGGCAATCACTTGACTTTAAATTGAACAATTGCAGCTTCCCCTTTGCCAATCTATTGTCTGCATTTTATATACTGTTTAAATTTGAAGTAAAGTTTTTGTAGTATATTGCTTTTATAAATGCGAAGTTGTTCTGTAGAATAACAAGCAGTAATAGAATACTATGTTTTGCTGCAAGCTCTTGCTGTCAGCTGCGTTATAAATGTGCAGTGTTCTATTGAAGAACGCGTTTGTACAAATGTGCTCAGCTATGAGCGATACTGTTTTACGAAATGAAACACTCGACTAGTCCGGCCTTCGAACTTGGCTTGCCGGGTGGAGATGAGTCTCCTCACTGGTGTAAGCCTTGCTGGCCTCGCACTCTCACTTATAATAACGTGCTACTAATAAAGCACAACTTCTGGTCTCACTCGGACCTGATATGAGCAGAGAATGAATTCTTGGTGTTCTCACCAGCGGCGTCAAGTCTCCGCTCTCCTCCCCACTCTTGCGTTGTGACGTTACTCATTGCTTCTCCTAACGCGGCGCGCACGTGCCGTTTCCACCCCTCTCTGGTGACGACATCACGTTCCACCGGAAATAATGTCCGTGGCTTTACTCGCGTGGGCCTGTCTTCTTCGATAAATGTTCTTATTTAAACAATTCTAGGGTTCTCTAAATTCACTCTGGCCTTCTGTAATCTCATATATAATCCAAAACTGACTCATCACCGCAGGGCTCAAACCACTAGACCGAGAAAGCTGAAATTTTGCATGTTGGTTGATCCGAGTATGTAAAGGCTCACTAAGAAACGGTTTTTGAAAATTCAATTTGTAAGTGACTTTTTTCGGCCCTTTGGCATTGACAATCCAAAATTTAGTCATCGACGCAGGGCTCAAACCACTAGAACTAGAATGCTGAAATTTTGCATGTTGGTTGATCCGAGTATGTAGAGGCCCACTAAGAAACGGTTTTTGAAAATTCAATTTGTAAGTGACTTTTTTCGGCCCTTTGGCACTGAGCAAGGACAGTCGGTTCAAATTTCGGATTTAGCTCATTTTAAGCCACCAGATACGAGAAACAATACTCGTAGGTCCTGTAGGGACCCCGAAACACACTTTTTAAGTTCCTAAAATTAACGGTTTCGGAGATATTCCCAAATAACTGTGTTCCCTCTGAGAAACAGATCAACGTCACTATGGCAACCGCTGAAATATCGAAGACCGGGGATAGTTTTCTGGCAATATCACGAAAACCGTTCGTTTTAGTGCCTTAAAACGCTGGGTTCGGTTCCCACTTCTTCGAAGTGGAAACCACGAACATTGCTCCTCACATTGATACGCGCAAAAAGAGCTATAATCCATATTTCTACGAGCAAATCGACTTGGAAAGTCTCATCTCTTATATATAATGCAAAACTGACTCATCACCGCAGGGCACAAACCACTAGACCGAGAAAGCTGAAATTTTGCATGTTGGTTGATCCGAGTATGTAAAGGCTCACTAAGAAACGGTTTTTGAAAATTCAATTTGTAAGTGACTTTTTTCGGCCCTTTGGCATTGACAATCCAAAATTTAGTCATCGACGCAGGGCTCAAACCACTAGAACTAGAATGCTGAAATTTTGCATGTTGGTTGATCCGAGTATGTAGAGGCCCACTAAGAAATGGTTTTTGAAAATTCAATTTGTAAGTGACTTTTTTCGGCCCTTTGGCACTGAGCAAGGACAGTCGGTTCAAAGTTCGGATTTAGCTCATTTTAAGCCACCATATACGAGAAACAATACTCGGAGGTCCTGTAGGGACCCCGAAACACACTTTTTAAGTTCCTAAAATGAACGGTTTCGGAGATATTCCCAAATAACTGTGTTCCCTCTGAGAAACAGATCAACGTTACTATGGCAACCGCTGAAATATCGCAGACCGGGGATAGTTTTCTGGCAATATCTCGAAAACCGTTCGTTTTAGGGCCTTAAAACGCTGGGTTCAGTTCCCACTTCTTCGAAGTGGAAACAACGAACATTGCTCCTCGCATTGATACGCGCAAAAAGAGCTATAATCCATATTTCTACGAGCAAATCGACTTGGAAAGTCTCATCTCTTATATATAATCCAAAACTGACTCATCACCGCAGGGCTCAAACCACTAGACCTAGAAAACTGAAATTTCGCATGTTGGTTGATCCGAGTATGTAAAGGCTCACTAAGAAACGGTTTTTGAAAATTCAATTTGTAAGTGACTTTTTTCGGCCCTTTGGCATTGACAATCCAAAATTTAGTCATCGACGCAGGGCTCAAACCACTAGACCTAGAAAGCTGAAATTTTGCATGTTGGTTGATCCGAGTGTGTAGAGGCCGACTAAGAAACGGTTTTTGAAAATTCAATTTGTAAGTGACTTTTTTCGGCCCTTTGGCACTGAGCAAGGACAGTCGGTACAAAGTTCGGATTTAGCTCATTTTAAGCCACCAGATACGAGAAACAATACTCGGAGGTCCTGTAGGGACCCCGAAACACACTTTTTAAATTCCTAAAATGAACGGTTTCGGAGATATTCCCAAATAACTGTGTTCCCTCTGAGAAACAGATCAACGTTACTATGGCAACCGCTGAAATATCGCAGACCGGGAATAGTTTTCTGGCAATATCACGAAAACCGTTCGTTTTAGTGCCTTAAAACGCTGGGTTCGGTTCCCACTTCTTCGAAGTGGAAACCACGAACATTGCTCCTCACATTGACACGCGCAAAAAGAGCTATAATCCATATTTCTACGAGCAAATCGACTTGGAAAGTCTCATCTCTTATATATAATGCAAAACTGACTCATCACCGCAGGGCACAAACCACTAGACCGAGAAAGCTGAAATTTTTCATGTTGGTTGATCCGAGTATGTAAAGGCTCACTAAGAAACGGTTTTTGAAAATTCAATTTGTAAGTGACTTTTTTCGGCCCTTTGGCATTGACAATCCAAAATTTAGTCATCGACGCAGGGCTCAAACCACTAGAACTAGAATGCTGAAATTTTGCATGTTGGTTGATCCGGGTATGTAGAGGCCCACTAAGAAACGGTTTTTGAAAATTCAATTTGTAAGTGACTTTTTTCGGCCCTTTGGCACTGAGAAAGGACAGTCGGTTCAAAGTTCGGATTTAGCTCATTTTAAGCCACCAGATACGAGAAACAATACTCGGAGGTCCTGTAGGGACCCCGAAACACACTTTTTAAGTTCCTAAAATGAACGGTTTCGGAGATATTCCCAAATAACTGTGTTCCCTCTGAGAAACAGATCAACGTTACTATGGCAACCGCTGAAATATCGCAGACCGGGGATAGTTTTCTGGCAATATCTCGAAAACCGTTCGTTTTAGGGCCTTAAAACACTGGGTTCAGTTCCCACTTCTTCGAAGTGGAAACAACGAACATTGCTCCTCGCATTGATACGCGCAAAAAGAGCTATAATCCATATTTCTACGAGCAAATCGACTTGGAAAGTCTCATCTCTTATATATAATCCAAAACAGACTCATTACCGCAGGGCTCAAACCACTACACCTAGAAAACTGAAATTTAGCATGTTGGTTGATCCGAGTATGTAAAGGCTCACTAAGAAACGGTTTTTGAAAATTCAATTTGTAAGTGACTTTTTTCGGCCCTTTGGCATTGACAATCCAAAATTTAGTCATCGACGCAGGGCTCAAACCACTAGACCTAGAAAGCTGAAATTTTGCATGTTGGTTGATCCGAGTGTATAGAGGCCAACTAAGAAATGGTTTTTGAAAATTCAATTTGTAAGTGACTTTTTTCGTCCCTTTGGCACTGAGCAAGGACAGTCGGTACAAAGTTCGGATTTAGCTCATTTTAAGCCACCAGATACGATAAACAATACTCGGAGGTCCTGTAGGGACCCCGAAACACACTTTTTAAATTCCTAAAATGAACGGATTCGGAGATATTCCCAAATAACTGTGTTCCCTCTGAGAAACAGATCAACGTTACTATGGCAACCGCTGAAATATCGCAGACCGGGGACAGTTTTCTGGCAATATCACGAAAACCGTTCGTTTTAGTGCCTTAAAACGCTGGGTTCGGTTCCCACTTCTTCGAAGTGGAAACCACGAACATTGCTCCTCACATTGATACGCGCAAAAAGAGCTATAATCCATATTTCTACGAGCAAATCGACTTGGAAAGTCTCATCTCTTATATATAATGCAAAACTGACTCATCACCGCAGGGCACAAACCACTAGACCGAGAAAGCTGAAATTTTTCATGTTGGTTGATCCGAGTAAGTAAAGGCTCACTAAGAAACGGTTTTTGAAAATTCAATTTGTAAGTGACGTTTTTCGGCCCTTTGGCATTGACAATCCAAAATTTAGTCATCGACGCAGGGCTCAAACCACTAGAACTAGAATGCTGAAATTTTGCATGTTGGTTGATCCGGGTATGTAGAGGCCCACTAAGAAACGGTTTTTGAAAATTCAATTTGTAAGTGACTTTTTTCGGCCCTTTGGCACTGAGCAAGGACAGTCGGTTCAAAGTTCGGATTTAGCTCATTTTAAGCCACCAGATACGAGAAACAATACTCGGAGGTCCTGTAGGGACCCCGAAACACACTTTTTAAGTTCCTAAAATGAACGGTTTCGGAGATATTCCCTAATAACTGTGTTCCCTCTGAGAAACAGATCAACGTTACTATGGCAACCGCTGAAATATCGCAGACCGGGGATAGTTTTCTGGCAATATCTCGAAAACCGTTCGTTTTAGGGCCTTAAAACGCTGGGTTCAGTTCCCACTTCTTCGAAGTGGAAACAACGAACATTGCTCCTCGCATTGATACGCGCAAAAAGAGCTATAATCCATATTTCTACGAGCAAATCGACTTGGAAAGTCTCATCTCTTATATATAATCCAAAACTGACTCATCACCGCAGGGCTCAAACCACTAGACCTAGAAAACTGAAATTTAGCATGTTGGTTGATCCGAGTATGTAAAGGCTCACTAAGAAACGGTTTTTGAAAATTCAATTTGTAAGTGACTTTTTTCGTCCCTTTGGCACTGAGCAAGGACAGTCGGTACAAAGTTCGGATTTAGCTCATTTTAAGCCACCAGATACGAGAAACAATACTCGGAGGTCCTGTAGGGACCCCGAAACACACTTTTTAAGTTCCTAAAATGAACGGTTTCGGAGATATTCCCTAATAACAGTGTTCCCTCTGAGAAACAGATCAACGTTACTATGGCAACCGCTGAAATATCGCAGACCGGGGATAGTTTTCTGGCAATATCTCGAAAACCGTTCGTTTTAGGGCCTTAAAACGCTGGGTTCAGTTCCCACTTCTTTGAAGTGGAAACAACGAACATTGCTCCTCGCATTGATACGCGCAAAAAGAGCTATAATCCATATTTCTACGAGCAAATCGACTTGGAAAGTCTCATCTCTTATATATAATCCAAAACTGACTCATCACCGCAGGGCTCAAACCACTAGACCTAGAAAACTGAAATTTAGCATGTTGGTTGATCCGAGTATGTAAAGGCTCACTAAGAAACTGTTTTTGAAAATTCAATTTGTAAGTGACTTTTTTCGTCCCTTTGGCACTGAGCAAGGACAGTCGGTACAAAGTTCGGATTTAGCTCATTTTAAGCCACCAGATACGAGAAACAATACTCGGAGGTCCTGTAGGGACCCCGAAACACACTTTTTAAATTCCTAAAATGAACGGTTTCGGAGATATTCCCAAATAACTGTGTTCCCTCTGAGAAACAGATCAACGTTACTATGGCAACCGCTGAAATATCGCAGACCGGGGATAGTTTTCTGGCAATATCTCGAAAACCGTTCGTTTTAGTGCCTTAAAACGCTGGGTTCGGTTCCCACTTCTTTGAAGTGGAAACGACGAACATTGCTCCTCACATTGATACGCGCAAAAAGAGCTATAATCCATATTTCTACGAGCAAATCGACTTGGAAAGTCTCATCTCTTATATATAATGCAAAACTGACTCATCACCGCAGGGCACAAACCACTAGACCGAGAAAGCTGAAATTTTTCATGTTGGTTGATCCGAGTATGTAAAGGCTCACTAAGAAACGGTTTTTGAAAATTCAATTTGTAAGTGACGTTTTTCGGCCCTTTGGCATTGACAATCCAAAATTTAGTCATCGACGCAGGGCTCAAACCACTAGAACTAGAATGCTGAAATTTTGCATGTTGGTTGATCCGGGTATGTAGAGGCCCACTAAGAAACGGTTTTTGAAAATTCAATTTGTAAGTGACTTTTTTCGGCCCTTTGGCACTGAGCAAGGACAGTCGGTTCAAAGTTCGGATTTAGCTCATTTTAAGCCACCAGATACGAGAAACAATACTCGGAGGTCCTGTAGGGACCCCGAAACACACTTTTTAAGTTCTTAAAATGAACGGTTTCGGAGATATTCCCAAATAACTGTGTTCCCTCTGAGAAACAGATCAACGTTACTATGGCAACCGCTGAAATATCGCAGACCGGGGATAGTTTTCTGGCAATATCTCGAAAACCATTCGTTTTAGGGCCTTAAAACGCTGGGTTCGGTTCCCACTATTAACCACGAACGTTGTCCTCGCATTGATACGCGTAAAATGAGATATATTTTATTTATAGAGGTTGCTTTTGTGGCTCGGATACGATCGTGATTTTGAGTCTATTTTTATACTCTTACGGCTGGTTGTTGTAAGCGAGTTTTCAGAAGTTTACTCGAATTTACAATGTGAAGATACTTTCTATTTTGCACGGTATGATTTCATTTTCTTTATAAATTTGTTTTTTGTTAACTGAATATTTTTGTTTGCCAATTTTGATCTGCTCTTTTTCGTTTTTAACCATGATCTGCAACGTATATTCACAGTCGAATGTGTCGTATTCTACCGGCTGTCACGCTAACTATTATTGTTTCTTAAATTATCTTACTGAGGAATTGGGCAATCTTATTTGAATAAAGTTGGTATTTTGTCTTTCACGGCCATTGAATCCCCGCACAAGGCACGGCTTAAACATAGAAAAGTTGCTGAGTTGTACTAATGGACTAATGGTGCAGCGGAAAAGAGGATAATTGAAGCTTTTGAAATGTGGTGATACAGGAGAATGATGATCAGATGGGTAGATAGGGTAACAAATGAAGAGGTATTAAGACGAGTGGGAGAGAAGAGATTTTTCTGGCGACTGCTAATGAAGAGAAGAGATAGGAGGGTAGGTCACATATTATGACACCCAGGAATAGCAAGCTTACTGTCGACCCAAATATTATGTGCACTCGAGTTTGAATGTTGTTTATGAAGTAACCAATAGACCTTCATAAAATCCAATGACATCATCATTTTCGTCGTTCGATTTTACGTTACTTCATGTAGGTTTGGAATTTTTAATTTATATTTTAATATTTTTTATCGCAGTTGAAGCACAAAAAGTGCCCGTTTTTAAGCGTGTTTCAACCATGCGTCACATTTAAGAATTATTATCTCACAAACCCATCATCAGATCGAATCCAAATTTTAACACAAAATACATTGGAATGTTGTATAACGGGTTTATTAATTTCAAAATTTTGTGTGTTCAAGAACGAATGTTGTTATCATTTTTGTAAGGTAACTCTTTCTCGGCTCGGGGTCGTTGGAAAATGTAGTTCTTGGTTGCGTTGTAATCCTTATACATCAGAACGTTATGCTGTATGACTGTGAAATAGGTAAATTAATTCACTTATTTTATATCGGTTTGTATTTGTACGGAGAATTAAGACATGGTTCACCAGCTAGCCGCTCCGGGAAATGCTGTACAGCGTTGCTGATATGGAGCCCATCACTTCCGAGCGAGACGCACCATGACGCGTGATGTAGCCCATCTTGGCAATGATGTACTGCTTTCACCGGAGCGGCTAACTGGTGAACCATGTCTTAATTCTCCGTAAAAATACAAACCGATATAAAATAAGTGAATTAATTTACGTATTTCACAATCATACAGCATACCGTTTTGATGTATAAGGATTACAACGCGATCAAGAACTACATTTTCAAACCATCCCGAGCCAAGGAAAAGTTACCTTACAAAAATGATAACAACTTTGTTTCTTGGACCCACAAAATTTTAAAATTAATAAACCTGTTATACAACATTCCAATGTATATTGTGTTAAAATGTGGATTCGATCTGATGACGGGTTTGTGAGATAATAATTCTTAAATGTGACGCATTGTTGAAAATCGCTTAAGAACGGGCACTTCTTGTGTTCCAACTGTGATAAAAAATATTAAAATATAAATTAAAAATTCCAAACCTACATGATCTAACGTAAAATAGAACGACGAAAATGATGATGTTATTGGATTTTATATAGGTCTATCGGTTACTTCACAAACAAACTTCAAACTCGAGTACATAGTTTGGTCGACAGTAGTTATGGATGGGAGGGTCGCGGACTAGAACTGTAGGGGTAAACCAGGGTTACACAGATTGCCTCGGATGTAGGGTGTGGTAGCTATGTAGAAATGAAACGATTAGCTCAGGAGAGGGAGACATGGAGGGCTGCATCAAACCAGTTAAAAAACTGAAGACTCAAACAACAACAATCAGGAATTTTAATTACTTAGAGAGGCATGTGGGGCAAAAGGGTCGTTAGAGAATTTCAATCCCTGGGTTGGAACACTGGAAGAGACTGCATAGTGTACATCAGCGGCCAAGGTGAGAGATATTTAACTATAGGTCTATTAATAGGGATATGTTTACGTTCAAATCATCAATTATTATGGCCAAATTACATCCAGAATAGCTTAAGAAAAGATTACTTTTAATTCCCCATATTCCGATAGATTTGCCATTCCAGTGTGCAAGAGTGCAGTTCCCTCTTCAAACAATATTCGCAATTTCTTTAACAAAGCGCAATGACACACACTTAACAGTAGCACGTGTACATTTAGACAAAACCATTTTTTCCCATGGCCAACTGTATGTGGCGTGCTCGCGAGCATCCGGACAACAAAATCGTTATGTCTCAGCAGAAGATGTCAAAACCAAAAACGTAATTTTAAAATGTGTTAACATATTGTAACATCGAACCCTGCAGACCTTCACAACTCTATAACATTCCCACTTTGCTGATCATATCAATATATTGTATGTATCAGATAATTCAGAATTATAATGGACACACCTATAGCCGCGATTGCTGTAATAGAATAGACCAATCATCAGCAATAATGCATCGTCCCCATTGTCTTGATCGCGGGCGAAGCCACGGGTACCTGCTAGTTGTTTATAATTTCTTCAAAACATGACGATATACTTATTTACCGTATAAAATACTCATATATTTGATTTTATTTTATTTATGAGATTTTAATGTCACACACATAAAAATCATGTGTCCCAGTTCGTATCTCGGCTGAATCATGGTCATAGCCTCAAATAAATTCGGGCGCAATTCCCCTTTGCCAATTAATGTAAAGTATAGCCTGTACTTTCTTTAACAACGTTTTCTCATTACTCTTGGGACTGAATTTATTTCTTTAACGTATATTGGGATAAAATCTCTTCAACTGGGAGTGATTGAATTTTCCTATAGATATATCATCCTCAATCCTCGCAATTAAATAGCAATTATTCCCATGTACTCTTGCTACTTTAAACGGGCCTCTAAACAAGCTGGAAAATTTTATATATACTTTCTTCAGTACATCAGCCTTCACGGGGATCCTCACTAAGACTAGGTCTCCCTCTCTTAGTGGTCCGCTGAATCTCTTCCCTTGGGATCGCTTCAGTCTCTTCTCCGCCTCTTTATTTAACTGTTCCCGCGCTGAATCTATCCTTTGGTCCATCGGTGGTTCGTTATCGTCCCGAATGTTGAAAATTCCGTTCTACGGTCGAATAGGTTTCTCATCGAAGTGTAGCATGAGCGGAATTTCATTCATACTTTCGTGCCGTGTATTGATGATGCTGCAAAATTCAACTAGGGGTACAATCTTTACCCAATTTGCATGGTTAACAGCATTGTACAGACGAATGTACTTTGAAAATTCAAGCATAATACGTCCTACTGGATTCATCTCTGGACTGCAAATGGACGAGAATAGATGGATAATATCCAGTCTATCCATAGCTCCTTGAAATTCTGCGGAAGTGAACTGTTTTCCGTGATCTGTCAAAAGTCTCTCTGGCCTCCCCAGCTTCGGATTAATGTTCCGCTCTATGTGATGTAAAACAGTCTTCGTTGTGGCTTTCTGCATGGGGTTAAGCATCATAATCCTGGAAAACACATCCATAGTGACTAGCACGTACAGGTTTTTCTCTATCAGTCTTAGGTGCAGGCCCAAAAATATCCTGACTGGATAATTCCAGCGGTCTTGTTGGAATTATAGCCTTAGGTGGTTCCTTCAGTAGTTCAGAATTGTACTTGTTCTTCTGACAAAGTTCACAAGATCTGACCACTATGGCTATCGACTCTCGCATGTTGATCCAATAAAACTTTTCTTGTGTGGTGTAAGAGGTTTAATCTACTCCTCCGTGACCTATGCTTTTATGCACTAACCATATTAGTGGCACAATAAGCTCTGGTGGAATAACAATTCTCATGTTTGTGTGTCCTGCATCTATATATTTGCACACAAGTTCATCTACAAGAATAAAGGGAGTGGCTCTCTTCCTTGTTTCAAAGTACAGCGAATGTCGCATTGTCATTCTTCCTGTCAGGAAACGATATATATTCCTCAAAGGTGCATGTCTTCTCTGGAATAACGCAATTCTCCTCAACTGTCCAACGTTTCCTGGTCCTCAGCATCAGTCTGGATTACATTGACTCTGATGTTGCTCTCGGTAGTTGGGTTCCTTGAAAGAATATCTGCCAGTATTGTCTTTCCCAGGAACATGGACTATGGTTGCATCAAACTGCTGCAAAAAATGGTCCATCTGGTCATGCGGTCGCTCGACAAATCTGGCTTTAGCATGAACTCCAATGCTTTGTAATCAGTCCGGTTTAAAATTTTATGTCCTAGCAATATCTTTCTCAATTGCTGGGGAGCATTTATGACAGCTAAGGCTTCAAGCTCCGACGTGAAGTATTTCATTTCGTGAACTCGTAATTTCCTGCTACTAAATGAAATGTAGTGTTTATTGCCGTCTTGATCCTTCTGATACAAGACTGCGCTAATACCTATTCGTGATGCGTCGGTATCTATGAGGATTGACCGCTCAAAATCAGGGTACTCCAGTTTGATGTTATTCTTTAACATATATTTCGCTAAAATGAAGGCATTCTCTGCGGCTGTGTCCCACTTCCATCGATTGTTCTTTTTGAGCAGTTCATGGTGAGGTGCAATGATCTCTGAATATCGAGGGCAGTGACTGCTAAAAAATTGGCAAAGTCCCTCAAAAGCTCTAATATCTCGAATCTTTTTAGTCTTTGGATATTTCAGAATTGCTTCAATTTTATCCTCGTTCAGGTGGTATCCGAATTTATCGATGGTGTGTCCAAGGAAATTAATATTTTCCTGAAAGAAGTGACACTTATTGTATTTCACTTTTATGTTGACTTCCCTAAGATTCTCAAAGAATTTCTTCAGATGCAGAAGGTGTTGCTCTGGCGTCTCTGGAGATATTATGATGTCGTCAACATAACAAATGGCAAATTCTTTTACTTCTTCGTGTAGCTTATCATCCAAGACTCAGATAAGTGCTGGACTTGAATTTACCATCCCGAATGGTACCCTGTAGTACACATAACAGGTCTGGTTAAACATGAACCCTGTTTAACATTTGCTGTCTTCCGTGAGTTCTATTTGATAGAACGCCGCAGTTAAGTCTATGACGGAAAAACAGGTCTTATTCTTATATTTTCGCAGTAGTTCCCTTACCTTAGGTGGCCTGTCATATTCTTTCTGAAGTTATAGGTTAATACTTCTGGCATCTAAACATAACCTTAGGCTTCCATCTGCCTTCTTAACGACTGTGATGGGGATTAAATAAGGAGTGGCTTGCTTCCTTATAATCCCATCTTTTTCCATACCCTTTATCAGCTCTGTGACTTCCGCCTGATACTTCTCCGGTATTGGGTATAATTTCTTTTGGAAGGGTGTGTTACCTGTGAGCCTTATTTGATATTTGTATCCTCTGATTATGTCAGGTTTGTCGACAAAAACGTCCTTAAAGTGAAGAATTAAGTTTTCCAGTTTCTCTCTATACTTTTCAAAGATGTATATTTTCTTACCATAATGAGGCGGTTTCTCGGCTTCATTCTCCCTTACAATCTTAACTAGGTTTTCTTCTGTAGTATCGTCAATTAGAATACACTCATTCTCCTCCTCCATCGGATTCTCTAACTGACTCTGACTTTCTTTAAACTTCATAACTCCGTTACGCAGGTCGATAACAGCTCATGTCTTCGTTATAAAGTCAATGCCTAGGATTGCATCGAAACTTATCTGACTCAAAACGATAAATATCTGCTCATACTTTTGTTCATTTATTGTGAAATCCATTAGTGCCTGAACCTTGCACTTCATGGTCTTGTCATTGAAGACACTTACCTTTATCGTAGAGACTGGCATAGCAATAAGGGAATTTCCATCCTTCAATCTGTTAACAATTTTCTGATAATATGGACGCAGTAGCGCCTGTGTCCAGAAGCGTTCTCAGACATTCTCCTTCTGACACAACAATTTCTATGATGGGTAGCCTCGCTACTCTTCCTTTCTTCGGTTCCCTTGCATATAGAAGATCCTCAGTCGAGGCCTGGTACAGTTCATTTATTGTGATTTCGTGCCCAGGTGTGGTGATGTTCTCCCTATTGCTTACTTCCGTTTGGAATTGGGCGTTTTTTTCTTGTACCCCGCCTGGGTCTTCGTTTTTGCTGTCTCTACTAGTTCCGGGCTTCGGTTCTTCATCTTGACCACGCTGTCCCTGGTACTTGTTCTTGGCGTCTCTCTCATCCTTGTCTCTAAGGTTCTTCCGGTATTCCTGGCTTTCCCTTTCTCGGTTATCACAATATCGTCTCAAATTGTCGTCGTTTCGCCAACCTCGAGTCTATTGTTGTTGTTGTTGTTGTTGTTGCTGTCTGGGGTAATTGTTATTTTGCCAGTTTTGGTATCTTCTATACCCGTAATTGTTTGTTCGGTTATCGCGGTTGTTACGCTGGTGATAGCTGTTCCGTCGCTGTCCCTCATTCCAACGTAGGTTATGATATGGTCTCCCTTCTCTAGGTCTCCGATAATCTGGCTGGTAACGATTCTGTCCGTAGAAGTTCGTTCTAGTCGGACCTATCCTGTCTTTATTCCCCTCAGTCTGTTGAGTCTGATGAACGTGGACTGTGTGGATCTCTCTGTGTTCCTGATTCCTGTTGTAAATGTGCTGTGTTCTATTGAAGAACGCGTTTGTACAAATGTGCTCAGTTCTGAGCGATACTGTTTTACAAAATGAAGCACACGACTAGTCCGGCCTTCGAACTTGGCTTGCCGGGTGGAGATGAGTCTCCCCACTGGTGTAATCCTTGCTGGCCTCGCACTTTCACTTATAATAACTTGCTACTAATAAAGCACTAGTTTTACAACTTCTGGTCTCACTCGGACCTGATATGAGCAGAGAATGAATTCTTGGTGTTCTCGCGAGCGGCGTCAAGTCTCCGCTCTCCTCCCCACTCTTGCGTTGTGACGTTACTCATTGCTTCTCCTTACGCGGCGCGCACGTGCCGTTTCCACCCCTCTCTGGTGACGACATCGCGTTCCACCGGAAATAATGTCCGTGGCTTTACTCGCGTGGGCCTGTCTTCTTCGATAAATTTTCTTATTTATTTAAACAATTCTAGGGGTTTCTAAATTCACTCTGGCCTTCTGTAATTGTTTATAATTTCTTGAAAACATGACGATATACTTATTCCCCGTATAAAATACTCAGACATTTGATTTTTTTTATTTATGAGATTTTTATGTCACACTCATAAAATTCATGAGTACCAGTTCGTATCTCGGCTGAATCATTGTCATAGCCTCAAATAAATTCGGGCGCAGTACGATAGTCAGAAAATTAAAAAGTAAACATAGTCATGGTTGGGATGAAATCTCACCCTGGTTGTTGAAACAGTACTATGGTCCAATCCTAGACATTCTTACAGAACTGATAAATATGTGTCTCTTAAAGGGCATCTTCCCAGATATACTGAAGCTATCGGTTGTTAAACCAATTTTTAAAAAGCGTGACAGACATCAACTAGGTAACTACAGACCGATCACCCTTATCTCTACATTTTGTAAAATTTTAGAGTATGTGATTTACCATAGAATAATTGAGTTTATTGATAAAAATGATTTAATTAATAAGAATCAGTTTGGTTTCAGGAAAGGCTTGTCAACTATAAATGCCATTGCAGAATTTTATGAAACTCTGCTTGCTTCTCTCGATGATAATAAATGTGCTGTTGGGGTTTTCGTAGATTTGACAAAAGCATTTGATACAGTAGATCATCAATTATTATTGGATAAGGTAGAGGCGTATAGTATAAGAGGAGTAGCATTAGAACTGTTATAATCATACTTGAATAATAGATGGCAATATACAGAACATTCCTTTTAAGAATGGTGAAAATATCTCCAAGTTCCAATCCATTCCTGGATTACGGTACCGTAGTTAAAAAGGGTGTACCTCAAGGATCAATCCTAAGTCCCCTTCTTTTTATTCTCTACGTAAATGACGTACCACTGTCAAAAAATAGTTTGATTACTTCGTATGCAGACGATACCTCAATTTTGAACTGTAACTGTAATAAAACAATTACTCTTCAAGAAACTCAAAATAGTATTGATCTTGACACTTAATATTTTAATGAGATGATGTTAAGTGTAAACCCTTCCAAAACCAACTTTGTAATATTTAACAAGCATAAGGAACCAATTTAGAAGTAGATGGAAATCTTTACTGTGGATCTGATAATATTGAACAGGTAGCCTCAGCAAAAGTTTTGGGTATTACTTCTATATATATAAAAGAAAGTCCTGTTAGTTACACTATTTATAACTCAAGAACGGCTGAACCGATTTGGCTAAAAATTGGTGTGGAGGTAGCTTAGAAACAGGAGATGGACATATAATACTTTTTATCCCGTGTCGTGACATAAAAGTCAATGAGAATACAAGTCAATATAAAACGTAACGCAAATGACAGCTAAAATAAACTCATGAAGGAATGGCAAGGCAAGTCGTTTCCAGGCAACAGTAGCTCTTGACGAGACACGGCCGACTGGATGCGAGTAGCGCTCTCCACTACCGGTATAGAAAATGAGGCTCTTAACATGAAATCCCGTTAATTACTCAACGTAATTTGAATTCTCTTTGAATTATCATTAACAATTCCGCGACAAAGACGATCGAATCTTTCCCGACAAAGCCATAATGCAAGAAGAATACGAAACATTGCGAATGAAAGGACTGAAGAAGAACATGAAATTGCCCGTGAAGAGCGCCGCGTTAGTATGGCTCGACTTCGTGCTACTCAATCACAAGAGCAAAGTGAGGCAGCAAGTGAAACGGCTCGGTTGGCAATACGAAATCGTCGAGCGAACAACAGAGATCAAGAAGTAGATAATTTTCGACGCACAAGAAGAGATTTATGAAGTGCTGATTTAAATCGAGCATCGTTTCGATACGATTGCTGCACTGATTACTGCTTGCAACCTAGCGTTTGCACTGGGCCAATGGACGTTGTTTGCGAGTATTGTGGCGCATTGAAGTTTTCCGGAGTAACGCCCGGATTGTGGTGCCTTAGTGGAAAAGTGAAATTGCCATTATTGACTCCGACACCTGAGCCATTGCATTCATTGCTTTGTGGCGAAACACCGAATCACGCGATTTTCTTGCAAACACTCAAAAATAAAATGGTTGTTTCCAAATTACCTCATTTGGGGCTGACATTATCGAAGAACGAGGATTTAATCCGACACTCAAAGTATTTATTTATTTATTTATCTCCTTACACACAATATAGCAGAAGAATAACTTACTATACTTATTTGCTAATTCTAAAAAAAAAGCGTTTATAAATCGGTAATACTGCCTTTGCTTTTTATTTTGTAGATACAAGGACAGATTCACCATCGAATTGGATCATTGCAACCTCTCGAAGATGCACAGCATACATTTTTACAAATATACTTCATGGGCAACATGGAAGAACAACTTGATTGACGTCAAGAGATTAATGCAGCCATGAAAAGAGCAATTCATCAAAATTTGCAGCAACTACTTCATGAACATCATGCGTTCGTCAGGCTGTTCAGGAGTGCTTTGGAGCGCATGCCAAATGATGACTACAAAGTCGTGATAGGCGGCTTCGGTGGCGTAGTCGGTAGCATGCTGAGCTTCTATGCCCAATATAGCGGGTTCAAACCCGGCCGAAGTCGTCGGATTTTTAAGAGCGTTTAAAATCCCTCAGTATGCCTTCCTTCGGAGGGGAAGTAAAGCCAGCGGTCTCATGTCATAGATTTATGGCATGTTAAAGAACCTTCCTTTAATTTCACCTGTGTAAAGCTAAATTGAATAGGTTAAGAATGTAAACAACGCTCTTAGGTTTCTACGTTCGTTGCCAAGAGCCGACTACATGAGCGCGTAAAACATATGCAACGATGTTATGAAACAGGAATCGAAACAGCTATAGGATACGAGCGTAAGCAAGTGAGAGACACAGGCAAACACGGCCTTGACCCACATAGTACAGCGAGATAACGAATATAAATATCTGAAAGAGTCCTTGACCAGAACAAGTTTATTTTGGGAAGGAGGTGAGCAGCTTCTGCACTTACGTAAGCAACTCGCAAGACAATGGTTGGCAGTCAGCCAGAGTTGAGATAAGGAGAACTTGCTCTGACCTTTGGCAAGCATAAAGGAAATAAACGGCAGCTTGGCCTTACCCGAGCTTGTATACAAACAAGATTGACAAACAAGCAGTTCAAAATAGACAAACAACACTAGCGCAATCAGCTGTGATTTAAAGCGGAGCAAGTGACACGCCATGCAGTCATCCGTAGCTTGGACGTGAAAAAACAATTTAGAGACATATGAAACAAATTAAGTAATCAATTTCGCATAATTTTGAGGATCACGGAATCCGACAATTTTCAACAGAAAAAAGCTTAATTCTTCCGAACAAAGAAGAGAGGCTGGGACATTGAGAAGGAGTTTATGCGTAAGAATAGTTATTCTAGATGCTAGAGAATTCAGATTTTCAAGCGGTTTCAAAAGCGGTTTCCGATTGTGAGGAAGGGGGAAGGAGCCGGCCGTGGCCATCCTACTAAATAGCGAAAGAAGTGAAACATAGCTTACAGCGAAATGATGGTGACTGATAGCCATGGTTTTATACAAGGGGAAGATAGTTTTCGATAGAAAGTTTAAGCAATTACCTGCTATAAAAATGACATGAGAAGGTAAACGAAGTAACCCAAGGCGAGGCGAACTTGAATTGCCATTTTGTGCAGAAATAAGGCAAAACCATTTAAACAACTTACAAAGGTGGCGTAGTTGTTTACAATGAGACATCGTTTCGGCAAGTGTTTTTCAAATGTATTGAGATCGAAAACATGAGCGTTCTCTTTTTCAGAAAAGGGATTTATATCAGCAGTAACAAAATGACATTGCGATTTGGTTTGAAGACTGGGATGTTGGATTTCACCAGTAATAACCCAACCAAAATCGGTGTCTCTGGCGACCACGTTTGAAGATAACTTGCGAACCTGTTTACGAAGGCAATTCCAGAAAATATTGGCACTGTAAAGTATATCAATGGGACCTTGAGCATTAAACTGAGGATCAGCTAACCTTAAGTGCGAAGGAATCTTTAAACCGGAAGTATTGATAGAGCTGCTAGGAGTGTCCTTGCCAATACTGGTAAGAATGAGAGAGTTTAAGTTGAGATTGGTGTTTCTTTGACAAACGTCTCTGATTTTCAATTTTGAAGACTGCAAGGCTTGAGTTTTCAAATTGTCAATGCCGGATACATTGATGGAAGTAGGCGATGAAGAAAGACCTAGTTTTTTAATTAACGATTGTGAAACAAAGTTGTGAGTTGAAGCGGAATCGAGAAGACCGCGGGATCGAAACCAATTTCCAAATTTATCTTGGATTTCGAATTGTACAGTGGACAAAAAGGCTTGCGCACTGTGAGAAGTTTCGGCGTTAGAAATGCAGGAAGAAGCATTAGTTTGTTCGGAGCTGCTCTGCATGGAGTTTAAAGAAGCGGGTACTGGTGACCTCGATTGATCATGAACGTGCAATAAAGAATGATGCGGTTTTTTGCAACAGAGGTTGGATGACGTAAAATTAGAAGAAGAATGCTTGGGTGACAAGCAGTTGAAGCAATGTTTACTATTGAAGACAAACTTTCTTCGGTCTTCGACAGACAATTCTTTAAAGGATTTGCACGAGTACAAAGTGTGAAACTTTTTACAGAGCGCGCATTTTAAAGATTTGTTGAGCGGCCTGATATGTTCTCTTGGATGGATGAAAGAAGCAGAACGGGTTTGCTTCTTCTCGACAGATGGGGGCTGATGACCATTTGAAGAGACACGTTTTTTCTGAAGAATGTGACACTGATGACTCGTTTCGACATTTTCGCACTGAAATGAGAGTGCTGTGAGGACTTGGCACCGGCTGTTCAGAAACGAGATAAGGTGTTCAAACGAATATTCCTCCTTGCGAGTGAGTTCTATTTCCCAAGCCTTAAATGTCGAAAAATCGAATCTGGATGTAGCTAGATGAATAAGAATGGTGTCTCAAGTTTGGACTGGCTGCTTGAGTTGATATAACGCTCTAACATTTAGTTGCTTGGAGTCTAACAGGTCTCTTAAAGAGGTGACGTCATTAGGTTTGACGACTTGCAGGTTGAACAGACAGCGAATGTGGCGAACAACACACAAACGTAAATTACCATATCACTCTTTAAGGAGATTAAAGGCGATGTGGTAGTTATCTGCGCTTAAAGGCAGTGACTCAACCAAGGCCAAGGCCTTTCCTTCCAAGGACGTACGCAGGAAGTAGAATTTATGAATGTCGAGAATGTCATTATTTTCATGAATGAGGGAGCAGTAAAGTTCATAAAAGGAATACCATTCACCTTCCTGGCCTGAGAAATGAGGTAGGCTTATCTTAGGAAGTAACGGTTTCGGTTTATCCTTATGAACTGAAGCGGGTGCGAACTGGGCCGGATTGATGACCCTAGTGTCCGGTTCTGAGATACTGCGGATCAGATGGTGGGCCTTGGTAATCCCTTCAAAATACAAGGGTTCAACCTCGTCCCGATCCGACTGAAGGTCTGGGCAAGTGGATTCAATCTCGGTTTGAATTTTATCGTAGTAATCATAGGATCGTTCGTACAACTTAAGGCGTTGTGTCAAGATGTCTAGATCACACTCGGCGGGATTTATTTTGTTAATGAAATTTCTAAATCTGGTGAGTTGCCCTTTGTAGGAAGAACGTCTGGCAATAAGAGTTTCATCTTTTTCAGTAGGAGCCATGACAGAGTATGTAGATTAAAGTATAACTTACAAAACTGTGGAACCTTGGAAATGCTGTCAGGCTGGCAGCAGCAAATAAGTTGAAAGAAAGGGACATCCCAAAGGAGACAGGAGCGGCCTCTTTCCACTTCACAGGCTTTGCACAATGTAGTTATAGCTGAAAGATTCAAAGCAGGTATTAATAATTTGCAAGGTATTGTCAAATAACCCTTCAAGAAGAATAGCAAATGACAAATGGACTCTCCCGGGTTTCTGGGACCAAATTTTGGGTAGATTATTGACTGGGGAATAACCTAACCACCAAGGGAAAATGATAAAGAAAAGGGAGTGGGTTTCGGACTGGAGAAAAAAGGATGGAGGAATGGGAGGAGAGTCCCACGAAAGTTATAAGTTTAACTTTAAATGTCCTGAAAGGTGACCGCCACTTCGAATTAGCTCTCAGATACCTAAAGTGAGTAGGGACCTGGGCAAAGCTAACGGGCAACGCAGCTGGAACTTGGGCGGTTTGCAAGAGAGTGGCTTTAGAGTATTCCCTCTCAAGCATACATATGCTTACTATGGGGAAGGGTGATGGTCTGGCAAGATAAAGAGTAACAGATTTATTATGTATCTGTTCAAAGTAATTTGAAGAATGCCAATAATTTGAATAGGTTTCGATATTTTTTGTTCTCGAAATTGTAGAATTCCTAAAGAGTGACCAAATGCTTCCAAGAAGGATAGGAATAAAATAATTATACTTTTGGGAATAATTTTGGTAAGTGCACCAATAATTGCATTTGGAAATGGCTAAGCTTTTACCCAGCAAGGAGTCGACTAAAAGTTTAGGCAAGGAGAAACACTTAAATTTTGAAAAACCAACCATAAGAGTTGGAGAGAATCTCCACAAGCAGGAAGCTGGCGTAGCGAGCTATGCTTGCCTTACTGGCCAGTTAGAATTAACTATTAAAGCTAAGAGAGACTTTACCAAGTTGTCAACTAAGAGTTCTTGCTCAAATGCAACAAGTTGTGAAAACCCTACCAAGAGATTTATTTGCATTAACAAGGGCATGAACCTAGGAAGATTCAGGGAAGACAGGATCTTGCCTAACCGTTGTGCTAGAGAAATGATGAGTCAAAAAATGAACTTGAATTTATTTAACAATGCAAAAGAGCGTAATGAATTTAACAAATAGTTTGTTGACAAATATATAATTTAGACTTTATAACAGATGGGGTCACAGACCTCCGAAAAAACATCTAAAGTTTGCGCCAGGCAATTAAGAATTCTTTTGGTTTCAAACCTTTATATGTTTTGAAATCTTCGCAAGATTTTGAAACAGCGAAGATAAAATACAAAATGTAAAGACAATTAAAGTGATTAAAGTTAGACAATAAATCGAGTACAAGGTGTGTACTTGAAGAAATTTCTGAGAAAATATTCTAGAAAAAGTAACAAAGTCGGAAATAACAGTAACAAAAACAGGAAGAATAAAATAGAAGTTCCTATAATTTCTTAAATTTAAGCAAAATTACTTTTTTGTGGTTATACAAATTGGGCAGGTCACTTAATGCGAAACCCGAAGAGAAAGTCGAAAGGGAGTTTCTAGACATCCTATGTTTAAGTAGGAATCACGAGCCAAATGGGGCAAGTATCCCTTTCGTGAAACCTAGAAATAACTCACCTATGAGTTGAAAGAATTGTATTCCCTAATTAGAAGGGAGAAACAATGTAAGTTTGAAACGTGTACCAAACACGTAGTTATGCAGAAATTAATTAATGAGATATAAGCAAAGGGGGAGGGCACGTCTTTAGAGTGACACCTCATTGAAAAAGACCTAAAATAACAAGTTTATTATTTTGGTTTGTTAGTAAAGGGTTTGGGAAAGATCAACTGGGATTGAGGAGGAGTGTTCATGGCCGTATTTATGATAATCGGACGTTCGCGACGCAGTAGAAATGTTGATCAAGCACTGGTTTTCACTATAGTCCTTTAAAATGGATGAAAAGTTCACTGTAGTAGCACGAAAGTTTATGGCAAAGAAAGTTATTGCAATGATGGAAAATAACTAGTTGCACTAGGTAGGCCAAAGTCTATTGCTTGAGAAGGTTGTAGATTACAATTAAATGCGTCAGAGAAAATCCAAACGGTGGAAGAAAAATTAGCTATTGCAGTAATTCATAAGGAAGATTCCTTAATTTAAAATAGTACTCCCACATGTGAGTGGAAAATACGTGACGGCGCGACTGGTAGATAGAGTGCAGAAACTGGAAGGTTCCAGAACAATCTTAACTGAAGAATAGGGCCAAAGTTATTCCAGCGGTGGAACGAGCTGAGTATTTTATAGACAGTGGGTAATTCCCACGTTGTGAGAAGATTTCTCATAAGAAATGCTGCTTTCTGTTAAAATTGTCTTAGACAGACAAAAGCTTAACATGGAAAATCCCGCGAAGGATGATTATTGCCCCAAATATAATAATCTCACACTGCCTATAAAACGGTCGTTAAAAGCATGTAGATATTGAAAACGATGAAGATGAGGTTAAAACCTGAAGTCTGTACTTATCTTTGCTGCATGGCGAAGGTGAAGTTCCCTTTGACGGATAAACTTAAAGTTCCAACATGGCGTGGAATGAAGAGAATGCCTCTTTATTTGAGGAGGCTGGCTCTAGTTGAGCTTTGACTGACTAAGTCGACTGCCGACGTACAAGTGACACACACTCAGCGAAGCGCAGACGGACCAGGAAAGGGAAAGGAGTGGAGGTAGGAGACAAAAGGAAAACATATAAGCATAACCAACATTGAAAAGTTAATTTCTCTTGATGAGATGGTCTTCAAAGGGTTGATAGTAGGGGACACTATCGCAGCCTGGTGGGTGAAAAAGTAGACGAGGTTCTCTTGATCACGGAGATGATAGCTGGCGATGGCGACGAGATCTGGTGGTCAGATAGATAAGGAAATCCTCTTGCACCGGGAAAAATTGAGGAACTTCAGAGATTCGCTGCTAGATGACGCTAGGTGAGTCATGGAAGATATATATCTAGAACAGACTCACAGGTAACATGAGAACCCTAAACAGCAAAGAGAAAATAGAAGATCACTGTTGGTGTTTGAGAAAAAGGAAGGACTGAACAAGCAAAGAGCATTAAAAATATACTCTATCTTACCGTGTATTCCAAGAATACACCAATGAGCAATATTCTGGAAGACATTAACGAAACTCTCAGACATAAGGGAAAGAAATTCCATACAATCTTTATTGATTACCGAAAGGCTTTCGACCTATTAGACCGTCAGCTTATTGCAGATAAACTTCGTTGACTACTTGGGAACGGTCACTACCTAGCAGAGATAATATCTTAAATGTTACAGCATAACATAATTATCATCAAATACAGCCTACAGTCATCAGCACCCATTGTTCAAGCAAAAGGAGTCTTGCAGGGAGATCCGGTTAGTCTGCTGTTGTTTGTCTTGACTACCTCAGACGTCATAGAAGTTCTTGAAGGCCACGAATAAGTGGTTTCCTTCTACGCTTATGCAGACGATATGGTGATAGGGTCTTATGATCTTAGAGCTCTACAGGAATCCTGGGACATATTAACACTTTGGGCAGAAAAGAATAACCTACAGCTGAATAGGGAAAAAACGGTCCATATGGATTTTAGAAAGGGTGGAAAAATAGCAGCCTTTGAAGAATTGTATCATGAAGGAGAGCCACTGAAATTGGCAAAGCACTTTAACTATTTAGGAATCACGCTACAGACTTCTGGTAATATGTTCACGAAACATCTCGATAATCGAATAACAGCAGCGACAATGGCGATGAATGACATCAAACTCCTTTGAAGAATGTCTATTAATACAGCCCTGAAGATTTTCTCCAGTAAAATAATTCCCATTGTGACCTATGGTATTGAGTTGTTTTGGGGCTACCTCAGTAAAACCAACATTAAGAAAATTGAGACAATTAAATCGACGTTTCTCAAGAAGATTCTCAGTGTTTCCAAAAATGCACCATCCAGACTGACTTACGAGCTTACAGGTGAGCCATTCTTCATAGAAGAACTCCGTGTAAAGCTGCTCTTGCCAGCTACAGGTGCCTACCAGGAACTACTGGAAGAGATTCAAGCCAAACGTGAGGCAATTTGGCTAGATTTCTACTCCACGGATGCTATGTAGAACCCTGCAGAATGGAAAAGACCAGACTATGAGCTGCGTCACACATGGACAAGATTTGCAGTGCATGGTTTTCATTTTCGAGTGTGTAAGACGGAAGTTTACCATTCGCCTGCTGCAGAGTGTATTTGCAAATCTTGTGGGAAACGTTGTGAACGGTATCACGCCCTGGAATGCGAACGGAAGTTTTCTCTCAAGGAACTGTGTAGCGACAATGATCCTCCATGTTAGTCTGAAATGTACGGTAGTATTGTAATTTAATATTCTTTGGCCATTGGCTGTAATAAATATTTATATAAAAGTGAAAAGAATGGATTTCGTTGTCGACAACAGTTGGATTGTTCCATATTCGCCACGTATTTCCAATACGTTCAAGACACATTGCAACGATGAGTATTGCAATTCAGTAAGGTCCATAAAATACATTTGCAAATATGTCACGAAAGGCAGCGATATGGCGGTTTTTGGTATCCAATCCTGCAATACCAACGATGAAATTGCGCGCTATCAAGTTGGTCGTTATGTGAACTGTAATGAAGCAATTTGGCGTATATTCGCATTCCCTATTCACGAACGTCATCCTACTATCGTGCATTGGGTGGTGCATCTGTAGAATGGTCAACGAGTATATTTCACGGCTTCGAATGTTGTTCAACGTGCTGAAACACCTCCAGCGACAACATTGACCAGTTTCTTTGCGATCTGCCAAAGCGATCCGTTGGCGCGAACTTTGATTTAGTCGGAGATGCCACGTTATTACACTTGGAATGCTTCATCGAAGAATTTTCAACGGCGGAAGCAAGGCGATGCGGTTCCTGATTATCCGGATGTGCGTTCTACTGATGCTTTTGGTCGTATGTATACAGTTCATCCAAAGCATAGCTTGCCACGGTGGGTGAGTGGATAGCGTGTCGGTCTACTAACCCCAAGCTTGCAGGTTCGCCCCTGACCGTGGTAAGTGATTTTTGAAAGGCGGCAAAAATACGATACGCATGTCATACCATGTTGGCATGTCAAAGAACCCATTTGAATTCAGTAGGCCGAGTTCATAATGGCAAAATTAATCTCGGGAGTTTCCGCCAACACAAAGTTCCTCAATTCTCTACTAGAAAGCAATATAATGTTCAAGGAGCTTAGATATCTGTTATCTAACCTCCTTGACTATCATAGTGATTCATGGAACAACGAAATTCG
The DNA here is from genome assembly GCA_946902985.2 of Meconema thalassinum. NCBI lineage: Eukaryota > Metazoa > Arthropoda > Insecta > Orthoptera > Tettigoniidae > Meconema > Meconema thalassinum. The sequence goes on along the minus strand of OX336391.1, from coordinate 69,552,581 downwards.
ACATGCAAGCTACCCTCTGGGTGTCAAATTACAAAGCTTGCACCAGGCATCCGAGGCCATACGATATATATATTATTATTTATCCAAAGCATGATGCATGCTTCTATTTGCTGTTGTTGCTGGTAAATGTGCGTGGGCCAACGTCATTTGAGACACTACGGACTGTTAATGGTATAATATTCCCAACATATCGTGCAGCATGTGAAGAACTCAATTTACTAGAAAACGATACCCATTGGGATACGACAATCGTTGAAGTCATTATATCTGCATCTTCAAGTCAGATACGCACATTATTTGCTATCATCATTTCGACATGCTTTCCATCGAACCCATCTAACCTGTGGCACATATACAAGGATAATATGTCAGATGATATTTTACATCAAATTCGTGTCAGTTCCAGAAATCACGATCTTGAAATGAATGAGGAGATACTGTCCCCGTTAACCGGCATCGAATCGGATGACCCGGCGAAAACATCGCAATTCATGCCGATAACACAAGACATATATCAGATAAAGAACAAAAAAATGATTGAGGTCTGGGTTCGAATATCAAAAGAATACGCCGGTGGGTACGAGAACTCAAATAGTCTCAGGGGTGGTTAACAGGATGTAGGTGTAACAGGTTAAATCAACCCACTCCCAAACCTAAATCAAAGCAATAGCACAAGAGAAATCAGAAGATAAGCACAATTACAAAGATTACAATAGGCATCCATTTATTGGCAACTCATTGACCAATACAAATATAGGAAACCCCCCAAAAGCCTATCTTGCCTCGGATATTCGATCTTAATGAAAGCTTGATGTGGACCGAAGAAAAAGAAAAATATTTAGAGTCCAAATAAACATAATTAAGTTTGAAAGGGTCAACGAATCTCCTTGGACCTATCCTTAGACACAAATAAAATTAGGAGATACTCGAGAAAATTAAATAAAATATTTTAAAAAAATAGATTCAGTCACTTTTGACTATCAATATCAACTTATCATGCTAAATGTCCATCAGGTAGTGTCCTAGATTAGTAATATTATCACTCCCTTGAATTTATAATGAAAGAAAGTTAAATAAATAGCTTGCCAAAAATAATAGTATTGATCTCCGTTCTAACTAATGAGAGGAAAACAAATCTTATATCCACCAATTATTAATTAAAAATAATTGCTGCAACAATATAGGTCCTACTTGACCACTCAATTAAAGTTGCAATCAAAATTTATATTTATCGTATAACGTTATTTCAGAGACTAATTACTCAAAATATTTCAAGAAAACGTGCACCCATTATCCTACATTTATGCAAAGGTCAAAGTCATGGCTGATCATTATATCACAACTAAAAGTTCCCATCTATCCCAATTCGATGGTATGCTTGCAATGTATTTCACTCCATCAATTACATAGTGATTAGATTATCGCCTGCCTACTCCTGTGAATACTTAATTCATCACCATCTGACTGCATTTTGCATGGTCATGCTTATTTAGAAAGATATTACACTACTAATTATTATTACATTATTTTTTATTCACAAAGGGTTTCTTCATGATTAATTCTCAGAAAATTTGCCATAAGACGTTCACAGAATATGTGAACTATAATCCTAAATTTATTTTATTACATTCCATTCAATTCTCCCCTCTCTTTTTTTATAAACAACTACACCAATCATTTTTTTTTTAGATTAACTCATTATTATCTTTTAATTATCATGACCTTTCATTTCATCACATAACTAGTGTGCATAAATTATCTAATGCAGGCAAGACCTGTAGCAATGTCAAATGGTTAGGTGTCGAAGCATAATGACGAGCATGCTTTTAATAATTAAATTCTCTATATCAATGAATGTGGACGAAGAAAAAAATGGGAATATTTAAAGTTATAATCCTTCAGAGTTCACATAATTAGATCTACCAAACGCTGAAGTCAAAATCGAAAAAAAAGAACGAATTTCATAACATGAACTCCACCCTAGCTCTCGACAGCTAGTCTACCACCTTCATTTATTCCATCATGAATTCAGTTCAGAATCCGCGTCGTATTTCCAATCTTATCATCGTAGAAAAAAAATCTTATCATTCGAAGTAGTGACGGATTTACAAAAAATTCCAAAAGAAAATATTAACTGGATCATGGTGCCAAGCATGGTAGATAGATCCTTGCCACGTGTGACAACCCTACAATGAGAATCACTTCCTCATATAATTACCTAATAGACGAAGAAAAAAATGTGGTCATTAATAATAATAATAATAAAATGATTAATCAACAAATAAATAATAATTAGTTCAACTCCATGGCATCTAGTACTACTGAGTAGTACAAACTACTCACAACTACAAATTGAAGTAATGTTTTAGCTCACCAACTGGCCGAAATAATAAAATATGGTACAAGCCTAGCATGCTCATAGAATGCAGAACCTCTGGAACCAATCTTCATTCAGGACAATCTCCTTCCCATTCCAGAACCGGCAGGATCCCATCTTCCACCATCTTCTTCCTCGCCTCCTCCAGGAATCGAAACTGAGACCTTCACGTTTCAAGGTGGCTTCGTCCTCCGACTCCCACGGTGTGGTTATGTCATGGCACCATCATGGCCTCATCTGGATGTAAATGTCACTCCATCCAGTCCCCTCACGTATAAGCTTAGTGGCACATATTTTCACTGACTAGTTCCATTTCAAAATTCTTCATTGACACTTCAACAGCACAGGTTATAAAATGTCCTCTTTCCATTCTGGAAATCATGAGTTCCAGCGCCTCGAACAATGTAGACACAATTCTTCCTCTCAGCAAACTGCCACCGGCTTTACATAAAAATAATCTAATAGTATTCACAGCTGTTCAATTGCATCTACAAGTCCTCCATCGATGATAAGAGCCTCGTCTATTCTCGAATGTTTACTGCACAAACTAATCCGTATTGTATCTCACGTCTAAAGCTAGTTGCAATGGGCTAGTTCTTTCGTTATCAAGCCAACATGCGTTTGTACTACCGGGATTATACACGCTAGACTCAGCCGTCTGATAGAGTAATCGCGCCCGGTATAACAGCGGTGATTCGTAATTATATGGTCTCTCAGGACTCCGATAAAATCACACCCGATACACTGCGACACTAGACCTGTGGTGGCATAGCACACACGGCCCTCCACGATCACAATCGAATGTAAAAATCACTCTTGCCGCACGACGGAGTACAGTCCGCGCTCAAAACGCATGTCTCTGCGCCTCTCGATGTGACCAGTTGCGGATGCCAGAGCTGAGCACGTGGTCCGAGACAGCGCGCTCTGCCGGAGATAGTATACAGATATGCGTGGCGTCAGACGCGTGACGTCACTCAACCTTGTGGTCGGGCCTACGACGATAACATGTGGTGCTTTGGGCTGTGATTTACGCAGGATTGCCAATCTGTGCTAAAACTGGGGTACTAAGTTGGGCACATACTCCGCTCTCCCCGGAAAATAAGCGAGATAACAAAAACTTATTTTGTATTCTCTTCATTATGCCGCCAATCATGTGCCAAACATATCCTGCTCGTTCTTCAACAGTAGTATCTCTTAAGGCTGGCGGCATTATACTTTCCTATCCTTGCTCTAGATCTTATATCTATGATGTCATAGCAATTGTTTCCATAAGTCTCATGGACTAGGTATGGCCCAAAAAACAGCCTTGCAAATTTGCCGTATATCTTCAGTGGTAGGTTGGATACGGTTCTGCGTATTAACACTCGATCTCCGACACGTAAAGGTTGACTATATTTCCCTTTTTCGTTCCTTATGTTCCTCTTTTCGGCTTGTGTCTGAAGTCTCTCACTAGCCAATTGGATTCTCCTCTCCATGTTGTGTTCTACAACAGTTGGTGTTTTGACAATGTGATCCCAGGGTCTTACTGGTTTGACATTGAAGTAGAGTACTTTGGGAATCTGTTGTGTGCTTTCATGCACTGTTGCATTTATGCAAAACTCCAAAATTGGTAAAACATCCATCCACTGATCATGTTTCTGGTGGCAATACAACCGGCAAAATTTTCCAATTTCCGCCATGACCCTTTCCACTGGATTTCCCTCAGGATGGCGTATGGAATTCAATATGTGCTTGACGTCAAGTCTGATCATGGCCTAATACAATTCAGCAGAGGTGAATTGGGTTCCATGATCGGAAAGAATGTATGTAGGCTTACCCATAGTAGGAAATACAACCTTCTCAAGCCTATTGATCACATAACGTGACTTAGCCTTCTGAATGGGGAAGAACATTACATATTTCGTGAATACGTCCATAGTAACAAGGATGAATTGTTTTCCCCTTTTTGATTTAGGTAATGGCCCATAAATATCAGTAGAATATAGCACTCGAGGTTCTGATGGTAATATCGGCTTTGGTCTTTCCTTCAAGAAATGCGAAGCAAATTTACTTCTCTGGCAATCATCAATTTTCTTAAAATATTTCTTGCAGACGTTCGCATAGCCTTCCAAGTGAATTTCTCTTGTAGCACATGGATGGTTTTGTCAATACCACCATGTCCTATGGCCCTATGCGCCAACCAAACTACACGTTCAACTAGGTTCGGTGGTAAAACTGCTTTTAACATGAGATGGTCTTCATCCACAAGCTTGCATACCACATCTTCCATGATGATATAATCATTAGAAAATCTAGCAGTTGCTTCATATTCTGGATCGATATTGCTCATGCGTCGCTTCAGAAATCTATGCATCATTCTCGAAAGAGTATACCTCTTCTGTAAATGCGGTAGTTTCTTAAGCTTCTCTAATGTTTCCTGATCTTCTTGGACGATTTCTACTTGATGTACTGTACCCTTTTACCTACCAATACCTGTTGAATCCCTGGATAGCAGCCGGATCGTAGAACCTGAAAATTCCCCGGTTATAAAGACCCCCAAGTTCTACCAACAGACACAGGGATAATAGGGCCACTCGAATACCTATCAGGATGTATTAAGACTGACCAAGGCTCAGAGAAAGAAAAGACTAGCTCAAAACACAAGAATTCTTCAAGAGGAAGAAAGAATCTCAAAGGTGTGGTAAACCCTAAAATACCTAGCGATGGCCCCCTTAATACACCCTTCCATCACCTCTATAAAGCATCACGCAATAATTAAAACCATATAATAGATTAGTTTATTGCAAGAATAAACATGACAAGAAATATAAATTTTGTCGATACCACGACCAATCAAAATTATCCTTAATTATACTGGATTGTCTTTCAGCTATGAAATATGGGAAAGGCTTCCAAAAATGAATTACCCATTATCTCAACTAACTTTTAGTTCTTTAAAAATAAAGTATAATAATAATAATGATCAATCCCATAGGATAAGCACACACAAAAAAATATTATATAAATTGAATAAATTAAATTCATTTCGGTTCATTAACTGAAAGAACATCTTATACAAAAATACCCTGATTATAACCAATAATCTTACACGACATTTTCAGTAGCATTATATGGTCTTGTTATTTAACGATGAAATTAACATGGCATATTTACAGAATATAATTTACACAAAATTCTAGAATAATTCCGATTATTCTCCTCCCACTGACTTAATGTCACGACATTCACTTCTGCTTAAAAATTTTTAACTGTTTTATTTCTAATTTCAGGGTATTTCTGCCGAACAGTTAAGTTAAGCAAAAAATTAATCATAGATTCAGCATTAAATAGATATCGGTGATCCTTGTTAAACATACATGCTATGGCAAATTCGTTATATTAATTTTACTGGAAATATTGAACTGGATATCCACTCAAGATTCTCAATAATACTGCTCAGAAAAATATTAATCTTCACACAGACATTTTCACGATAACAACAGCGATAAAGTCACCTATGACCAAATATTAACCATACTAGGTTAAAAACAACGCCTCTCTGGGTTAAAACCCCATTCAATCCTCAACAAGAAAATTTGGCTTCGCAAAGCACTGTATCAAAATACTTAAAGACAAGGGCATTATTCCAAATAGATGCCTCTCTAAAATCGAACATGCACCTATAATTGGAGCCGAGGATATGCACCTCTATATGCATAATTACATGTGATGATGGCCTCCTCCCTTGTAAAATTTCAATCCGGAGGTAAACTAGTCCCCCGTTCGGATCTCCGGGTGGGGACTACTCGAGAGGGGGTTAACATCACAGAAGTGACAAAGAGGAAATCTGACATTCTACGGATCGGAGCGTGGAATGTTAGAAGTCTGCTAGGAAGTGGAAGGTTAGAAAACTTAGAAAGGGAAATGGATAGGTTGAGGTTGGATTTAGTTGGGATTAGTGAAATGCGCTGGCAGGAAGAACAGGACTTTTGGTCAGGAGACTACAGGGTCATTAGCAGTAAATCAAACAATGGCCAAGCAGGGGTTGGCCTCATATTGAGTAGGAAACTTGGACAGCGGGTGGAATATTATGAGCAATATAGTGAACGGATTATTGTAGCAAAAATCAATACTAAACCTACCTGCACCACAGTGGTGCAAGTCTATATGCCTACCAGTCAAGCTGATGATGAGGATGTTGAAAAGGTCTACGAAGAAATAGACGAAATTCTGAGGTATATCAAGGGTGATGAAAATGTTATAGTAATGGGAGATTGGAATGCTGTGTTAGGAAATGGGAGAGAAGGGAAGATAGTTAGGAGATTTCGGATTAGGTGAAAGGAATGATCGAGGAAGCAGACTGGTAGAATTCTGCACCGAGCATGAGTTGGTCATAGCTAACACCTTATTCAATAACCAAAATAGAAGAATATACACATGGATGAGACCAGGAGATACAGGGCGTTACCAAATCGACTTCATTATGGTCAAGCAGAGGTTTCGAAACCAGATTTTGGATTGTAAAACATATCCTGGTGCTGACATAAACTCTGACCACAATCTGGTTGTAATGAAATGCAGATTGAAGTTGAAGAAACTGAAGAAAAGTCAAAAGCCAAAAAGGTGGGCAATAGACAGACTGAAAGAGAAGGATGTAAACGAAAGATTCAAGAAGAGTATAAAGGAAGGACTAATGAAAATCCCTAAACAAACTTCAATTGCAGACGAATGGGCACTTTTGAAGAATGAAATAACAAAATCCGCAGAAGAAATCATTGGTAGGAAAGAAAGAATAGGTAGAAAACCGTGGATCACTCAGGATCTACTAGAATTGATGGATGAAAGGCGGAAACACAAGAATGTAAGAGATGAGAATGGGAAAGCAGAATACAGACGTCTGAGAAATGAGGTTAACAAGAAGTGCAAGGAAGCGAAAGAAGAATGGTTGAAAGAGAAATGTGCAGGTATAGAAAATTTTCTGAAATTAGGAAAAGTAGACACAGCTTATCGAAGGATTAAGAATACTTTTGGGGAAAAGAAGACTAAGTGCTGTAATATTAAGGACACAAATGGAAAGCCTCTAACAGATAGGGAAGAAGAGGTTGAGAGATGGAAAGCTTACATAGAGAGTTTGTATCAGGGAAAGGAGATTGTGAATCATGTCATGGAAAGGGAGGAGGAAATTGATGAGGATGCGAAAGGAGATTTAATATTGAGATCAGAATTTGATAGAGCTTTGGAAGACTTAAGCAGGAACAAAGCACCAGGCATAGATGATATACCGATTGAGTTGCTACGCTGCATAGGAGATGAAGGTCTGATCAGGTTATTTTACTTGGTGTGTAGGATTTATGAGACAGGTGAGGTACCCCCTGATTTCAAGAGGAATGTAATCATCCCTATACCAAAGAAAGTGGGAGCTGACAGATGTGAAGATTACCGTACAATCAGCTTGATTACTCATGCTTCAAAGATCCTGTCTAGAATAATTTACAAGAGGATTGAAAGCCAGAGAGAAACGGAGTTGGGTGAAGACCAGTTTGGTTTCAGGAGAAATGTAGGAACAAGGGAAGCTGTACTAAGTCTTAGGCTGATTTTGGAAGGTAGAATAAGGAAAGATAAGAGAACGTTCATGGCTTTTGTAGACTTAGAAAAGGCTTTTGATAACGTTGATTGGACTAAATTAATTGACATTTTGAAATCGATTGGAATAAAGTACAGGGATAGGAGGGTGATATACAATCTATACAGAAACCAGACAGCAGTCATTCGAGTTGAAGGACATGAGAGAGAAGCTGGTATTCAGAAAGGTGTAAGGCATGGCTGCAACTTATCACCCATACTTTTCAATCTTTACATTGAACAAGCAATGAAGGAAATTAGAGAAAAATGTAAAGTGGGAGTGAAGATTCAAGGAGAAATAATTTCAACTCTGAGATTTGCTGATGACATAGTCATCTTGGCCGACAAGCCTGAGGATTTGAATGAGTTTTTGAATGGTATGGACTCCATCTTACGGAAAGAATTCATGATGAAAATTAATAAATGTAAAACAAAAATACTGGAATACAGCCGAAATAAATCAGAAACCTCTATGGAGATCAAATTGGCAGGTGAAAAGCTGAAGGAAGTAGGAGACTTCTGTTACTTAGGAAGCAGAATAACCAGTGATGGACGAAGGAAAGAGGATATAAAAAGCAGGTTGGCTCAGGCAAAGAAAGCATTTCTACAAAAAAGGAATCTGCTGACATCGAATATAGATTTAGGTATTAGAAAGTCATTTTTGAAAGCCTTTGTCTGGAGCGTGGTGCTCTATGGAAGTGAAACTTGGATTATTGGTGTAGCAGAAAAGAGGAGAATTGAAGCATTTGAAAAGTGGTGTTACAGGAGAATGATGAAGATCAGATGGGTAGATAGGGTTACAAACAAACAGGTATTAAGACGAGTGGGAGAGGAGAGATCTTTCTGGCGACTGCTAATGAAGAGAAGAGATAGGTTGGTAGGACACATACTAAGACACCCAGGAATAGCAAGCTTAGTTATGGAAGGAAGGGTCGAGGACAAGAACTGTAGAGGTAGACCAAGGTTAGAATATGTTAAACAGATAGCCTCGGATGTAGGGTGTGGTAGCTATGTAGAGATGAAACGATTAGCTCAGGACAGGGAGCCATGGAGAGCTGCATCAAACCAGTCAAAAGACTGAAGACTCAAACAACAACTGTTATAAATCCACAATTATGAAAATCAGCTGTTTATAATAAAGCCTGAACTCGTGTTCGGAACAATAATTTTATTCTGTAACAGATTATTAATAAAGCCCAGTGGATTCCAGAAATACTCCACCTATTTTTAGAAAACTTGCCTTACATTGATGTATTACATTATTCATAATTCTTAAACGTATGACTTATAGTAGGTCATTCCTGGGATTATCCTCGCAAATTTGGATGTCGTTCAAATACCCTCTTAATAGAGAAAAACCATTGCACCTGAGGCAATGATATCAATTTAATCCAGTGTTAACTTCATAAGAGAAGAAAATTATAACACTCCCAACCACTCAAACTGAGGTTGTAAAAGCGATTTATAAAAATAAATCCAATCTCAAAATGAGATCTTCCCTGAACTTCCCGAACGCGAAAATGTCGATGGATTAGTCCTACAGAATGGATCTAGGTTAGCAACAAAGACTAAGCGACTAATGACCCATTAGTCAATCCACTTCGAAAATCACGCTCAGAAAATACAAGTCAAATCTGTTAATAAACTGAAGAAAAATAGTCAAAGGACTCGAAGTAACATTCAGAATAACAGGGTCCGAAAACTTCCTAATATCGTAATAATAATACGGAATGGAAAATTCTTCTCAAAGAATACGATAATCCTCGCGAAAATGCTTAAAGAACAATACACTAGAATATGTAAAACTCAGTCAGAGTTCTCAAAAAATTGTGTTACTAAAATGTTCTTACACAAAAAATCTGTAGATCTTCCTCCTACATTGACTTCTCGACAAATAAGGATGAGCATATCAGTTTAAATACTGTAAAATACTATTGAAATGTTAAATTTATCAATCAAAATACAAAAAAGGATGCACTCATTTTTATGAGTCAAAATCCTTGCATCATAGAAGGTCAGCTTCGAAATAAGCATCGAACCTGCACTTTCTACTCAACCATTTAATCTACAAAATCAAGTATGGCAATGTGTGATTGTTCACATGTCCAGGCTACACTACTGTAACAAGTTGAAGTGATCTATACCTTTGGCGAATCTGGATGAGGAAAAAAAAGGATATCGTTGGCCATACTAGGCTCCAAACCAACAGAAAACATGCCGGACTCCAACTGGGTCTCAAGAGAACGAACCATAGTCCTCCTAGGCTCGAACAACTCCCGGCTGGTCGAAATGGTCCCAATATCTCCTGGCGATATCTTTCCACACGCATTAAAATGCCGATGGCAGAACCGCAAACAGTTTATCAACTCGTCACGAAGCGAGAGTGAACTCGAACAGCTGCTAAATAGTTCCAATATAAAGCTGCGAATGTGACCCATTTCGCACGCGACCACACGGTCCCTTGCATTACGAGACTCGCTTGCACACTTCATAATAAATGAAAGTTGCTGCCAACGTGTCCCCGCTACACCCTGCTAATGCAGTATTCCTATTTTAATCTAGCCTACCATCGTAATGGATATAGGCTTCATTGTATTCCTTCCCTCTGACACCTTGCTTAAGAATGTGTTTTTTTAAGAAGTATAGCTACTGTGAAAAGTTTGAATCAAGTCGAGGCTGCATTTCCACGAAGGTTTATATGCAGAGTGTTACGACACAATACAGCCGAGCTGGCGGTCGGGATTATGAAAGTATTCTCCCGCATGGTCCGTTAGTAGCTGTGGACACACGGTCGTAAAGATAAACTTATAATACATGTTTAAAACCATGTCTGATCCCCATTAAGCAAGTTTCTACTCCACGTAGAATGCCGAACGAACTCGCTTACATACATAGGCACACTCACACGTTTTGAAAATCCCGTTAACTTGCGATTTCAATTTCACTATTGCCAGGCTTATACCTGCACGATGTCGGTTTCTCAAGTACCCGCTCTCCGCACGAGGTCGCTTGAGCACGACATCCCCTCTCCCCACTCCTCTATACGTCACGACTCGATATAAAATATATCGCAGTCCAAGTGTAATCACCAGTGACTTAACAGATCATCTTCTGTTTTTCATACTTGCTTAGTAATAGCTTTCTGCCATGGAAATATACATACATACATATGTAACTGCTTACATATAGCGCTAAATATACTTTAATTTGTATTAATCATTCTCAGGGGAATCGATCGATATAATGTTAGACAAAGTCAACTTGATTATTATCGATGACCTTCGGGCTTCTCGTCGGAAACACGAGCTCTGCCGATCTCTTTCTTGATAGCATAACTTTTGCTCGCTGTAGACCAGCTGTTATGATAGACTTCAGAGGCTAGTTAGAAAGTTACAGGGCGTTTCAAAATACTGTATCCATATCTGTACTTAAGACCTTTAGGAATAATGGTGCATTTTCCATTTGATACCTTAAATAAAAATCTCCTCAGCTTTTATTTACACCATTCCAGGTAATCTCGGCATATGTAGCATTATTCAGTCAACTCTCAGACTATCTTCTTCACATATCTTTTCGTTTGTTTTGCATTGAAACGACCTATCGTTTCTCTTCCATTTAGGCTTACTACCTCATAACTATTATTTCCGAACGACCTAGCGATTTTAAAAGGTCCGTGGAAGACATAGGAGAACTTGGTGAATTGCTTCTTAGCCACATCTGCTTTCGTCGGTTTCTTGACGAGAATCATCTCGTCTACTCTCATCGGTGGCCGATATGTTTCTATTTCTGATCCGTTTATGCCGCTTCTCGGCTGCATCCATCAAGCTTTCTCTAGCTGAATTAATTCTTTCTTGGACTGTAGGCTCCCCGTCCTTAGGCAGAAATCTCACGATCTCTGTCCGGGCTCTTTCTGGCCTCCTATTATGGTGTACAACCATGGGTATGTCGGATAAGCTCTCATGGAATGTGGAATACATGCATCTTTCCATGAGTGGGATGAACTTGACCCAGCTCGCATGATCCTCAGGAGAGTAAATTCTCGCAAACTTGCTAATTTCTGCCATTACACGTTCCGAGACGTTAGATTCCGGATATCTAACGCTAGAAAACACGTGCTTGACACCAAGCTTAATCATGGCATTCTCAAAATCCGTCGAGGTGAATTGAGCTCCGTGATCCGATAGGAGAGTTACAGGTTTTCCCGCCTTTGGAAACAAACTGTTTTCAAGATGGCTAAGCACTTGGGCTGTAGTGGCCCTCTGCATAGGGTCGAGGGTCACGTATTTTGAGAATACATCGATCGTTACTAGGAGAAACTGGTTTCCCCTAGCCCCCTTCGGGCGAGGACCGAAGATATCGCAAGCCATTAGCCCTCTCGGCCTTTCTGGAATAATGGCTCGAGGTCTCTCTTTTGATAACGCCGACGGGTGTTTCCCTCGTTAGCACTCCTGGCATGATCTGATGATGGCTGCTATGGTGCCCCGCATCTTGGTCCAGGTGAATGTCTCCAATAACGTTCTGAACGTTTTGTCGACACCCCCATGGCCAATGGTGCAGTGAGCTAGCCACACCAACCCAATAATCAGTTTAGGAGGGACTACAATTCTAATTTCGTCCTCTCTCGGTCAATGTATTTACAAACGATGTCATCACACACCAGGAATTTCTCAGATCGCTTCCTAGTCTGCTCGTAGTCAAGATCGGTATGGTCAATTGCACCTCTCAAAAACCTGTACATATGTCTAGTTGGGGTGTGTCTCTTCTGTGACACCGCTATCTTTTTTAGCTTCTCCAGGGTGAGTTCGTGTTCCCTCTCCAACTGTACAGTGTTAATCTCGATCTTACTAACTGGATTTCTTGAGAGTGCATCCGCGAGTAGATTATCCTTTCCAGGCTGATGCACGATGGTGGCATTGAACTGCTGGAGAAACAATGTCCACCTCGTCAGTCTGTCACTGGAAAGGTCGGTTTGCATCATAAACTGAAGCGCTCTGTGATCCGTGATAATGACCACTCGATGTCCTATCAGAAGCTTCTTCCACTTTTGAAGAGCAGATATGAATGCCAAAGCTTCGAGCTCAGAGGTGAAATAATTATTTTCGTGTTCCTGCAGCTTTCTGCTGTGGAAGTCCAAATAGTGCTTCCTCCCCTCCTCGTCCTTTTGATAGAGGACAGCACTAATACCAATTTTTGAAGCATCAGACTCGATGTAAAATAACCGATCAAACTCGGGATATTCCAGCTTAATACAATTTTGGAGCATGAGCTTGGCCTCTTCAAATGCCCTATTCATATCCTCTGTCCATTTCCATTTATTATTTTTCTTTAATGCCTCATACAAAGGGGCCATAGTAGTTGAGTATCCCGGACAGTGGCTACTCATGAACTGGTACATACCCAGAAACTCACGGAGCTGCTTTACTTTTACGGGACGAGGAAATCTTGAAATGGCGTCTATCTTCTTCAAGTTTGGGTGATACCCAGACTGATCAATAGTATGACCTAGGAACTTGATAGATTCATGCATGAATTGACACTTATGCATGTTGACCTTAATATTGGCCTCTCTTAAATTCTCGAATAGCTGTTTCAAGTGCACAAGATGTTCTTGAACATTAGCTGAAGAAATTATCAAGTCATCGATATAGCAAATAACGTTTCGTTTCACGCTTTCCGTTAATTTGCTATCAAGAGCTCTGATCAAGGCCGGACCGCTATTCACCATTCCAAAAGGAACGCGACAGAAAACATACGTGGTCTGATCAAATAAGAACCCGGTGTATTGCCGGCTATCTTCCTCCAGCTCTACTTGATAGAAGGAAGCGGTTAGGTCTAGGACGCTGAAACACGCTTTACCTTTGAACTTTTTCAAAAGTTCTCTAATTTTTGGTGGACGGTCAGTTTCTAACATGATTCTCGTGTTGATCTTCCTGGCGTCTAAACAAAGCCTCAGTTGTCCGTTCGCTTTCTTTACCACAGTTATCGGATTCAAAAACGAAGAAGCCTGTTTTTTTATTATACCTTCTCTCTCCATTTTATCTATAATCTCTTTGACCTCATCATGGTATTTTTCTGGGATAGGATAAAGCTTGGCTTGGTAAGGGGATTCATCTATTAGCCTTATCTGGTACTTGAAGTCTCTAATCAAGCCAGGTTTATCATCGAAGATGTCCGCAAATTGACAAATCAAGTCGTCAAATTCTTCTTTCACGTTTTTAAATCCCTCGGCTTTCAAGGTATATTGTTCCCTCTCTTGCTCGGTTTCTTCAACTACATGATCCAGGATTTCCATTCTAGGGATATCTCTATTAATTTCGTTTCCATCCATTTCTTCAATCACTACAACCTCTGTACTTTCTTCCTTGAATCTTATTATTCCTTTGTCCACGTCGATGATTGCCCTAGCTTGTGTAATAAAATCGATCCCTAGTATGACGTCAAAATTAATATTCTTAACTACTATGAAAATATGTTCATAACTTCTCTGATTGATCCAGAATTTCATTAGAATCTGCACTTTGCATTTCATAGTTTTATCCTTAAATATCCCACGATTTTTTGTTGGAAATGCTGGAAGAATGGTAAATTGGTTTTCTGGTTTCAATCTCTCGAAACAGTCCTCATCAACTATTGAGATCATAGCGCCTGTGTCCATCAAAGCTTTACAGTGTTGTAGACCAATTTGTATATTAATAACGGGAAGTTCAACTACCCTTCCTCTCGGTTTCGTTTCTGGTTCAAATAGAAGATCTTCGTCAGTAGTTTCAAAAATTTCAAAAATCGTGACAACAGAGGAATGCGTGGCAACGTCAGACATTAATTTCGCCTGGAAATTGGCGTTTTTTTTTCTAGATCCGGAGCTCTTTCTGAACTCCGACCTTCTCTGCTAGTGCTGGGTCGTGACTTCTCTGGATTTTCATCCTTTCTTTCCTTCGATTTTCTTCGTCCAACCTCCGTGGACTTATCTCGCCCTCTCTTGAGCATCTCCTGTTGCACTTTCTTATCGGACGCCTCCGTCCGATAATTGTTGTATCTTGAGTACCCTTGATTTTGTCTCTTATCTCTGTTGTCACGGGTATCCCTATCATTCCTATTATATCTGTTATCTCGATTATTTTGATCATATCTGTAATTCCTCTTATAAGGCGTTTCTCGGTGATCATTCCGGTTTCGATCATTATCTCTTCGATAGAAATTTCTCTCCTCGTACCGACGTTGCCATGGCCTCTCCTGGGCGTCCCTACGTTGGTTTTCCCATCTCCTCTCTTCCTGATGGGTATTTCTAATAGGACCCATTCTATCATCTCTCCTTTGCTCAAAACGATCCGTCTGCTGTGTACGGTTCATCATTACCGCGTTTACAACTTTCGATTCCTGCCTGGCATTTTTGACTATGGTAGGTTGCGTCATCATACTCATGTGATCTAATCGACGTAACATGTCATCTAACGACGTTAAAGACGATACTTCGGAAGAAATAATTGATCTCCTTACTTCCGCAGGCAATTGACGTGAGATAGCTTCAAGGAGTTCTTCCAGGGTTAACGGCGGCTAGAGAATACGGAGTTTTGCTAACTGACACGCAAAGTACTCAGCATAGCTGGTTGGTCCTGTACTGGAGTACTTGCGTGAATAGACTTCCGATCTCACATTTTGTTGGACCTCGATCGACCAAAATCTTTGTATGAAGGCCTCCAAAAACTGTTCAAAATTGTCAAATGTGTAACGAAAGGCCCTGAACCATTTTAACGGAGCATCAGTAAGAAACCTTTCCACCATACGTAGCTCACGCTCACGTGGCACATGTGACTCCAAAAAGTAATCTCTTAATGCCCTTACAAATTCGATTGGTGTCATTCCATCCAAGTTGCTAAACTTCCTAGGTTTGTCATCAAAATTTCTTATTATGGTTACATTCGGTGTCCTTTCCAATGATTTCGAAGTATAATCATCCACGCCTACGTTGGGGTTCGGAGAACTAAACGTCTCCCTGCTTGTTCGAATGGGACTCGGATGTTCCATTTGACTGAGCCGAACGTTGGGTTCGTTATTGGGAGATTCCTGCATCATCCTTTCCCTACTATCAGGTACTATCACTTCAGGTTGTTCAACTATAACTCTAAAATCGGACTGTAAAAGTGATCGCAATTGATCTTTTAGCGTATCTAAATTGATATGCCCCTCTAGATTAATTTGTTCGAGACCCTTTCTAATTTCATTAATCTCGGAAGTTTTCTTCTCCCTGACCTCATTTAACTCTATCTTACTTTGGTCGACTTTAGTTTCAACACTGTTAATACGTTTCTCTAAATCGGATATGTTATTAACCTGTGTATTTTGAATTCCATCCATTCTTTTGCTTAGATCTTCCCTAACATTTATTATGTCTTTGCTATTAGTTGCAAGACCAGTGGCAAGTTTGGATTCTAACTTAGATTTCTCAACTTTAAAACATTCCTCATTAATTTTCGTGATATCTTTACGAAATGTTACAATATTATCTCTTATGATCCCTTTCAAATCTATGTCAAAATCATCCCTGAGAAGTTTCGTATGATCTGTGACTTGAGCTCGGAGTGTCCCCATTTCACATTTCAACTGCTCCAGGCTATTCTGAGTCTGATTAGTGTCATGGGAAAACTGTAGCTGAAGTGCTTCTAAATTTTTTTACTGAGCTTCACACTTTTTTCAAAGTCTAGTCTAATCTCAACTTGAAACTCTTTACTAGATTTTTCTAGCTCCATTAACTTAACCTCCGTCTGATTTTGACTAGATTCGATTTTTCGGACCTCTAGCTCCATTTATTTTGGCTGGATTCAATTCGATTTACATCATTCTGAATATTTTTGACTTGAGCCTGAATCTCTTTTTGACTGGATTCTATTAATCCCACATCGGTTCTTAAATCATTGATTTGGGATTGCATAATCCTTACATTAGAGTTTATATCCTTTACTGTTTCCTCAATTCCCCTTTGACTAGTCTGAACATTGTTAAGATCTGTTTGCATTGAAGTTTGACTATTTTGCATTGATGTTTGACTATTTTGCATTGATGTTTGACTAGTTTGGATATTGTTAATGTCAAGTTGCATTCTTTCTTGGCCAACCTGTACCAAGCCAACATTAGCCCGTAGTGTACTGATATCTAGTTGTGTTTTTCTATTATCGTCCTGGATATCTTCGATATTAGATTCTACAATGGTAACCTTCTTTTCTACCCTTCTAGAACTGTCTTTGATAGCCTTCAAGGAGGATTGCATAGTATCAATTTCCCCCCTGATACCTTCAGCAACTGCACCCTGATTTTGAATAACAGTTTCGGACATATGGTCTAATGGAGATTTAGTTTGGACCTTAATATTTTCTATGTCCTGATTCAAATTGTCCATTTTATTTTGAATAATTTCAAACATCTTCTTAACGTCACCAACAGTCACCATATTACCTTCAGACATGCTTCACTACACTTCACAAGGAATAAGAATACCACACCAACAAAGCACAGCGAGAACATCTACAATTAACCACCATTTACCATACATGCTCATCCTTATTGTCTGGCATTACCTTAAAATAAGCTTATGTCTAAACACAAAGTGCCCAATTTGATTTGGAATCGCCTATATACAAGTGCGTGTTGGTTTATATCGGTGAAGGTCTATGATTTTACCATTACTCAAATTTTAAATTTGCTACAAACACTTCTATTTTTAATGATGCCAGCAATGATCATTAGCCGGAAACAAGTAGAACAAATTATTAACAGAGCGTGTGGCACCACTGCAATACATAAAATAAAAAAAATAATAATGGTTGCAATACCACTTGTAAGTCAAGTAGCTCGAGTATCCTGGTAATTGCTTTGTTCCATAGGAATTCCAATAGTTCGTGCCAAAATATTGGTTCACCATTATTTTATTGCCTTGATTCATGGTCACACAGGAAACACGGTGTTCCAATTCGCGATCTGTGTTACATTACCATAAAACTAATTTCCACTTTGTACTTTCAGTTTCAATTTTGGCAGAATTATGGCATTCAACTCCCTGGTATTCGCTCTGGAACTCCAGTTTTTTCGAAGCCCCTGAGCTGGGCGCCACCTAATGTACCCTTTTACCAACCAATACCTGTTGAATCCCTGGATAGCAGCCAGATCGTAGAACGTGAAAACTCCCCGGCTATAAAGACCCCCAAGTTCTACCAACAGACACAGGGATAATAGGGCCACTCGAATTCCTAACAGGATGTATTAAGACTGACCAAGGCTCAGAGAAAGAAAAGACTAGCTCAAAACACAAGAATTCTTCAAGAGGAAGAAAGAATCTCAAAGGTGTGGTAAACCCTAAATTACATAGCGATGCCCCCCTTAATACACCCTTCCATCACCTCTATAAAGCATCACGCAATAATTAAAACCAAATAATAAATTAGTTTATTGCAAGAATAAACATGACAAGAAATATAAATTTTGTCGATACCACGACCAATCAAAATTATCCTTAATTATACTGGATTGTCTTTCAGCTATGAAATATGGGAAAGGCTTCCAAAAATGAATTACCCATTATCTCAACTAACCTTTAGTTCTTTCAAAAATAAAGTATAATAATAATAATGATCAATCCCATAGGATAAGCACACACAAAAAATATTATATGAATTGAATAAATTAAATTCATTTCGGTTCATTAACTGAAAGAACATCTTATACAAAAATACCCTGATTATAACCAATAATCTTACACGACATTTTCAGTAGCATTATATGGTCTTGTTATTTAACGATGAAATTAACATGGCATATTTACAGAATATAATTTACACAAAATTCTAGAATAATTTCGATTATTCTCCTCCCACTGACTTAATGTCACGACATTCACTTCTGCTTAAAATTGTTTAACTGTTTCATTTCTAATTTCAGGGTATTTCTGCCGAACAGTTAAGTTAAGCAAAAAATTAATCATAGATTCAGCATTAAATAGATATCGGTGATCCTTGTTAAACATACATGCTATGGCAAATTCGTTATATTAATTTTACTGGAAATATTGAACTGGATATCCACTCAAGATTCTCAATAATACTGCTCAGAAAAATATTAATCTTCACACAGGCATTTTCACGATAACAACAGCGATAAAGTCACCTATGACCTAATATTAACCATACTAGGTTAAAAACAACGCCTCTCTGGGCTAAGACCCCATTCAAACTATTCCTGATTGGCACACGTGGCTCGATCCTCAACAAGAAAATTTTGCTTCGCAAAGCACTGTATCAAAATACTTAAACACAAGGGCATTATTCCTAATACATGCCTCTCTAAAATCGAACATGCACCGATAATTGGAGCCTTACTGTTATAAATCCACAATTATGAAAATCAGCTGTTTATAATAAAAGCCTGAACTCGTGTTCGTAACAATAATTTGATTCTGTAACAGATTATTAATAAAGCCCAGTGGATTCCAGAAATACTCCACCTATTTTTAGAAAAGTTGCCTTACATTGATGTATTACATTATTCATAATTCTTAAACGTATGACTTATAGTAAGTCATTCCTGGGATTATCCTCGCAAATTTGGATGTCGTTCAAATACCCTCTTAATAGAGAAAAACTATTGCACCAGAGGCAATGATATCAATTTAATCCAGTGTTAACTTCATAAGAGAAGAAAATTATAACACTCCCAACCACTCAAACTGAGGTTGTAAAAGCGATTTATAAAAATAAATCCAATCTCAAAATAAGATCTTCCCTGAACTTCCCGAACGCGAAAATGTCGATGGATTAGACCTACAGAATGGATCTAGGTTAGCAACAAAGGCTAAGCGACTAATGACCCATTAGTCAATCCACTTCGAAAATCACGCTCAGAAAATACAAGTCAAATCTGTTAATAAACTGAAGAAAAATAGTCAAAGGACTCGAAGTAACATTCAGAATAACAGGGTCCGAAAACTTCCTAATATCGTAATAATAATACGGAAAGGAAAATTCTTCTCAAAGAATACGATAATCCTCGCGAAAGTGCTTAAAGAACAATACACTAGAATATGTAAAACTCAGTCAGAGTTCTCAAAAATTTGTGTTACTAAAATGTTCTTACACAAAAAATCTGTAAATCTTCCTCCTACATTGACTTCTCGACAAATAAGGACGAGCATATCAGTTTAAATACTGTAAAATACTATTGAAATGTTAAATTTATCAATCAAAATACAAAAAAGGATGCACTCATTTTTAGCCTATTTTCAATTTTGAAAAAATAGGCTTATGAGATCACCTTTTGTCCGTGTGTGTGTGTGATTCGTGTGTATGTCCCCCCCTAATAAAATCTAAACGGCAGGAGCGATTTCAATGAAACTCGGAAAGTTCATAGCACTATTCCCGGCGACCTCGACCGTGCCCTTCAAATTTTGTTACGACTCACCAATCCAACATGGCGGCTGTGCGAAATATTTCACCAGCATTCAATATCTACGAAATTATTACCGATATCACCCTGACATTTTCTATTGTGATAGAGGGAACTACTATAAGTTCACTTATGTGACTTTTGAAAACCAGGTAACTACAAAACCAACATGGAGGCCAACCGAATTTTCGACTTTTAAATAGACGTTTCTCGCGATTTGACCAACCAAACGCAATGAAACTTGGTACAGTATATGTCTATATACATTGTAATACTCCGACATCTATCTTCGTTCAATTGTTTACATAATCACAAGATGGCGGATGTGCGAAATATTTCGCCGGCATTCAATATCTCTGAAACTATTAGCGGTATCATCCTAAAATTTTGTACGGAAATAAAGGGCACTACTGGAAGTCCATCTATAAGACTTTCAAAAGACGGTTAACTACAAAACGAACATGGCGGCCATGCGAATTTGAAAATTTTAAATAGACCTTTCTCGCGATTTAATGTTCCGAGCTCACTGAAACCTGGTACAGGAAATATTTATACACATTGTAATCCACTGGTATATAATTTAGTTCAATTGTTTACATAACCTCAAGATGGCGGCAGTGCGAATTTTGAAATTAAGTTTTTATTTCTTGTGATGTAGTCATGCGATCGAAGTGAAAGTTTGAATAATGAACCTACGCAATAATTTTCCTTTAATGGTACATGACTCTATGGCCTATACATTTAACAATCCAACATGGCGACCATCCGAAATATTTGGACGATACTGAATATCTACGAATCTATTTTAGCAATCAAACTGCATTTTTAATGTTCATATGGGCTATGAACTTAAGTTCACCTATAGGACTTTAAATAACCTGGTGATCACAAATCCAACATGGAGGTGACGCGAATTATAAATATTCACATGGACGTTTCTCGCAATTTAACCATCCGAGTGCAGTGAAACTTGGTACAGTAAATCCTTATACGAATGTTAATCCACTGGCATCTAATTTATTTCAATTGTTTCCATAACCTCAAGATGGCA
This sequence comes from Meconema thalassinum, assembly GCA_946902985.2. Classification (NCBI taxonomy): domain Eukaryota; kingdom Metazoa; phylum Arthropoda; class Insecta; order Orthoptera; family Tettigoniidae; genus Meconema; species Meconema thalassinum. Next base: position 69,531,126 of record OX336391.1, on the reverse strand, counting down.
GCTGTGAAAATTTTTAAAATCTCCTTGTTTTTTCTTGTGTCCTAATTATGCGATTGAAGTTTGAATACTACAGGTTCACAATAATCTGCATGTAACAGTACATAACTCTAGGACCTTCATATATAAAATCCAACATGGCGACCATCCGAAATATTTAGTCGGTTCTTAATATCTACGAATCTATTACAGGAATCAAACAGAAATTGTGTATGTTGATAGTGGCAATTAACATAAGTAGGATATATGAAAATAGGCTGTATAGTTCTTCACGGAACTACTTGTTATGAGTCAAAATCCTGGCATCATAGATGGTCAGCTTCGAAATAAGCATCGAACCTGCACTTTCTACTCAACCATTTAATCTACAAAATCAAATATGGCAATGTGTGATTGTTCACATGTCCAGGCTACACTACTGTAACAAGTTGAAGTGATCTATACTTTTGGCGAATCTGGATGAGGAAAAAAAAGGATATCGTTGGCCATACTAGGCTCCAAACCAACAGAAAACATGCCGGACTCCAACTGGGTCTCCAGAGAACGAACCATAGTCCTCCTAGGCTCGAACAACTCCCGGCCGGTCGAAATGGTCCCAATATCTCCTGTCGATATCTTTCCACACGCATTACAATGCCGATGGCAGAACCGCAAACAGTTTATCAACTCGTCACGAAGCGAGAGTGAACTCGAACAGCTGCTAAATAGTTCCAATATAAAGCTGCGAATGTGACCCATTTCGCACGCGACCACACGGTCCCTTGCATTACGAGACTCGCTTGCACAATTCATAATAAATGAAAGTTGCTGCCAACGTGTCCCCGCTACACCCTGCTAATGCAGTATTCCTATTTTAATCTAGCCTACCATCGTAATGGATATAGGCTTCATTGTATTCCTTCCCTCTGACACCTTGCTTAAGAATGTGTTTTTTTTAAGAAGTATAGCTACTGTGAAAAGTTTGAATCAAGTCGAGGCTGCATTTCCACGAAGGTTTATATGCAGAGTGTTACGACACAATACAGCCGAGCTGGCGGTCGGGTTTATGAAAGTATTCTCCCGCATGGTCCGTTAGTAGCTGTGGACACACGGTCGTAAATATAAACTTATAATACATGTTTAAAACCATGTCTGATCCCCATGAAGCAAGTTTCAACTCCACGTAGAATGCCGAACGAACTCGCTTACATACATAGGCACACTCACACGTTTTGAAAATCCCGTTAACTTGCGATTTCAATTTCACTATTGCCAGGCTTATACCTGCACGATGTCGGTTTCTCAAGTACCCGCTCTCCGCTCGAGGTCGCTTGAGCACGACATCCCCTCTCCCCACCCCTCTATACGTCACGACTCGATATAAAATATATCGCAGTCGAAGTGTAATCACCAGTGACTTAACAGATCATCTTCTGTTTTTCATACTTGCTTAGTAATAGCTTTCTGCCATGGAAATATACATACATACATATGTAACTGCTTACATATAGCGCTAAATATACTTTAATTTGTATTAATCATTCTCAGGGGAATCGATCGATATAATGTTAGACAAAGTCAACATGATTATTATCGATGACCTTCGGGCTTCTCGTCGGAAACACGAGCTCTGCCGATCTCTTTCTTGATAGCATAACTTTTGCTCGCTGTAGACCAGCTGTTATGATAGACTTCAGAGGCTAGTTAGAAAGTTACAGGGCGTTTCAAAATACTGTACCCATATCTGTACTTAAGACCTTTAGGAATAATGGTGCAGTACTTGCATTTCCTTTGTCGGGTTTCTACTCAAAACGTCGGCTAAGAAGTTGTCCTTGCCCGGTTGGTGCACAATGGACACATCAAATTGTGGGAGAAACAATGCCCAACGGGCTACCCTGTCACTAGCTAGCTCTGTTTTTTGCATAAACTATAATGCTTTATGGTCGGTGATTATGACAGTTTTATGTCCAAGCAATATCTCCTTCCAACTCTGCAATGCATAAATAATTGCTAATGCCTCTATTTCCATGGTAGAGTAGTCCCTTTCTATTTCACGTAACTTTCTACTGGAGAATGCTAAATAGTGACGCTCTTGCTTGTCATCTATCTGAAATAACACGGCGCTGATGCCAACACGTGAAGCATCTGATTCTAAATAGAACGTTCTCTCGAAATCCGGGAATTCAAGTTTAATATTATCTATCAACATAGTTTTTGCTTTAACAAAGGCTGCTTCAGATTTCTCATCCCATTTCCATTTGTTGTTTTTCTTTAAAAGATCTTGTAGTGATGCCATCGTCTCTGAGTACATGGGACAATGAGCCGAAAAGAATTGGTACATTCCCAGGAATTGCCTAAACTGTTTGACCTTCCGTGGTCTGGGAAAACTCCTGATCGCCTCAATCTTATCAGGATTAGGTCGATACCCATTTCCATCAATTACATGTCCCAAAAACCTAATCTCTCTATGGAAAAAATGACATTTATTAAAGTTGACCTTGAAACATGCTTCCCGTAGGTTCTCAAATAGTTTACGAAGATGTTCTACATGTTCCTCCATGGTTGTCGATGCCATAATCAGATCATCGATATAACATAAGACGTTTCCTTTTACTTCTTCCGTCAGATCCTTGTCCAATGCTCTGACCAGTGCAGGACCACTATTCTTCACTCCAAACGGTAGTCTTTTGAAAACGTAGGTAATGGCGTCGTACATGAATCCAGTGTATCGTTTGCTCTCCTCTGACAAACGTATATGGTAATAAGAAGCTCTAAGATCTATTGTCGAGAATATGGTCTTTCCCTTAAATCATCTGAGTAGTTCCCTAATCTTGGGAGGCCTGTCTTATTCTGGCAAAATTCTCTTGTTGAGGCTTCTGGCGTCTAGACAAATTCTAAGCCTGCCGTTCTGTTTCTTAACAACGACCAGAGGATTGAGATATGGGGTTGCCATCTTTTGAATGAGGTCGTCTTCTTCCATGGTTTTAATGGCTTTGCCTACCTCCTCATTCCACTTCTCTGGAATCGGGTAAAGCTTCCCCTCGAATGGTGACTCATCTTCCAGTCGTATCTGGTATTCGAAATTGCTAATAAGACCAGGTTTCTCATCGAAGATGTCTTGAAATTCCGATATTAATTCATCAAACTTCTTCCGGATCTGTGGTTCTAGTGTTTCCTTCTTGACATAGAGTAACCTCTCTGCTTCTACCTCCATTTCATTTACCATGTTATCTAAGGTGTTCCATCCAGGTAATTCTTGGCTATGTGATATACCCATTTCCTCATTCAATTTCCCTTCGTTTCCTCGGAAAGTTGCTATCCCTGCTTGTAAATCAATTACTATTCCATGCTCTGTCAAAAATTCCGCAGCTAAAATCATGTCGAACTTAATATCTTTTAGTACTATGAAGACGTGTTCAAAATTTCTGTTGGCTATAGTGATGTTAATCAATGCTTGTAATTTTCAGTTAATAGAACGGTTAGGAATCACTCCTCTAACCTTCATTCCGGATGCAGGTAATATAGTAATATCTTCTGTCAACCTGATATTCTCAAAACACGCCTCCGATATGATACTGACCATGGCTCCTGTATCCAGCAATGTCTTAAATTTCCGTCCTCCAACATGTTTATCAATCATTGGTAGTTCTGTTCTCTCTCTCCTAATGGGATTCTCTTCGTCGTAAATGAGGTCTTCATCTACAATTCTATGTACCGCGATGATCTCGATGATAGGTTTGGAATTACTGGAATCTACTGTGACTGGTGAATTGTATTTGACGTTTTTTTTGCTTGCGAGCCACTTGTACTAGGCCCTGTGTCTACGTTCCCTTGCCCTTGCTGCTGCTGAGTTGCTTCTCTCATCTGCTGCAAGTATGCTTGACTTTCTGCATGTCTCTCTTCCAAATTCACGCGATTGTCCCGAGGTTAATCTCTGTTCCACTGCCTATTATAGGTCTGAAATCTACCTCTTCCTTGCTGCCAAGAGTTTCTTCCCTTTATATCCCTGGGCCTGTAAGTTTATGAATTGCTGCTGTTGGTTCGCATAGTATGGCCTTCCACCTTGGTTCCATCTCCTATCTCGTTGATTATATCTACGATTCTCATAACGTCCTCTCCAATCTCCTGTATCCTGCAATATTCTTCTTTGTGGTGGTTGAGTCTGTATTTTCCGGTTTGTCACGACTAGATTCACCTCCTGGTGCTCTGATCTAGTGTTTCTCGCTTGCATTAAAGAACTGGTGTGATGTAATTTCCTCAGAATTTCGTCACATGTCTTCAAACTATTCGCCCCAGATGCTATAAGCGTTCTCTGAACTTCTACCGGAAATTGCCTCATTATCGCCTGAATCATCTCCTCTTCGGGTATTGGAGGCTCTAAGTATTGTAACCTGGCTATCTGCGTTGTAGAATACCCCGCATACTGCGTCGGGTTAGATGTGGAATATTTCCTGGAGTAAAGTTCTGATCTGATGCTAAGTTGATCTTCCGAACTCCAGAAACGCCTAAGGAATGCCTTAGCAAACTCCTCGTAATTCGCAAAGGTGCATCTAAAAGCTCTAAACCAGGTCAGCGCTTGATTCTCTAACGATCTGTCAATAACCCTTATCTCGCGTTCACTTGGGAACCGATTTTCATTCAGAAAATCCCTGAGGTCTCGTAGGAACTCGATTGGGGTGATAACTCCCACACCACTAAACTTTTTCGGTTTTTCCTCATGAGTTCTAATGATAGTTACAGGACTAGCCCCATTAAATTCTCCAGGTGTCGAATCCATATCTCCCCATCGTTTCTCCTAGTTAATCTCTGGTGAGTTAATTTCCATCGTTTGAACCGGACTATTCATCTGTAAGAAGTTCTCCATACGCGTGATGCGGTCTAGGTGACTACCCTCCAGTATCTTTATGTCATCATTGACTGACGAAATCGCCCAATCTATTTACGTTTTGACTTGTGTGATATTAGTATTGATTACGTCCAATTTATTTTCTATATTCCCTGCTTCCTCATCCATGCGTTTTCGATTTGCATCCACGTCTTGCGCTAATGTGCCAACATTTTCCTCCATCTTCGGGATTTTCGTCTCTACCTTTCCTACTTGTTCCGTTAATTCCTTTCGACTGCCGACAGTAGTTTCATTAAACTCTTTCCTTACTTCCACTATCTCATGGTGGTATTCCCCTTTAAGCTTGACTACATGAGCGGTTATATCAGATCCCAGTCCTTTGATGTTTTCATCTAACCGTTTTTCTAAGGTCCTGACGTGTGTATTAAATGCTTCCATGTCTTTCTCTACACCTTTCTGAATTTTCTGTATGCCCTCTATCAAATTGTCCTGCATGGTGGCCTTCAATGCATCAAGTTTTGCGTCCATGGTGCTATCCCTTTCCTTTTGACGGTTGGTTATACGCTCTCCTAACTTGATTATATCTGCCTGTGTTTTAACGCCTGATTAGCTGCCTCATTTTGGTTTTGATTAAATTTCTTGTCCAATTCATCATGATTTTGTTGGATACTATGTTTAAGTCTACCCTCTAACTCCATTTGACCTTGCTTAAAGTCGCCTCTTAAATCCTCCTGACCCTTCTTTAAATCAGTTTTCAAATCAGCTAACAGCTGCCTCAACTCTTCCATATTACACATGTCAATTAGTACAATAAGACAATACAACATAAGGGAACCATCAAGAGTGACCACACCAAGATTGTACCATACTTTCTACTACTATACCATGGAATTGAACTAATATCATCGAGCTGCATAAATGGATCCTTATCCAATTCTACGCAATTGGATCATTAAACGAAGAACGAATGAAGATCAAAAGCACCATTCCAAAGGAAAAAGAAGTTCTGATCCTGTGTCCTATGTCATGGAAACTAGGAAACAATCTCATTACCAATGGTAATTAGACGTTCTCAAGAGAAAAAATCATTAGCCTCCCATTCAAGTACCTCAAATGTGGTAATCCAGTTTACTTGAGCCACTCAAATGCAAGTGCCAACGACACAACAACCCACACAGGCTGTCAAATAACATTAAAAACATCTAATTGCTACTCCATCGTGTGTACGATTTCTCAATTCGAGGCTCTGGACGCTGGGCGCCATTTTATATATGTCCCCTTTAACCGGCATCGAATCGGATGACCCGGCGAAAACATCGCAATTCATGCCGATAACACAAGACATATATCAGATAAAGAACAAACAAAAATTTTTGAGGTCTGGGTTCGAATATAAAAAAAACAAGATGTTCAGTAAAGAACATATAGGCTACTTTCTCCTAAATGCATGGGTATTGTTATAACTCTTTGTCCTTTTAAAGGAGTATAATTGAATGTTGGTTGTAGTAGCTTGTTGAAATACAACGTGCTATAGGGATATTAAACATGAATATGAGGTGCCCTTTGCTAGTGCTACCTCTGTAAAAAAATTCATTCAATTCGGTTTCACCGTGATTGAATTGATCTGGGGAATGGATTTGCGCACACACATGGTCGCTATTTGCAAACTATTGGGCTGATGACCTTGTAGTCAGTCATAAGATGCTTTACACAAAAAGGCATGTTGTTGCAAAATCCGGTAGAGATCAAATTATTAGGATGGTCGAAATTTGATTTAAGCTTTTAACATTTCGGTGGCCGTCATTCCGTTTCCGTCAAGATGGCGGCGATATAAAACATGACACTGAGGTGCCTTTTGCTAGTGCTACCTCTGTACCAAATTTCGTTCAATTCGGTTTCACCGTGTTTGAATTGATAGGGGGAATCGATTTGCACACATACTTGGCAACCATCTGCAAACTATTGGGCTGATGATCTAGCAGTTTGGTCAGAATATGCTTCCCACATAAAGATTTGTTGTTGCAAAATTTGGTAGAGACTAGATTATTAGGTTGGTCGTAATTACATTTTAGCCTTTAACATTTCGGTGGCCGCGATTACGTTTCCGTCAAGATGGCGGTGATATAAAACATGACACTGAGGTGGCCTTTTCTAGTGCTACCTCTGTACCAAATTTCGTTCCATTCGGTTTCACCGTGTTCGAATTAATAGGGGGAATTGATTTTGACACAAAGATGGCCGCCACCCGCAAACTATTAGTCTAATGACCTATTAGATTTGTCAAAGGATGCTCCCTTCATAAAGGTATGTTGTTGCAAAATTTGGTAGAGATCGGATGATTAGGTTAGTCGTAATTTGATTTAAACTTTGAACATTTGGGTGGCCGCCATTACGTTTCCGTCAAGATGGCGGCGATATAAAACATGACACTGGGGTGCCCTTTGCTAGTGCTACCTCTGTACCAAATTTCATTCCATTCGGTTTCACCGTGTTCGAATAAATGGGGGTAATCGATTTTGACACAAAGATGGCCGCCATCCGCAAACTATTTGGCTAATGACCTATTAGATTTGTCAAAGGATGCTCCCTCCATAAGGGTATGTTGTTGCAAAATTTGGTAGAGATCGGATGATTAGGTTAGTCGTAATTTGATTTAAGCTTTGAACATTTGTGTGGCCGCCATTACGTTTCCGTCAAGATGGCGGCGATATAAAACATGACACTGGGGTGCCCTTTACTAGTACTACCTCTGTACCAAATTTCGTTCCATTCGGTTTCACCGTGTTCGAATTAATATTGGCAATCGATTTTCACACAAAGATGGCCGCCATCCGCAAACTATTAGGCTGATGACCTATTAGTTTGGTCAAAGGATGCTGCCCCCATATAGGTATGTTGTTGCAAAATTTGGTAGAGATCGGATGATTAGGTTAGTCGTAATTTGATTTAAGCTTTGAACATTTGTGTGGCCGCCATTACGGTTCCGTCAAGATGGCGATGATATAAAACATGACACTGAGGTGTCCTTTGCTAGTGCTACCTCTGTACCAAACATTGTTTAATTCGGTTTAACCGTGTTCGAATTAATAGGTGTAATCGATTTTGACACAAAGATGGCCGCCATCCGCAAACTATTAGGCTGATTACCTATTAGTTTGGTCAAAGGATGCTGCCCCCATAAATGTATGCTGTTGCAAAATTTGGTAGAGATCGGATGATTAGGTTAGTCGTAATTTGATTTAAGCTTTGAACATTTGTGTGGCCGCCATTACGTTTCCGTCAAGATGGCGGCGACACAAGACATGACACTGAGGTGTCCTTTGCTAGTGCTACCTTTGTACCAAATTTCATTCCATTCGGTTTCACCGTGTTCGAATTGATAGGGGGGGACAGACATTCAGAATACCACACACTCACACACACACACACACACACACAGACTCACACACATACACACAGACAGACACACTTTTTTTCGCCCTGTAGTGATCTCATAAGTCTACTTTCATTTTTTGCAAAAATTGAAAGTAGGCTAAAAATACGGCGGTGGGTACGAGAACTCAAGTAGTCTCAGGGGTGGTTAACAGGATGTAGGTGTAACAGGTTAAATCAACCCACTCCCAAACCTAAATCAAAGCAATAGCACAACAGAAATCAAAATATAAGCACAATTAAAAAGATTAAAATAGGCAACCATTTATTGGCAACTCATTGAAAATCCACAGCCTGCTTCCAGTCTCCGACTGGCTCAGGAATGGAATGAATGAAGCCCCCATCTAGCGGCGAGGATATGAAGTGTGCCGGCTGCCGAAGCCTGTCGCACTCCTCTGAACAATGATTAAATGAATGACAGATGAAATGAAATGATAGTGGAGAGTGTTGCTGGAATGAAATTGTGACAGGGAAAACCGGAGTTCCCGGAGAAAAACCTGTCTGCCTCCATTTTGTCCAGCACAGATCTCACATGGAGTGACCGGGATTTCAACCACGGACCTAGCGGTGAGAGGCCGGCGCGCTGCCGCCTAAGCCACGGAGGCTCAGTTGGCAACTCATTGACCAATACAAATATAGGAAACCCCCCAAAAAGCCGATCTTGCCTCGGAGATTCGATCTTAATGAAAGCTTGATGTGGACCGAAGAAAAAGTAAAATATTTAGAGTCCAAATATACATAATGAAGTTTTAAAGGGTCAACGAATCTCCTTGGTCCTATCCTTAGACACAAATAAAATTAGGAGATACTCAAAGAAAATTAAATAAAATATTTAAAAAAATAGATTCAGTCACATTTGACTATCAACATCAACTAATCACGCTAAATGTCCATCAGGTAGTGTCCTAGATTAGTAATATTATCACTCACTTGAGTTTATAATGAAAGAAAGTTAGATAAATAGCTTGCCAAAAATAATAGTATTGATCTCTGCTCTAACTAATGAGAGGAAAACAAATCTTATATCCACCAATTATTAATTAAAAATAATTGCTGCAACAATATAAGTCCTACTTGACCACTCAATTAAAGTTGCAATCAAAATTTATATTTATCGTACAACGTTATTTCAGAGACTAATTACTCAAAATATTTCAAGAAAACGTGCACCCATTATCCTACATTTATGCAAAGGTCAAAGTCATGGCTGATCATTATATCACAACTAAAAGTTCACATCTATCCCAATTCGATGGTATGCTTGCAATGTATTTAACTCCATCAATTACATAGTGATTAGATTATCGCCTGCCTACTCCTGTGATTACTTAATTCACCACCATCTGACTGCATTTTGCATGGCCATGCTTATTTAGAAAGATATTACACTACTAATTATTATTACATTATTTTTTTTATTCACAAAGGGTTTCTTCATGATTAATTCACAGAAAATTTGCCATAAGACGTTCACAGAATATTTGAACTATAATCCTAAATTTATTTTATTACATTCCATTCAATTCTCCCCCCTCTTTTTTATAAACAACTACACCAATCAATTTTTTTTATAAACTCATTATTATCTTTTAATTATCATGACCTTTCATTTCATCACATAACTAGTGTGCATAAATTATCTAATGCAGGCATGACCTGTAGCAATGTCAAATGGGTAGGTGTCGAAGCATAATGACGAGCATGCTTTTAATAATTAAATTCTCTATATCAATGAATGTGGACAAAGAAAAAATGGGAATATTTAAAGTTATAATCCTTCAGAGTTCACATAATTAGATCCACCAAACGCTGAAGTCAAAATCGAAAAAAAGAAAAGAATTTCAAAACATGAACTCCACCCTAGCTCTCGACAGCTAATCTACCACCCTCATTTATTCCATCATGAATTCAGTTCAGTATCCGCGTCGTATTTCCAATCTTATCATCGTAGAAAAAATCTTATCATTCGAAGTAGTGACGGATTTACAAAAATTCCCAAAAGAAAATATTAACTGGATCATGGTGCCAAGCATGGTGGATTGATCCTTGCCACGTGTGACAACCCTACAATGTGAATCACTTCCTCATATAATTACCTAATAGACGAAGAAAACAAATGTGGCCATTAATAATAATAATAATAATAAAATGATTAATCAACAAATAAATAATAATTAGTTCAACTCCATGGCTTCTAGTACTACTGAGTAGTACGAACTACTCACAACTACAAATTGAAGTAATGTTTTAGCTCACCAACTGGCCGAAATAAGAAAATATGGTGCAAGCCTAGCATGCTCATAGAATGCAGAACCTCTGGAACCAATCTTCATTCAGGACAATCTCCTTCCCATTCCAGAACCGGCAGGATCCCATCTTCCACCATCTTCTTCCTCGCCTCCTCCAGGAATCGAAACTGAGACCTTCACGTTTCATGGTGGCTGCGTCCTTCGACTCCCACGGTGTGGTTATGTCATGGCAACATCATGGCCTCATCTTGATGTAAATGTCACTCCGTACAGTCCCCTCACGTATAAGCTTAGTGGCACATATTTTCACTGACTAGTTCCATTTCAAAATTCTTCATTGACACTTCAACAGCACAGGTTATAAAATGACCAATGTTTTATCAGCATCGAAAATCATAATCTGGGACGAATGCACAATGGCGCATAAACGTGCTTAGAAGCACTTAGCCGAACATTGAAAGATCTACGCAATGACTCCAGATTTTTTGGAGGAGCAATGATTTTACTGTCTGGCGATTTCCGCCAAACACTGCCAGTAAATCCAAGATCAACGGCTGCCGACGAAATAAACGCTTGTCTCAAATCATCGAATCTATGGCGCTATGTGTAGAAACTTCAGCTGACAACAAACATGAGGGTTGCATTGCTTAATGATACATCTGCTGAAGATTTCTCTGAGCAATTGCTGACTATCGGCAAAGGTCGAGTACCTGTCGACGAATCGAGTGGATTGACTCCATTTCCTCATAATTTCTGTAACTTTGTCAAATCGAAAGACGAACTTATCAACAAAGTATTCCCAAACATCATTACTAATTACAAAAATAATGAATGGTTGAGTGAGCGAGCAAATTTAGCGGCTAAGAGTAAAGATGTAGATGACCTAAGCTACATAATTCAGAATGAGATCATTGGAACAATGCATTCATTCAAATCTATTGACTGTGTGTCAAATGAAGTTGAAGCCACCAACTATCCAAATTAATTTTTAAACTCCTTGGATGTGTCTGGCTTACCACCGCACAAATTACGCCTAAAGGTTGGCTCCGTAGTAATCATGCTTCGAAACATAAACCAACCAAAACTGTGAAACGGTACGCGTTTGGTGGTAAGTAAATTGATGAACAATGTGATTTACGCGACGATACTCAAAGGAAAATTCGACGGTAAGGAAGTTCTCATTCCGAGGATCCCGAAGATCCCAACCGATATGCCGTTTGAGTTTAAAAGGCTTCAATTTCCGATCCGTCTTGCATTCGCCATGACCATTAACAAATCACAAGGCCAATCCTTGAAAGTTTGTGGTTTGAATCTGGAATATACATGATTTTCCAATGGTCAATTATATGTGGCATGTTCACGGGTCGGAAGACCATCTGCGTTGTTTGTTCTTGCGCCTGATAATAAAACAAAAATATAGTGTATCCCAAGGTACTTAACTGAAGAGTGCAACCTATGCACCAAAATACATGAACAATTAGAATCATTAAAATACCGGTACTTAATTTTTTAAATTGTATTTCCTAATAAAAAACTGAACATAATAAAATCGAAAATCTGCTTATTCATTGCCTCTAAGGCGGAACTGAGTTCGCCGGGTCACCTAGTAGATCATAAATTATCATGGGAAGAGCATATAAATGAAATCTGTAAAAGAAATTAACAAAAACTCCGTTCTAAGGAGAATTTCAATATACTTAAGCAGCGAATATCAATTGACAGTCTATTATGGATTAATACATTCACAGATATCATACGGTATTGAGATATGGGGGTGGGGGGCAGCAAATATGAATATGGGGGGAATATTTTAACTGCAGAAACGAGTAATACGATACTTGCTTGGGTTGAAATCGAGAGAATCATGCAGAGTTACATTTAAGAAGCATAATATTTTAACAATATTTTCATTGTATACCGGTATTTTCAAAGTTATCTTGCTTGTATGGGAAAATCAACATAAAGTTGTCACAATCAACAATGTCCACAATCATGAAACCAGAGGGAAGAATTACTATTTTCAAAAGAGGGTAAATAAACAATATGCAGAAAAGGATAGTAGGTAATATAAGGTGGTTCTGGCGGAGGGGCTAATGGGCAAGATGGAAACCACGCGCAACCAGCCCTATGTTATTCTTATGGAGGGGTCAGTCAGAGCTGGCGCAGTGGCTAATGGGCAATATGGCCGCTGCACCCTGAGACCGTGAATGACGTCACAGGGAGAGGTCGGCCGTGTAGTTCCTAAATGGAATATGTATTATTATTTTTATTATTATTATTATTATTGATACGTGCAAGGGCACGTCTCTACCATTTCAAACATGTATTTAATCAGGGACGCTGTTCTTGAAGTTTGAAACGACCGCCTGGTGACTTGCTTCCCATTCTGAACACGAGATGGTAGCGCCTGTCGGTCTTGGAGAGATTGCAAGTAGTTCCTGTGTCTCCCCAATAGGTGGTGTGGGCTTCGCCTTATAAACTCTATATACGCATGACATGATTAAAAGACAATCACATTCTTCGTCTTCAAACAAATGCTAGTGCATTCATGATACCGCCAAAATTATGAACTTATTAATGACATTGTTGTTTTGATGTGTCTTCCTCTGATTGGACAATATTTATTTACATGAAGACAGTTCGATAAATGACGAGCGATTCTCCGCCATTTTGGTGGAGTCCATTAGAGGTCGTGAAGTAAACATCAAGCTATCTGGTCGTGGAAGGTGTCTCCACTAATGGGGGCTTTAAGCCCTCATTCTCTACAAAATATATATATATTCTAGAAAAAGGAATTGCCTGTTCTCTTCGGGCTATGAATTTTCATCTTTTCGCCGTGAAGTGGACGTGTGGAATGTGACCTGTGATTGTGACCCAAACAACGCATGTGCCGGGGTTTGCCATTTTTTGTGAAGCACATGTAATAACATAAAATTATGTGTTAATTATTTTATTATTTTTGTGTCTCCACGGAGAAGGATGTAAGGTACGTTTTTTTTAATTTAATTTATTTAATTATTTTATGTTATGGAGCTCCGATATCTTCTGATAGTAATATTTTAATTCTGTTCCTCTTCAGCTGTATAGGTCTAATTTTGTTGTTGTTTTGATTACGTTTCCTGGTTTATTTTTATTCTGTGCTCTTTTCTTCGTACCTTGTGGAGACACATTTCTAATTTATTTTACGTTTAAATTATTATTTATATTCCTTTGTCAATCTTGGGATTGACATTGTAGTTTATTCATGATCCGGTGCATTTCTCGATTATAATAGCATTTAGACCTAATTATTTTCCGCTGTCATTTTCTTTACGCTAATGTTTAAATTTAGTTTTATTAATTGTTTGCCGTAATTTCGACCTGGCATGGTTTTGGTGTGGCCAAATCTTTTGTTTACCGTGATGCATTGTGGTCTCGTTGTCAGTCCTTTTGGCGCGGGTATCAAAACCAGACGTGTTCTGTAATTTGTTGTCAATCCTTTCTTTTTTCGGCGTGGCCTGACCTCCTGCATGCCGGATCGTGATTACATTTCCGTGCAAATCATCAAGCCCGTTCTCAATACGTTATGCATGTAATATTTATTTTAACCTTTGGGCTGTTAAATTTTATTTTATTTTAAATTAAGTTTTTCGTCTTCTTCGCTTTGCAAGCAAGCATGTTAGGCGCTATCTGGCCTTCTTGTAAAATATTTGTGGTTGATGCATGTTCTTTCTCTGGTGATGATTCTCCTTTAAATTTTCAATATTAAACCTTTTTTTATTCTTTTTTAAAATCTTTGGTTGTGGCATTATTTCACCGACGGCAGTTCCGTTGGTTTTTGGGGGATGTTTGTACGATAGCCTGTGTGTGTTGTCCCCTTATCCATCTTCCTTCCACTCCTTTGGAGCTCTTCTGTCGGGACATGTCATCTGGAGGTGATGTTGCTGCGGAAGTGACCCGGACCCCTGAATACAGGTAAGTTGGCCCATCCACGTTTCCCGTACTCGTCCCATTCTGGTAAGCAAAGCGTTGGTTATCGAGAAGCCGACGTGCTGCTGGCCAGTGCCGTCCAATGCTAGGGGGGGTAGCAATTATTATTATTATTATTATTAGGTAATTATTGATTGATCATGTGCAATCCAGACCAGCTTTATATTGTCAACCACTTGGTGTAGTGGCTAGCATTCTTGGCTGTTACTGCGAAGGCCTGGGATCGATACCTGGCTCTGCCAGGAAACTTAATTTCTGGTCTTAGGAGTGGAACGGGGTATGTTTGTGGAAACAGCCGCTAGGATGCGGCACCTCACGGGGCTGGTTTAGTTCGCCAGCGAGAGCCTAGTGGTGTATATTTGGAAATACACGGAAAGAAAGAATTAGCTTTTGCTGTTCATTACTTTATATCAGTCCATTTATTAACATTTTCCCGCACACACCAACATCGAACTGTTACCTCCCGTTGCCCCGTGCATTTGTTCATTTTTTTGTCAGTTTTTTACAGAAACGCATATTCCGTCGAACCAGCCTGACAGCGTCCCATCGCTGCATTCCGAACTTCCATTGCTTCAAGCCATGAAGACTTCTACATTAATCCGCAGGGCGTCGTGTTCTTTACCAACCGACTACTCCATGAAGACACCGCTCCAAGAAGAATTTTGTTTTTGTAAAGTTTTTTCATGTTTATGTATAACCTCTTTGTTTCCTCCCCTTACTCGCCCGCTTCTCCCTCTTCTCGCCTCCTCCTACTGCTCTCTTCTCCGTGCGCGCAGCCCGCTTGGTCACTTCACTTCTACACTTCGTCTCGACTTGTCTCCGTGCTGTGAGCAACCGCTCACCCTCTCGGTGCACTCAACTTCTTGTTGGACATGCCTTCTAAGCTAGTGTACTTTCTCTGCGTCTAGCAGCCTTCACTTGTACGTAGGAAGTCAACCCAGTCAGTTAGAGCTTAACTAAAGCTCGCCTCCTCAACTCTAGAGGCAAATTTTAAATTCGACGCCATGTTCGAATTTTAGTATCAACCGTCAACTGCAACATCGCCTTCTTCATGAAGCAAAGATAAGTACCGACTTCATGTTTTAACCTCATTCTCATCGCTTTTAAAAGGCTCAATGCTTTTATTTGGATTTTATAGACAGTGAAAGTTGCTATGTGAAATAACTGTTTTCAAGAGATCTTCTTGATCAAACTTAAACTATCAAGTCTAACTTTCAATATGAAAGATTTTCTGAGATGCTATCTCACATCGAGGGATATTTCCAAAATACCCACTGTCTATATAATCTAGCTTTCCGCCGAAGGATTCTCTATCCAATTTAAACAAGTTATCATTGCTCTGGAACCTTCCAAACCTGCACTCTATCTACCAGTTATACTGTCATGTACTTTCCACTCACATATGGGAATACTTTTTCAACTTAAGGAATCTTCCTTATGAACTGCTAATCAATATCTAATTTTTCTTCCTCCGTTGGGATTTTTCTGGTGCATTCAACTATAACCTACAAGTTGCTCAAGCAATAGACTCTCGCTAATCTAGTGTAACTAGTTATTTTCCACCATTGCAATAACTTTCCTTGCTATCAACGTTTTGCGCTACTACAGTGAACTTTTCAACTATATCAACGGACTATAGTGAAAACAGTGCCTGTTCAACTTTTCATCCGCGTCGCGCTCGTCCGAGTACAATAAATACGGCCATGAACACTTTTACACAATCCCATTTGATCTTTCCCAAACCCTTTAGTAACAAACCAAAATATTAAAATTGTTACTTTAGGTCTTTTTTTCAATGAGGTGTCACTCTCAATAAGTGCCCTCCCTTACTTGTTCCACGTACAACGAATTAATGTCTGTAAAACTTCGTGTCTAGTACACGCCTCAAATTATATTGTTTCTCCCTTCTAATGAGGGAATCCAATCCTTTCTACTCCAAAATGAGTTATCTCTAGGTTTCACGAAAGGGAAACTTGCCCCATTTTTGTCGTGATCCCTACTTAAACATAGGAGTTCTAGAAACTTCCTTTCGATTGTTCTTTTCGGGTTTCACAACAAGTGACCTGCCCTATTTGCATAATCTTCTATGTATAATCATTAAGCGTATTTCTGTACAAATACAAGAAGTTATAGAAACTTCTATTTCACTTCTTCCTGTTTTAATGGTGTTGTTGCTTTCGAAGTTGTTATTATTTCTAAGATACTTATCTAGAAATCCTTAAAGTACACACCTTGTACTTGATTTATTGTTTAACTTTAATTACGTCAGTTATCTTTAAATTTTTCATTTATTCATCTTAGCCATTTCGAAATCTTACGAAGATTTTAAAGCATATAAAAGGTTTAAAACCAAAAGAATTATCAATTGCCTGGCGCAAGCTTTAGATGTTTTCGGAGGTCTGTTACCCCAATTGTTTATAAAAATCAAAATTATATATTTGTTACAAAAACTACTTTCTTTTACATTGTTAAATAAATTAAAGATTTGTTTTTCGCTTTATCATTTCTCTAACATAACGGTTAGGCAAGATCCTGTCTTCCTTGACTCTTCCTATTTAATAAAAATAAATCTATTGATAGGGTGTTCACCACTTTTTGCATTTGAGCAAGAACTCTTAGTTATAACTTATGTCAAATTCTCTTCCTATTTCTCCATCCTTTTTCTCCAGTCCGAAACCCACTTCTTTTTCTTCCCTTGGGGGTTAGGTTATTCCCAAGCTAATAATCTACCCATCTAGCTATACCACTGCCACCGGAATGTCCAATGACATTATGATGGCAGTGGCTATACGTATAAAAAACGTAACATGGACGACAACAAACAAGCATGGCATGGCGCGGTTTTCAAGCAAGCGAAAGTAAATCTAGTGCCATCTCGGCCACAATCGGCGTATAATATAAAGACGTATTTGTATATATAATAGATATATAATAAAGTGTGTGTGCAAAATATTATTTTGTGAACTATTGCTCCCGAATTAACATACATAGCCAGCTTGCATTCCTTGCTGCCGCAAGGCTACAGGAGTCGCTCCATGAACGAACGGAACATATGGTCCGACCGGGCCGGATAATACGTGTCGTATAATTACGTGGTCCTCCGGTGTTAAAACAGTGAAATGATGATGTGCTACGGCTACTAGGTCATCTCGTCGGCATCCCAATCCACGAGGCTAGACTACATCGCGGCGACTGAACTGGACGAGAGGCTACTCTTCACATCGTGTTTGTGTCAGCTGGTCAGTCAATCCTTTCATTTTTCTTGTTTCCTCTATGTACCATGGAGTCTAGTGAGCGAGATAGGCTTGTCAAACAAAGAGCCATAGTAAAGGGGTCACTAACACGAATAGGCAAATTTATTCATACTTTCGTGCACGGCGCTGACGCCAACACATTACGTACTCGGTTGAAGCAGCTACCGTCCCTGTGGGAGGAATATTCAGTGGTTCTAAGGAAGCTAGAACTGAATGACGACGAAGGGTACAGCGAAGCCCATGCGAAGGATAGGGAGCTATTTGAGGATAGTTATTGCGATATTGAGGCTAAAGGCACTACACTAATTGAAAAAAGTGCTAACACACATCAAAACACCGAAAATGCACGCCAACAACCCCACAGTTCTCCCGCCGAAGTAAGATTAACCTCCCTGAATTCCACGGGCAGTATGAGGCCTGGATTCATTTCCATGATACTTTTCAGGGACTAATTGTAGACAATGATAGGCTGTCCAACATACAGCGATTTCATTACCTACTTAAGGGTGAGCCCCATCAATTGATTCAAAATCTACCTATCTCCAACGACAATTTTCTGGTCGCGTGGAACTCTATATGCAAGAGGTACAGCAATAAAAAGTTAATTGCCACAGAACATGTAAAGGCCCTCTTGTCATTGCCCACCTGTCTAAAGGCTACAGCGTCCGATACCAGACAATTAAACAATCACATAATGAGCAACTTAGATGCTATTGAATGCTTGAAGTTCAAAGCACCACTGCATGAAATCCTGCTACAACAATTAGTGCTCGATAAATTAGACCCAGTTACACGTAAGGAATTCGAAATGCAGGCCCCCAGTGATGACTTCCCCCAAGCTAAGCGAGGTATCTGCATTTCTAGAAGATAAAGCGCAAGTTTTAGAGTTTATGATTGCAACTAGGGACTAAAAGGGGTCCGTATTAAGTACCCCAGAGTAGCCACCCAAGGTGCCCTAATAAACCAGCTCAATTGAACTCCTACGTAGCAACAAGTAACAAATAATGTGAGTTTTGCGGTTCAAATCACCCGTTGCACAAGTGTGATGCCTTCACGAAATCCACGACTGGGCAACGTTATGAATTTGTAAAGGAGAAGTGTTTGTGTTTCAACTGCTTCAGACATCATGGAGTCCGTTCTTGCAAATCCGGGAATTGTAGACAGTGTAATCGTAAGCACCACACATTACTTCACTTCAGTGAAGAATCACAAACCACGAACAGTGTTCCCGCATCCAGTAATAGTAATAATGTTGACAATCGAAGCCACAATAAATCAAGTTATTGTGCTCTGAAATTCAAGGAACAGTCTCAAGTCTTGTAGTAATTCAAGGGTTGGTCAAAGATGGCAAGTCCCACCAATGCTGCGCCTTGTTCGACAACGGATCCCAGTCTCATTTCATAACCGAAGGCCTTGCTAAAACACTGAGGTTAAGGCGTTGCAAAAACACAATCCCAATTAATGGAATTAACAATACAGCAGTGACCACGTCACAAAGTGTTAGTGTGTGTATTCGGTCCAATACCTCAAGGTTCCAAACAACAATCACATGCTCCATACATCCACAAATAACTGGCAACATCCCGGCTAGCAATATTGATTGCAGATCTTGGAACCTGCCTATAGATATACAATTGGCAGATCCAAGCTTTAACAAACCTGGGCCAATAGACATGCTCATTGGTGCGGAATCATTCATGCGTTTGCTACTTGACGAGTGGCGGAAGAACAATGTTGATCTTCCTATCCTGAAGAATAGTAAGTTAGGATGGATTTTATCGGGACCTGTAAGAACCATGCATCTAGGTGATACTGGCGCAAAATCACAATCAGCACTCTTTGTCAGAAGGGATTGTGATCTTGACAAACAATTGGAAAGGTTCTGGAGTATTGAGGAGGTGCCTCATACCAAAATGCTGTTGACAAATGAGGAACAATATTGTGAGAACCATTTTGCAACCCACACTAGGCGGGACAACAGTGGTCGATTCATTGTAAGGCTACCAGTAAAGTTAGACAGCCCACAACTTGGCCCGTCGTACAAAATGACTCTGAAGAGATTCAAGCATCTTGAGCACAGGTTGTCCACCAGTCCTGAACTAAGAGCAGACGACATAAGTTTCATGAGCGAATACGAGAGGTTGGGCCACATGCAACTTGCCCCCGACTATCCTAAGGACAACAACGCATTCTACTATATGCCACATCACGCGGTCTTCAAGGAACAAAGTACCACCACCAAGACTCGGGTAGTATTCGATGCGTCTTGCAAGACTCACGATGGCATCTCCCTAAACGACACCCTTGCTGTGGAACCCTCGGTTCAGCAAGACCTGCTAGCACTGATTACGAGATTCCGCACGCACCAAGTGGCCATGACTGCAGACATAGCCTAGATGTATCGTCAAGTTAGGATGGACAACAAGGACATCAACCTCCAACGCATACTGTGGCGAGAAGACCCCCAAGATCCCCTGCGGATTTATCAACTGACGACTGTCAATTACGGTACAGCATCAGCATCATTCTTGGCTACGAGATGCTTGATGCAATTAGCTGAAGATGAAGGCATGAATTTCCTCGTGCCTCAGAAGTGTTGAAGCGGGACTTCTATGTGGATGACGCTATCATTGGAGCAAGCACTGTAAAGGAGGCCATCCACCTGCGAGAAGAACTGAAAGAGTTGCTAAGACGAGGAGGCTTTTCGCTTCGAAAATGGAGCTCGAGCCACTCAGTAGTGCTCGATACAATCCCTGTAGAACTTGGAGAATCACAACATCCCCTACGATTTGACGACAAGGATAGCATAAAGACGTTGGGCTTGTTGTGGAATCCCAGCTTTGACGAGTTCCTTTTTGAAGTACACATCAAGGAATGCATGGGGGCGGCTACTAAGAGGAAGGATCTCCCCATCATTTCTTCGATTTTCGACCCGCTTGGCGTTCTAGGACCTGTTATCGTTCTGTCAAAAATGTTCATGCAGCAGTTGTGACAGATCAAACTAGGGTGGGATGACCCTCTGCCTCCGTCGCTGCAACAGAGTTGGCATATCATCTACGTGGACCTGCCGAAACTGAATGACATTCGGGTTGGTAGGCTGATCCTCGGTAGGGGCAAGGTCACTGAAATCCAAATCCATGGCTTCTCAGATGCCTCCGAGAATGCATACGCTGCTTGAGTTTACGTTCGTAGCGTCACTGAAGAAGGCGAAATCACGGTGCAGTTGGTATGTTCCAAGTCCAGAGTTGCACCTCTCAAGCAACAATCCATCCCCCGTCTAGAACTTCGTGGAGCGCTACTTCTTTCTCGTCTGTTGGCCAAAACTTCTCAATGTCTGAACTTGAGAATTGACAACTCGTTTCTATGGACCGACTCAACCATCGTCATTGCTTGGCTTTCAGCGGAACCTACCAGATGGAAAACATTCGTCGCGAATTGGGTTGCTGAGATCCAACAGTTGACGGACAACGCTAAATGGAGCCACGGTGCATCTGAAGACAACCCGGCTGACATACTTTCCTGGGGAGAATCAGCACTCGTCCTGCAAGACAACATACATTGGTGGCAGGGACCTTCCTGGCTAAGACGAGATGAGGAAAACTGGCCCAACCGAATTTTCCCATGTGTTAATGATGAACTTCCTGATGAACGGATGGCATCACATTGCCTTACTAGTACACTTTCTTCTGATATCATCACCAGGTTCTCATCTCTGCATCGATTAGTGAGGGTAATGGCATACTGTAACAGATTCTTATCTAACTGCATGAAAGGTAATGTAAGGAGAACAGAATCGCTGTCGAGTGAAGAGCTCACGTGGGCATTGGAATGGTGCATTAAACTGGCACGAGGTTCTATCTACGCTACTGAGATTGAAGCCTTGAAGTCGACATCCACGGTCTCAACCAAATGTTCAATAAGGGCCCTTAATCCCTTTCTCGATTATTAGAGTGGGTGGCCGGTTACACAATTCTTTAAAGCCGTTTGCTGAACAACATCAGATAATACTGCCTCTCAAGCATCACTTCACCGGTTTGGTTGTAATTGCGGAACACAGAAGGTTTCTGCATGCTGGGGATCAGCACCTAGCTGCGTCATTGCGGTGTAAATATTGGATCGTGAATATTCGGCAAGTGATACGTCGCCTCATACATCAGTGTTTGATATGTTTTAAACTGAAGGCTTCAACAGCAACTCAATTAATGGGGCAACTACCATCTCAACGAGTGACGCCGTCCCGACAGTTCACCAACACAGGGGTTGACTACGCAGGGCCTATTTACATCAAACAGGATAACACGAGAAGCAAGACTAAGGTGAAGTGCTACGTAGCCTTATTTGTTTGTTTCGCCACCAAGTTGGTACGTGACCTGACATCCCAAGCATTCATTGCTGCTTTGCGAAGATTCACGGCAAGAGGAGGTAAATGCCTAAACATATATAGCGACAACGCCACCAACTTTGTAGGAGCCAGGAACGAACTTGAAGAATTAAGGAAAATGTTCAACTCCGCGAGGACGGCTATCGAAATTGAAGACTTTTCTGCGCAAGAAGGATTCAGATGGTATTTCATTCCCCCAGATGCACCTCACTTTGGCGGACTTTGGGAAGCAGACTTTAAGTCCATGAAGCACCATCTGAGGAGAACAGCTGGCAAGGCATGTCTTACGTATGACGAAATGTACACCTTCCTTTGTCAAATTGAAGCCTGCCTAAACCCGCGACCGCTCACTAGACTTTCAGATGACTCTGAAGATCTCTCATACCGCAGTCCTGGCCATTTCTTGATAGGGGCTCCTTTGATGTCCATCCCTGAACCTGACTTGACCAAGGTTGTGCATAGTCATGTCACCAGGTGGCGATTCATCCAGTCCCTGCAGCAGAACTTTTGGAAGCAGTGGTCTGCTGACTACTTAAATAGCATGCAACAGCGTCAGAAATGCCAATCCACCCTTCCAAACCTGGAACCAGGGGCAGTTGTGCTTGTCAAGGATAACAATCTCCCCCCCCCCCCCCCTCTCGTGGCGACTGGCCGTCATCAAGGAAGCCCTACCTGAAAGAGATGGACGAGTTCGGACGGTGATAGTTCGCACCAGCAAAGGGACTTTCAAGAGACCCATACATAAATTGTGCCCTTTGCCCAATCAAGACTAATTACATTCAAGTGTTTTATTATTTCATTGTTCTGTTTCTTTATTATTATTTTTATTTGTGCTTCATTTTTGTGACTTTTTCGAGAAAGCTCTGCGCTTTGATAGCAAGTTTGAACAATTGAACTCTGACAACGTCGCCAAATTTGTGTTTTTGTTTAGTGTTTTGTCTTAATATTAGTTTTGTTTAAATGTAATACATTTAGGGGTGGCAGTATGTTTGTGGAAACAACCGCTAGGATGCGGCTGGTTTAGTTCGCCAGCGAGAGCCTAGCTATACCACTGACCCCGTAATGTCCAATGACATTATGATGGCAGTGGCTATACGTATATAAAACATAACATGGACGACAACAAACAAGCAAGGCATGGTGAGGTTTACAAGCAAGCGAAATTAAATCTAGTGCCATCTCGCCCACAATTGGCGTATAATTTAAAGACGTATTTGTATATATAATAGATAATATATATAATAAAGTATGTGTGCAAAATATTATTTTGTGAACTATTGCTCCCGAATTAACATACATAACCAGCTTGCATTCCTGGCTGCCGTATGGCTACAGGAGTCACTCCGTGAAGGAACGGAACAGGGTACACTCAGTCATGTAAGGCAAAAGTGAGAAAAGGCGGGTTTTAATTCATACCTCTGCCATTCACCCTAACCCGACTTCATTTAACCTCACCTAACCTAACCGAACATCACCTAACCTAACTTCACCTAGCCTAACCTAACTTCAAAGTGAGAGCAAATGTGGGGAACAAAAAGTGGGTGCAAAAAGTGAGAGGAAAAAAGTGGGAGAAAATGTGAGAGCAAAAAGTGGGAGCATAAAGTGGGAGCAAAAAAGTGGGAGCAAATATGAAAGCAAAAAGTGTGAGCAAATGTAACAGCACAAATAATAAATTTAGTTATAACCTAACCTAACCTAACTAACCTAACCTAACCTAACTTAACCTAACCTAACTAACCTAACTAAAAGTGCGAGCAAAAGAATGTGAGAGCATAAAGTGTGAGCAAAAAAGTGATAGCAAATGTGAGAGCAAAAATAATAAAATTAGTTATAACATAACCACACCTAACCTAACCTAACCTAACCTAACCTACCCTAACTTTGCCTAACCTAACTTCACCTAACCTTACCTAACCTAACCTAACCTAACTTCACCTAACCTAACCTAACTTCAAAGTCAGAGCAAATATGAGAGCAAATGTGAGAGCACATATAATAAAATAAGTTATAACCTAACCTAACCTAACTTCAAAGTCAGAGCAAAAAAAAGGCAAATGAGAGAGCACAAATAATAAACTTAGTTATAACCTAACCTAACCTAACTTCAATGTCAGAGCAAAAAAGTAAGAGTAAATGAGAGAGCACAAATAATAAACTTAGTTATAACCTAACCTAACCTAACCTAACCTTACCCACAGAAACCTCATTTTAAGATTTTTGATTTTACATTTAAACATTTCACATTTTAATATTTTAGATTTTTGATTTTTCATTTTACATTTTTTAGATTTTACATTTTTGATTTTTTTTGTATTTTAAATTTCGGTTTTTTAGATTTTACATTTTAAATTTAAAGATTTTTATTTTAGAATTTACATATTACATTTTCCGAAGAGTAAACTACATGGTCACATACCTAACCTCACCAAACCTAACTTAACCAAACCTAACTTAAGCTAATCCAAAGGCTAATGCACATACACAAAGTATATAAGGGCACATGCAACTATCCTTATGCTAGTCTTATAGGCTACTGTACAACATGATCACTACCCCAATCAACTGGTTTTTTTTTCATTTTGTTGTTTACACATTTGTCAATTTTCCAATTTCCCATTTTCAGTTCTTTTTAAATGTCAGTTTTAAGTTTTTCAATTTCATAATTTGGAAACATGGATTTTGCATTTTGTTGTTTACACATCTGTCAATTTTCCAATTTCCCATTTTCAGTTTTTTAAATGTCAATTTTAAGTTTTTCAATTTCATAATATGGAAACATAGATTTTGCATTTTGTTGTTTACACATTAATCAATTTCACAATTTCCCATTTACAGTTTTTAAAATGTCAGTTTAAAGTTTTTCAATTTTATGACATAGAAACATGAATTTCCCAATTTGTTGTTTACACACTTGTCAATTTACCAAATTCCCATTTACAGTTTTTAAAACTTCAGTTTAATGTTTGTTGTATTTTGTCAATATGGAAACATGGATTTTCCAATTTGTGTTTTACATGTCCATTTTGCATTAGGAGTGGAGAGAGGTGGGTAGTAGTTAAAATGTACAAGCAGTGTCCATACCATATTTTTTATTTTAAATACATGTACACTATTTACACATAATACATTTTTATATATATTCTTTTTTGTTATAAATTGTACAGTTGTTTTTATTTTTTTCTATTTTATTTATTTTTTGATTTTGAATACCATTTTATTCTTTTTGTGTTTTTCTATTTTTGTAGTGCTATTGCTTTAATATTTAAAATTGATTTGTTGTATGTATTTGCTAGACTCATGCAGAGGATTTTGATATTCAAAACTTAACTAAGCATGGTCAATGATTGAGTAATGACCATAGGCATATGTACCTATACCATTAGCATCAATCACTCTTTTATCACCACCAGGATACAAATCAAATTTTGTTTAGTCTTATAGATGATATGTCATGTTGTTTAGAAGCGCTAATGTTCGTTGGTATTCTTTTTACATTGTTTTTCATGACACAATCCGTATAATCTTGAAAGCTTATACAATGTTTGACAACACCTCGGTTAATACCTTCAATATTTTTGATTTCTTTACCATTTATGTCTAAATCGTACATTTTAGCTCAAAGTCCAACAAATTCTTTTATAATTTGTCCACAAGCCTCGTCTTTAAATTTCCCCATCGTTTTCTTGCTTGATGTAGAGTAACATATGTGATTAGTAGGATAATCTGATGTGTCCAGGTGTTCTAGGAAATCCGACTTGTCTTGATATACATCTTGGGTGTTAACCAAATAAATGAACGAGTCCGTATCCGTATACATGAGTTTAAGATTGTTCATTCCATAATAGGGTAGCAGGACATCATAGTGGTGGGAATGCATTAGAGTTTTTGAAATATCCAGTATACACATTCCAATATATATATAGGCTTATTGAATACAATGTTACGTTTAGCCATGTTGAAAGCAGCTAGGTTAGGACCATAAATGGTTCTGATAATAAATGTCGGCTTTGCTATTAGCTTTTCTGCATTTTTGCAGTCAGTCACAAGACGTATGTCTATTCTTTTACGGATATTTTCCATTGCTTTTCCAAAAATGGCATTGTTGAATAATTTGTACAGATTTTTCTCAAAATCATTTTTGGCTTGTTTTCGAAGGTTGTTATTAAAATCAACGTATGTCTTTAACCAAGGCCTTTGCTTAAACTTTAACACACGATGAATTTTCATCAATTTTATTCCATGATCTAAAGCCTGTTTTAATGCCATGTAGTGAACAACATATTGCCTTCGATTTCCAAGATGAGGAATTAGTTTTTTCAGAGACGAATACTTAGGTTGCGTACACTCTGGTAGGAAAGGTAAATCGTTGTGTAGATCATGAAGGTCAGATGGGTAATCAACATCAACGTCTAGAATGTATCCCACAGGATCGTCTATCTTTAGTTCTTCTAAATCAACAGTATCTGGAGAAACCCACTGAAATCCACCATAAGGAAGAGAGTGACACATAACCCACCCGTATTGGTTGTTGTCATAATCATAAGTAATAAACTGCGATGGTTTCTCAGAATCATAGGTTTCCTTGTATTTAGTGTTAGCTTCAGCATATCGATGAGACACCTGGCATATGCCACCACGTATTCCAGACTCGATTAGAAGAATCTGATCGTAATCCTGTAGCAATTCCAGTCCAATGTCTGTGTAAAGGAGCATTGCCTCGAAACTTAAACCAGGCGAAGTAAAAAGTGTGCAGCATCCACTCGGTGTGTTTCTAGTGTTTTGTTTCTAAACGTTTCAAAGCTGTCTGCAGGAAGGAGTACATCTGAAGTTAGGTAGAGGTCACTATATTCCCCTAGAGTTTTAATGTTGAACTGATTCCACACATTTTTGGCATGTTCATAGTCTTCTTGACTTAATTTGTTAAAGAATACCTCTTTTGGAGGTAAACACGTTTCACTTAACTTTTCCCATGAATCAATGTAGCCATAAAAAAATACCCCGTTACGAGTCATGAGCATTGCATTTTCTTTTCCAAAGTACTTGTCTGTTTCAGGGTAAGATGTTAAGTTGGAAACTAAGGTTTCCAAACTACTCGGCATTAACCGAAACGTGTACGCAAATCGAAGCTTAACATTTCCTACATATTTGGTGAAGGAAATGTACTTTTCTTTGGAGTTAGCGATAACATCCACTCTCTCAGTAGTACATCCCAATTGCTTTACAATGAAATTCGCGTCGTAGCCACTCATTATTATTATTGATTTAAGCCCATTACGGAGCGCTTATGACTAGTTCTTCGATGCTCTTTTCCGTTCCCAATATCCCTTGAGCCCTGCTGATAATTTCTCCTTTCTCTTCTGCGAAAGGGGCTTCCGACATTTAGAAACTCTAGGTGGTGGGGTCCAAGATTCTACCATAGCACAAAATTTAGATCGATCTTCTACATCAAGGTCAGCAATTCCAGCCGAACCCAAGTCCTTTAGTACTTCATTAAGCCACAGGCTTCCAGTCTTGTAGCTTTTACCCATGGTGAAGATCTTCTCAGTAAGCCTGTTGCTGTTCATTCGTTGTAGGTGCCCATAGAATTTTAGCCTCCTACGTCGCATACTGGTATTGGCTGATTCTAACTGTCCATTCAGGTCAGAATTAGATTTCAAACGGTAGGTTCCATCTTGGAGCAATCTCGGGCCATGGATTTTTCTGAGGATACGTCTTTCGGCATTCTCCAAGTCATCCATGGTGCCTTTTGTGTTCATCAAGAGGGTCTCTGCGGCATACAGAAACTGTGGTCTGACAGCAGTTCTGTAGTGACAGATCTTAGCATTCCTCGAAATGCCACTCATATTATGTAGAAATACAGGAACGGGGTTACGTGGTTTACACCTCAAATTACAGTTATTGTGAGCACTTCCACCGTATTCCCCTGTAATATGGCGATGGTCTTAAACTTTCCAGTCCTCTTTGGTAAATGGTTCTTGACACAAATAAAAAGTTTCAGAAGATTGGATCTCTGCTTCTTGATCCTGAGTTAAGGCCTTTGGAAAATTTACGCTATAAAGGCGATCAATTTCATTAGCTATTGATATCAAAGAGTCCATAAACTTTTCTGCAGCGTCAGGTCCACGATAAATAACAGGTTGGCTTGGAAGGTTTGTCTTTATGTGTTCCACAGCAGGTGAGGGTTTGACATATATACCAGAGCTCATAGGAACATGACTCTGGTATGGGACTGTATAACTTGCCTCAGGATTGGGTAGACATGTTTGATAGGGTAACAGTATACTTTCAAAATCTGCATAGATAACGTAGGGTATTCTCAGCATTTTTTCAACATTTAAGAATTTGACAATGGGGTTTTTAATAGGCATTTTAACCCAAGCAATGTCATGCTGGACACACAAAGCTCTATGTTCTTTCAATTTCTCCATTCCTTGTTGACCATATTGATTATCAAACTGAGTAAAACATCGTTTACACGTATATATCTTATGTTCATGCTGAGTAATCTGATGTCTTACTAGATTATAAAAATCTTTGATAAAGACGTAGTGGTTCTGTCCGGATGATGAACTTAGCAGAAGGAGGTCGCGATGGTCTTGATGCTCTTGATCCACAACCTTTAGAGGGAACAATTTTTTGTATTGTTCCAATCCAAATACATTAATGGATATATCGTTGGCTTTTTCCAATTTAGGAATGTCAGCTAGCGATGTAGGAAACGATATTACTGAAAAATCATACTTGTTTTCCAGATCCTTGTATTTACTAATGCGTTGAGCATCCCTTTTAACCAGTTTTGCTAAAATGGCATACATAAAACACTTTTCATCTTTCAAATTTTCAGGATTAATGCAGGCTTTTCTTGCTTGTATAGCAACTGGTAATGGAATATATGTGCTACCGCGAAAGGGAATGTACTTATTTATTTTCAATCGCACTCCTTCCACTGCTAACAAAGCCCAATTGCTGCCTTTTAGCTCAGATTCTTCCATATCCATAGTTAACTTTTTAAATTGTGTTTCCAAAAAACTACTTAAGTCTGTTTCCAAAAATAGGGCCTGATTTCTTGTTTTAAAAGCTCGATCTGTGATTTCATTGGTAGACGTATGAATGAATCTACATTCAGCCACAAGATTAACTTTAATCGACTTGTGCAATGCTAGTTCTTTCTGCATAGCTTGTATTATTTGCTGTTTGGACTTTTTAAGGTATGAATTTAAATCCTTACACGAATCATAACGTATGAAATAGGATTTAAGTCGACCATCAAAAGATGTCTCATATTCAATAAGTCCATTTTTGTCAGGGACCAATGACAGTAGGTAATGTTTTGTAGGCTCAGTTTTTTGTATTTTAGCTGCAGACACAACATTACAACATTCTTCATGACGACGTCCATTGTAGGCATTGTTGAATTTACTGCCACACGTTTTACACTCATGAAAATACCCACACGAATCTTCATGACGCTTCCTATGATAATCCGAAGAAAAGTTTTTCCACACCATTTGCACACATAGCTAGGAATGGGTTCTTCCATTACGAATGTGGATTTATGCAAACAGCTGCTTACTGCGTATCACAGGGCTAGAGTTTGGTCGGTGAGGCGGTCTTTCACGATGTGAACACCGTGAGAGGTAGTAGTCAACTGGTGATATTCTTGTTAAAGTTCCTCTAATATAGCCTATTCTAGACCAATAGCTCTTTACGGCGTATAACAAGGCTGTAGACTGGACAGTGAGGCGGTCTTTCACGATGTGAACACAGTAACAAGTAGTAGTCAACTGATTGTATTCTTGCTAAGTGTTCTCTAATATATCATAGCCAAGACCAACAGCTACTTACTATGTAGTACAAGGCTGTACAATGGTTGTTTCGACGGTCTTTCACCATGTGAACACCATGAGAGATAATAGTCAACTGGTGATATTCTCGCTAAGGGTCCTCTAATATACCCCTAGTTAAGGGTCACAGCTGCTTGCTGCATATGACAAGGCTAAAGACTGGTTGTTTCAATGTTCTTTCATAATGTAAACACTGTGACATGTAGTAGTCAAATGAATGTATTCGTATACCCTACTCAAGGTTATCAGGTGCTTACTGCATATCAAAAGGATGTACAATCATGTGTGTTAGGCACTCTTTCTTGATAAGGACCCCAATATTCCCTACACAAGGCTATACATGTTAGTTCTGAACACTTAGTAGTTAATTGTATATTCAATTTTTATACAAAGCTTATACAAGCACGGTTTTCATGAGGTAAAACTTTGTTAAATAACTGCATGCGACACGCAAAGTATGTTTCCGCTATCTAGCGGTGACTATGAGAACTACTTGAACAACCTGCATTCTACCTAGCGCTCCATTTCAACACTCACCCACTTAACGACCAGCAGGCTATCTAGCGGTCGATATCAATACTCACTCAACTACTTGCATTCTACCTATCGGTCAATATGACAACTCACTCAACTACCAGCATGCTACATGGCTTTATTTCAGATTATTGTTGGCTTTTTTTGTTGGCTTTTTTGTTGGCTTTTGTTGGCTTTTGTTGGCTTCCGTTCGCCGGCTTAGTACCAGAATAGCGTATCTTAATAGGATTTCCATTTTAGTTACGCTATTTAGGTCCTAAGCCAGCGCATTGGCTTTTTTGTTGGCTTTTGTATTAGCTCTCTCATATTTGCTCTTACTTGTTGGGGCTTATTCGGTCTTAGAAAGTATGTCAGTCATTTTTATGGCAGCATAATGCTTACAGCCATGCTTGTAAGCAACAACAACAACAACACACAAATTTCAAAAAAATCCAAACTACTCTAAGGTTTATCAATGACTCTCAACTCTTACACTTATTTCTATCCCATGCCTAGTCAAAAAATAGTGTATTTTTCAAATTTTTCTAAAAATATTTGGAAAGTAGACTATATCATTAAACTAAAAATCCTAAAAAGACATGTTAACTCCAACACCTACCTCTATACCACTCTCAGTCCAAAATTAGTGTATTTTTCAAATTTTCCAAAAACGTATTTCCAAAATGGGTTATATTTCCAAAATTAAAAAGTTTACAAAAATGTTTGTTTGACATAAATGAATGACCTTTGTCCCCCTCTACCGCCGTACCAAGTCCCAGGTCTCTAGGACAACAAAAATAAAATTTTGAAAATCGGTTATATTTCCAAAATTAGGAATTTAACAAAAACGTTTGTCTGACTTAAATCAATGGTCATTACCCCCTCTACTCCCACACTAAGTCTCAGGTCTCTAGGACAAAAAATAAATTTTGAAAATGGGCTGTATTTCCAAAATTAGGAATTTTACAAAAATGTTTGTCTGAGGTAAATCAATGGTCTTTACCCCCTCTACGCCCACACTAAGTTTCAGGTCTCTAGGACAAAACAAAATTAATATTGAAAATAGGCTATATTTGCAAAATTAGGAATGGTGTAAAAATGTTTGTTTGACATAAATCAATGGTCTTTACCTCCTCTAGCACCATGCCATGTCTCAGGTCTCTAGGACAACAAAAATAAAATATTGAAAATGGGTTATATTTCCAAAATTAAGAATTCTAGAAATAAGTCTGTTTGACATAAATCAATGGTCTTTACCTCCTCTAGCACCATACCAAGTCTCAGGTCCCTAGGACAACAAAAATACAATTTTGAAAATGGCCTATATTTCCAAAATTAGGAATTCTAAAAAAGGTTTGTTTGACATAAATCAATGGTCTTTACCCCCTCTAGCACCATAACAAATTTCAAGTTTCTAGGACAAAATAAAATGAATTTTGTAAAATGGTCACTATTTTGGAAACTAGCTATTCTACAAAAAAGTTTGTTTAACATAAATGAAAGGCCTCTATCCCCTCTACCTGTAAGCCAAGTCCCAGATCTGTATGACGAAAATAAAAAAGTTCAATTGTGAAAGTAGGCGATTTTTCATAAAACCAAACATTCTAAAAAGTGTTCTATGGGCTTAAAAGAATGGCCTCTATGTCTTTTATTTTTTATAATAAAACTTTTTTATTTTTTACATTTTTTTGAAAAAGTTCAATTTTGAATTTTTTATATTTTGGAAACTAAAGAGTTTACAAAAAATTTTGTTTGACATAAATGAATGGCCCTGACCCCATCTACCACCAAAATAAATTTCAAGCCTCTAGGTTAAAAATAACAGTAGGGGGGTGGTGATGCTTTAATCTCCGTCCCGAAATGTGACGTCACAGGGAGAGGTGGTGGGGGAGTTTAAACCATACTGTTTTTTTTCTAGAAGCTCGAAATTTATTTTGGTGGTAGATGGTGTCAGGGCCATTCATTTATGTCGAACAAATTTTTTTGTTAACTCTTTAGTTTCCAAAATACAAATATTTCAAAATTGAACTTTCTTCAAAAAAATTTGAAAAATAAAAAAGTTTTATTATAGAAAATCAAGGACATAAAGGCCATTCTTTTAAGCCCATAGAACACTTTTTAGAATGTTTGGTTATATGAGAAATCGCCTCTTTTCCCAATTGAACTTTTTTTATTTTCGTCACACGGATCTGGGACTTGGTATGCCGGTAAAGGGGATAGAGGCCTTTCATTTATGTTAAACAAACATTTTTGTAGAATTGATAGTTTCCAAAATAGTGACCATTTTTCAAAAATCATTTTCTTTTGTCCTACGAACTTGAAATTTGGTATGGTGCTAGAGGAGGTAAAGACCATTGATTTATGTCAAACAAACCTTTTTGTAGAATTTCTAATTTTGGAAATATATACCATTTTCAAAATTTTATTTTTGTTGTCCTGGAGACCTGAGACTTGGTATGGTTCTAGAGGAGGCAAAGACCATTGATTTATGTCAAACAAACGTTTTTGTAGAATTCCTAACTTGGAAATATAGCCTATTTTCCAAAATAATTTTGTTTTGTCCTAGAGACCTGAAACTTAGTGTGGGGGTAGAGGGGGTAAAGAACATTGATTTACGTCAGACAAACATTTTTGTAAAATTCCTAATTTTGGAAATATAGCCCATTTTTAAAATTGTATTTTTGTTGACCTAGAGACCTGAGACTTCGTGTGGGGGTAGAGGGGGTAAAGACCATTGATTTACGTCAGCCATACGTTTTTGTAAAATTCCTAATTTTGGAAATATAACCGATTTTCAAAATTTTATATTTGTTGTCCTAGAGACCTGGGACTTGGTACTGTGCCCAAATCTAGGAATGGGTATTCCAAGTTTCAGACACCTAGATATCAAGGGAAAGGCTGTAGCCGCTTTTGAAAGTTCAGATATTTGAATATCGCGCTACATTGCTTCTCGAAGCATTTCGAAGGATTTTACCGATAGTTGGATGGCAAATGACGTAGCGAGTAACAGCAGAGGTTGAGGCTATTTATTGATTAAATAGTTAACTATGGAGTAGAGACTTGAGACTGGGATCAGATTACTGGCACGGCCAAATGAAAGAGAACGCAATTTGTATCAAGTAAATCGGACCAGGGATTCAAGAGATATGAGGATTTCTAGATATCAGGCGATGACGCGTGACCCTGACCGTTTTGTATAAAAGCCAGCTGGAGCAGGCATGGTTAGCTCACTTCAACACAAGCACTTGCAGAGCAAGTTGCGTCTACGCTGAGCCAAGGCACATGGTTGCCGTATCTACGCAGAAGTTCTTTTCAAATCGTGATAGTCACGAGAAGTGCTGCGCAAACGAGTTGGAACTTAGTAAGTTTCTGGTGAGGAGAATCACTGAGGTGATTGATTTCTACAGACATTGGTGGAAATATTTATATTTCCAAAAGGACATATGCTAGACTTGGTCTAGAAAATAGTATTTTGTCACAGTCCAATAGTAACTTAATACTTGGATGTTTAAATCCATTTGCAAGTCAGTTTTCATATTTTGTAACTAGTTAACCACTTCGATCTGTCAGTACACTGAAGACTAGTCTATAACGGTGGCGTTCATTAGTCTACGCAAGGGAAACTGCAAATTGTCTAGCGCATGGCAGATGGTGATATTAATAAACCATGCCCAGGGAACGATCTTCAGAACAGCCGTTAATTGCTTAGACTGTCAATGTTTTTCTTGTATTGATGAGATTACAGTGAGTTATGTTACAACTGACACATTTAAGAAGAGATCACTTAGATCTGACCCTATTTCAACAAACTGTTATGGCTTTGATAGAAGCTCATATTAAAATGGAACCACAGTTTATTCAAACGTCGAAAGATACTACCACTATGTCTGACTAGACGATTTGTGGGTCTACAATGGCGGCCGATACAAGGATTATACGTGCTTGTCCGATAGGGCATATCTACGGATAAATCTGGTACAGACCAGGTTTACTACACTTCAAGACCATCAAGAAATGTAAGCCACATTTGAATTATTTTATGCCTAGCTAATTGGAACAAACTATTTTTCTGCAGATGACCAACACATTTTTTTCGTCGTATTTAAAGCTTGTAATGATTTACGCAAGACTTATTAGAGTTATTCTGAGTATTTTCAGCACTCAGAACAGTTTAGGATCGATGACCGAGCATTTCGAGCATTTATTTGAATTTTTCATATTTTTGGGAAATCACGGTAATCAGCCGATGTAACTGTAAAAGTTAAATTTATTTTTGTTGAGGAATGGATATTTTTTCCATATTCGAAGGTTCGAACATGTGGATTCTCACATAATGAGATGATAATTAAACATATTTGGAATAATACAAATAATAATAATAATAATAATAATAATCCACTAATAATAATAATAATAATTTTCATAATTTTTCTAAATAATTCTTGGATATTATATTTTATAATAATCATATGTATTGAGAAAGAGCCTATGAAGTAGTTGAAACATTTCTAGTCTGGAACAGGAGATTTTCCGAAGGAGAGTGGTTAGCGCAAGCCCGCATTCAACCAACATTTCAGTTCTGGTTGAACAGTTGATATTTGCTTTGAGCAAAGTATATGTTTCAGATAACACGGAGAGGCATGAAGCGGGAAGCAATTGATATTTGTATCAAATAGGATATTGTTGTATTTATATAAAATCATGACGTAAATACACTCGAAAGTGAAATGAAGCTTTTCATAAGTATGGTAAATTCACGGGTTGAACTGAATGGTAAAATAAAATAAACTTGTAAGTTTATTAAACTTCCAGTGTTGATAACAAGCAGAGGCTTGATTTATTGTATAAATTTTGGGAAGATAATTTATGTGTGTGGAGTAGTTGAAATGCCATTCCCAGGTGCGCATGTTTAAGTCGCAGGAATGAAGGTTTTTTCTAGCATCAATCAAATAGCAGGTTCGATGGCTCAGGTTTATAGTAGGAGTATTGGAGCCACACATTTCGTCGTATGAATAACCCGAAGGTTATTTCTTTGAAACCATCAGTTCTTATTTCAACCTTGTTTACGAATTCCATTTAGACTTTGATTTTGCTAGAACCCGGATTTGTCATGATAGTAGTTTATTCTTCTTCCGAGGAAGACCTTTGCCGTCGTTGTTATTGTAATATTGTGTTCTTACACAAATAGTAGAATGGGCCACTGCCAATTAAAAATAATTCTTTAACCACGAATAATTTGAAGGATATTTTCAAATCCTAGTGCCATGAACTAAATGAATTCATTATAAAACTACAATTCTTATTTCCGCATTCTGTCGAAGAATTGCAAGTTGTGAAAGTTGCTAAGAATGGCCATAAATATAAATATTTTTTTCATAATGATTCCAAGTGGAAAATCAAGTAGTTGAATAGTTCAACCATTTATTGATCAAGTTAATGATTCAGAAATTATATATTTTGTTTGGAACTTGAAGTTCATAATCGAGTCACTTCTCGAATGTTTAATGTCAGAAGAACAATTAATTGTTGTTGTGCTTCGCACAGTTCTTCGATGCTATGCTCAATGGTCAAAATACTTTTCAGATGTTATTAATATGTATAAATAATTTGTGTTGCTACGATGATAATAATATTTTTCAACGATATATTTTTGAAACTGGAAAACAAGTGAAAGTTTAAGAAATTCTATAAACATTTAATCTACGAGTGTTAATATCATGTAAATAGTCAAACAGTGATCTACGTTATTTCCAGTATGAACAATTCATTTTGAGCTGGAATTAAATGTTAATAATTTTGGAACACAGTCCACAGGACTATTAATCGGACTTGTGTTTCCAAAAAGATTGTCAAATGTGTTTGGAAGATTTCTGTATATTGTGTGTAAATAAGAGTGTGGATCGCCACACGTGGATGATGCTGCTTTGAGCATTCTTGCAGTCAGATTTTAACTTTAAATAAACTGAGATAATTTTACAAGATGTGTTTCACCCAATTAAATCTCCTTCTATCCTTATTGTTGCATTGAGCCAAAAATCAGCAAAGCATTTTATAAATTTGATGTCGTTTTTGCGATTTGCTTTAACCCATCTGGCGCTCCGGGATATTTTGATTCTCGTGCTGACTGATTATTGGTAAAATGCATATGTGGTCGTGCGGACTCCGGTCTAAACGGGCACATAAAATAAGATAGAGAGAGAAATGGCTTCGAACGTGGGTCCCGATTTAGACATGGTCAATCGCATGCCGATTTGAAATTGTGATAATTTTAATAGAAATATTTTGGGAGTTGAGAGATGTCTGGTGTGGATGAATAAATTAGTAGGAAACCCAATTAGTGGGGAAAATTAAAAATTTAACTGGTTAATAATTAGAATGGGTTTGATTATTTTGATAATGGCTTAACCATTAGGGCGTCAAGTAAATTCAGTAGTAAACGTTCGATGACTGGACATACACATTATTAGAATCCAGGTGGAGGATATTTGAGAACTTGCATATTTTTCTTGTGATATTATGGTAAATGTAATTCGTAAAAGTAGAGAATTTTGTTTTTCCATCACGTCGATATTAGGACAAATCTCATTTTATTATAGTGTTCCAATTAGCTATTCATATTTCTTGTTCTAGTTATAAGCTTGTGTTTTCCACTGTTGTATACCCCTAAGTTTTGAATAATAATTGAAATTATGGGAGAAATGATGAGGATGATGAGGAGTTTGGAGGAGAGTTCAAAACAGGCTGGACTGCGTGTAGCAGCCATTATGAAAGAAAATACTGAGGCTTTAGAAAAGAAACTTAAAGAAAATTCTGATAATTTGAAAGAAAGTTTAGATGATAAACTTAAAGAAAATTCTGATTCTTTAGAAAATAAACTTAAAGAAAATTTGAATGATAAACTTAAAGAAAATTCTGAGTCTTTAGAAAATAAACTTAAAGAAAGTTTGGAGGATAAACTTAAAGAAAATTCTGATTCTTTGGAAAGTAAACTTAAAGAAAATTCTGATTCTTTGGAAAATAAACTTAAAGAAAATTCTGATTCTTTAGAAAGCAGGTTAAAAGGGAACTTGAAAGAAAATTTAAACAGTAAATTTAATTCAATGGAGAGTAAATTTAAAGAGAATTCTGAAATTTTGAAAATGACACTTGAGAGTAAAATGAATAAATTATGCGAAAAAACACATGAGCTCGAAACTTCATTAGCTACTAACGCAAGTTTAATGGACGAAAAATTTCGCGATGCCGATCTTCGATCCCAAAGCTTAGCTGATAGGATAGAACATGGTCTTAGGAAAGTTGGTGAAGACATGGTCAACCTGGAAGTCAGAGTGAAGAAGGAGAGTAACGAGATGGGAATTCTAGTTGTTCAACGTTTAACGGAACAATTCAAGGAACTTGTCATGGGAGAAATAAGAGAAGGTGTGATTAGTGAATTGCAAACTGAAATCAAGACCACAGTTGTCAATGAAATTAAAGACACACTCAAACTGGAGAACCAAGAAGGAATCAAGGAGATTAGGGAATCTTTGTCATCCCACATTGAAGTAATTGCCAAAGATATCCAAGCAACTCAGAAGGACATATCAGATATGACAGGGTCATTGAAAAGTCATGAGGCTGTTATGAACCAGATATCCATTGATGTTAAAGACAATTGTAAAGAGACTGAAGCGATCAAGAAGATGGCAGAAGAAAACCAGAAGGAACTTGAGGCTATGAAAACTCAAATAAAGGATGAGAAACAGTCTGATCATCTTTTAAAAATGCCAAAGGTAAGGGGAAAGGAACAGATACAGATAAATCTAGGAGGAGCTAGAGAGACTGATAGACAGGATGAGGTCAGGACAGTATTTCAATCCAACCCCATAACTGTATTTAAGAATATAGAAGATAAGCCTTCAAAATTTTCAGGGCGAGATTCTGTAACACCCGTGGAATTTTTGAGAGAAGCAGGTGATTACCTGAAAGATTCTAAGATCCCGAAAGAAAGACAGATCCGAGTGATAGGGAAGTTCTTGGAAGGTCCCGCACTTTTGTGGTTTAGAGCATTTAGATCCACTCTAACCACTTTTGAGGAGTTTTCTCGCGGGCTATTGAAGAAGTTTTGGTCCCCGGAAACCCAACAGCAAGTCAGAGCAGAGTTATATTCGAAGAAATTCTCGACGTCACAACCTACTCGATACTCTACGTACTTTTCTGGACAGCTGTCAAAACTTCAACATTTAGATCCGCCGATGCCAGATAACGAGTTGATTACTGCATTGATACGTCAGTTTCCAGCAGACGTCCAGAGGACTTTGATCGCTGCTGATATCTATAATATGGAACAATTTGATGAAGTATTACAGAAGCTGGATCATACAAACGCTCAATTCTTCCATCAGAAGGGAGCAAAGAATAACAACGCTGTGTATGCTGTTATGGCTGATAGTTATTCTCAGACACCTCGAGAGATTCGAGAGGAGCGAGAAGAGAAATCGCCGAGGGAAGATTCCAATAAGAGAGGATGGAACCAGTACAGTAACAGATACAGTTACAAACCATATGCAAGACCGGATGGTGGTAATCGATACAACACTCGATGGAGAAGACCACGTGACACTCAAGGAAGGTACCAAGAAAGAAGATCCTATGGTAGAAATAACTACAATAATAGAGGGAATGAAGATACTCGTCAGTCCAATGAGGAGTTTAACAAGGAGACAAGGA
Source organism: Meconema thalassinum (assembly GCA_946902985.2). Classification (NCBI taxonomy): domain Eukaryota; kingdom Metazoa; phylum Arthropoda; class Insecta; order Orthoptera; family Tettigoniidae; genus Meconema; species Meconema thalassinum. The sequence goes on along the minus strand of OX336391.1, from coordinate 69,491,953 downwards.
AAAATTTGGAAGCAAGGCACCAAGATAACTTGCAATTTGTGGAGCAGAGGCCCAATGATCCAGGTCCATCTGGAACACAACAATCCCGGGGGAATGGTAATGAAAAAAAAACTTCGAATTCACAGTAGAAGATAGAATTTTGAATACTTTCACTTCCAGAATTATTAAATGGCAAGCAGAGGATGATGACTTAATTCAACAGAATGACGAACGAAAAGAAATGGGTACCAGAATTAGAATGCCAATTATATCATGCGAAGTATTCGGTATGCCTGTCGATACTTTGATCGATACTGGGGCTATGCTTTGTCTGGTGAGTGAGAAGCTTTATATTCTGTGGAAGCTCAAGGAGAATTTAGAGGAAATTCCAGTATCAGGAATTAAGATCCAAGGAATAATACCCAATAAAATATCTCTGTGTAAAACACAATTGTACTTATGTATTACGATTGGAGGACATGATTTCCGACATGTATTTGTTGTAATGAAGGACATGGCTTTTGACATGATATTGGGAGCAGATTTCATTCAGAAATATCAAGCAGTGATAGATATGAAGACAGAGACGATTAAATTCAAGAATACCGAAGAAATAAACTTCGAGGGAAAAGAAGAGGAAGACATCGAGGGAGATGCTCAATGGTCTCTGATTTTTCATGAAGCTGAAGGAAGAGAAGTCTACACTGAGAAGGAGTCCCCAGAGTTAGGGAAGATTTTGGAAGAGTATCAAGATATTTTTGACATTAAACCTGGTGAAATTAAGGATTTTGAATATCATATTCGTGTAAATGATGATGCACCTTTTCATGCTAAATTGTATCCAGTAGCAGAAAAGCATCGAGAAAAAGTAAAAGTGCTTATCAAGGAAATGGAAAGCAACAATGTGATTGAAAAGTACACTACATCTTATGTCAATCCATTAGCAGTAGTGTCTAAGCAAGATGGAAGTCTGAGACTATGTTTAGACGCGCGAAATTTGAATTCAAGATTACTGCCAGAATATGACAGACCACCAATCATTAGGGAACTGTTGAGGAAATTCCAAGGCAAGGTCTGGTTCTCTAATATTGATCTCACTTCGTCCTACCATCATATTAGGCTTAGTGAAGATTCTAAGAAGTTTACAGGATTTATGTTTGACCAGCAGACATATGTATTCCGCCGTTTACCATTTGGAGTCAAAACATCTGGATCCGTTTTGATCAGAGCCCTAGAACAAAATTTGAGTCCTGAAGTAAAAGAGATAGCAATTCGTTATATTGATGATATCTTAATTGCATCCGAGACTAAGGAGGAACATTTGCTACATCTTCAAATGTTATTTGCAGATTTGAGAAAAGCGACCTTCAAAGTCAACCTTCGAAAATGTCAGTTCTTTCGAAAGGAAATAAAAATTTTTGGGTCACATTTTGGATGGAGAAGGATACCGTCCCAATGAGACGAAGATACAAGCAATTGCAAATTTCCCTAGACCTACTAGAGTGAAGAATGTCCGCAGTTTTCTCGGGACATGCCAATTCTTTGCAGGGCATTGTCCGAACTTCACCAAGACAGTTGCGCCATTGCAGGAATTGTTAAGGAAAGGAAATAAATGGAAATGGGATAAAGATTGTGAACAATCATTTCAAGATGCCAAGAGGTTATTGGTAAACAGTGTGAAATTGGAGTATCCTGACTTTAGCAAGAATTTCATCATAGAATCTGATGCATCCACCGTAGGGATTGGAGCTATTCTACTTCAAGAGGATGAAGACCACAAGAGACATTACCTGGCGTTCATTAGCAGGAAACTTCGTCCATCAGAGAGGAATTATTACACCACAGAGTTAGAAGCACTTGCTGTAATATTCGCTTTGGAGTCGTGGAAGAAAATGTTAATTGGACATTCAGTCATTGTGAGGACTGATCACCACGCATTGGAGTTCATTTTGAGAACAAACTTTGCCAGCGATAGAATAACTAGATGGTCACTTTTTATTCAGCAATTCAACCTAGTTATTGAACACACTCCTGGAAAGTTGAACGTTGGAGCTGATTTGTTGAGTAGAGCAGTGGAGTCTACATCTAAGGTTTTTCAAGTTAACCTGACGCAGGAGGATGAAGATACCATGAGAAGGTTAAGGTTATTGCATTTATCCCAGAGGAGAGACCGACGTCTTAGGAACATTTTTCGTTTTCTACAGGGAAACATGGATCCCAATGATGATGATTTTGTGGAAACTGAAAGAATTTCCAGAGATTTTATGATGTTAGATGGTTTAATCTACAAGTTTGCAGATCCCGACCATACGAAGCTGAGAGTAGTGATACCTCCACGATTGCAAACACCCATTATTTGGATGGCACATAGAATCGCAGGTCATGCTGGAGTAGATAAGATAGTCAACATGATTCAAGAGAAATTTTTGTGGGAGCGAATGCGACAAACTGTCAGAAACACTATTCGAGAATGCGACTTATGCCAAAGGAGTAAACATAATTCTAGATTATTGAGAGAATTACCAAGGCCTATTATTCCTTCTAAGCCTTACGAAATCTTCGCGACTGATTTATATGGTCCTCTCCCAAAGTCTAAAAGAGGTAACCGATATATTTTGGTGACTATGGATGTTTTCAGCAAATACACCATGTTACATCCAATTCAGAAGGCAAACGCAAAGTATTGTGCGAAGAGAATTAGAGACAGCGTGATTCCGGAAGCAGGCAAACCGGAATTCCTTTTATCAGATCGTGGACCTCAATTTACATCTTTGGAGTTTCGAACCATCATGAATAATCTTGGGATTAGACAATTGTTTTGTTCTATTAGACATCCAGAGAGCAATCCAGCGGAACGCGTGATAGCTGAAATAGCAAAATTTTGACGCCTCTATTGTCCAAATGAGCATTGGAAATGGATGGATGTTCTTTCTTTAGCATCCGAATCCATCAACTCTACTATTCATGAGAGTACTGGACAGATTCCTATGTTGCTTCATCATGGGATTAAACCAACACGATTATGGGATCGAATCATCTCTATTCCACCTGAGATTGAACCAAGTCGTCAGATGAGGGAAACTCTAGCTTTAGACAAGTTAAGGAGTCAAGCTGAGAAGAGAGAGCGCAGAGTGAGAGGAAAGCGTTTTCGCAGACCCTTGCGCGTAGGAACTCTTGTTTTAGTGAAAAGACCTACACCCTCAGACGTGCAAAATCGAGTGTACTCGAAATTTGCAAGCCTTTATGCTGGACCCTATCGTATTGTGGAAGTAAACAATAATGGAAGCTATGAAGTAGCTAATACACGAACTGGTAACATCGTGGGAACTTATAATGCATCGAATTTGAAGATCTATTATTCAAGAATGCGCCGATCAAGGTCTGGGTAATAATAATAATAATGCGCGTCAGAGTAGCAGTGGAAGATAAAATCAACAAGGTCGCAAATGGATGGGGAAAAGACGTCTTGCTCGACCCGGTGCTGGGCCCAAAGTTTTCGGAGCGAGCAAAAGATGATTTCCAAAAAACCAAATGCAAACGAATAATTGCTTAATGCAATAATCAAAAGTGCAGAAACGAGATTCCCATAAAATTAATTAAATAAATCCCAGAGACGTGTTAATCGTGCCTTTGTTACGTCACAAAGACAAGATTGACGAAATCGAGATAAGGATAAGGATAAGGAAGGGGAACTTAAATGTAAGAAATGAAAAGACAAGGGAGCTATATTACTTAAAATATAAAAATGTATTAAGGATAAAAGAAAGAGCGTGTACACGAAATAAACAAATTATTTAAAACAAAGAAAAAAGGCAAGCTAATACAAGCTCAATAATACAAAAGAAACCCAATACCAAGAATAAAGAATTCAAAAACTTAAAAAAAACTGAAAAGCACGACAGAACCTGAGTACCGCTCAACAACATGAATCTAACGAAAAGATACAAACTTGAAAGAAAATAAAACGAAACTTACAAAAGTTAGAGAGAAACGACAAACTTGCAAAAAGTCAAACTTCGAACTGCTAAGACGCGAAGCTTTTCATGATGTTATGTAAACATACCGGAGGGAAGGGGGAGGAGTGAGGGGAGTAAAACAAAGGGGAGAGAGATCTCACGGAGATAGGAGGAAGGAGAAGACAAGGGGAATTATAATTAAGTTATGTAATACGGCGAAAATCGAAAGAGAAAAACAAAACAAAAGGAAAATGAGATATACGGAGATACATTACATTACAATTGACTTGGGACGAAAGAGACCGGTAAAAATCGAAAGCACGCTATAATAAAATAGGCTTATATTCCAACATAATGCCGCACCAACGCGACATATAAAAAAAAGAATAATATGACATCGGAGCTGGAGAAAATCCCAGTTAACCACCGTCACATATATTCTATAAACAAAAGGGACACGTATTAGTGGGACGTTGGACATCAGTCCCGTTACCTCACACATACTGTCCACAAACAAAGGTCCAATTGCTACCAATCAAATGAAACATTTGTGGTACAAAGAGACACCGACGCAAAAGACGAGCACTAAGGCCCGACAGGAAATATATATAAGCCAAGACGCAGAAACGCAATACTTTCGAATCTTACAGGTATTAACCAAAATAATAAAACTGTGAGAAGGGCACATAACAAAAGCAACAAAAAGAACTCCGCCGTATGACATTACGCAAGGTCCCGGAGATCTGGTTCAAGGATTAAAATACTAACAATAACATCTTGAAAAGGAAAGAGAATTAAGCAAAAGAAGGAACGTTTAACAAAAACAATTACATTGCGTTAGATAGAAATACATTGAGCCGTACTCACATTCCGCTGCGCCATGAGGGTGGGCCTCTGCCCGAATACACACGTTCGCCTTACATCTCGGCGCGTCTAAGACTGACTAAGCTTCTGTCCCCCAGAGAGGGGAGAAGCCTCTCAGAAATATCAAATGCGTAGTTTGGGAGTGCCCCCAAACTCGCGTCAAATATTGTCAGAGCCAATGGCAGAACGAATTGCACAACAAAATGCAAGGTAGCAACAACACTAGCCAATACGAGAGAACAAGGCAGTATGTAGCCAGGGGTTGCACAACGTTAGACAGAGAGATACATACACACAAACTGCGCACTTTTAAACTCTCGAGGCGTAATATAGAGATGTCACAACACATGACAATAATAATAATAATAATCATGATGATAATAATAATAATTACAATAAATTCTGAAAAGTGGTTCAAATTCCACCGCTTTCTCAAAAAAAAATTCTTTTACATAACAAAGGCATAAAAGAATTTTTTCTTTTTCATAACAAAATTATATAAAATAACATTCTTCGATTAGATACATTTGAACAGGGTGAAGGAAAGAAGATTACATCATGTACACCAGATACACACATGAAAAATTAAGACATAATAAAATGTTCTCACATTTCTCTTATTCATAAGACGCAGCTTAATTAAAAGTTCTTTGAACGTCATAACTTCCATAAAAGGCTTGACGAAACGCAAGTCTCTTTTCTCAAACACACATATATTTTCATACACACGTATTCACGAAGATGTTCACTGATGAGGAAAATTATTCCTTTTTGGTACGAAAGAAAAAAAACTTTAAGATGAAATTAAAACAACAAAAATTCAAATTATATAAGGATCAGTACAGGCGTGAAATAAAGGCGGATCCTACCTCTACTGCACGTCAATACGTCACACATATTAAAAATGGATGTACCAAAAAGAAAATAATGATAATAAAACGGTCAATCTTGAGCTAGACTCTGCCAGATGACGTGGAGAAAGCGAAGTCTTCTTAATGGCGACCTTCTGGAAATCAGCCAATTTTCTAATAATAAAAGAAAGAAAAAGGTTAAATCATGATCACAAAAAAAATATAAAGGGGAGCACCCTGTATACAAAATAAGGCTTGCGTCAGGGGAAATATTTGGGGTTACATAAGCTGCGTAAGAGGGAAAGTAGATTCATTCTGCCAGCTGGAAAGTAAAAGTATGAATAGGCAGGGTCGTCAGACCAAATGAAAGAAGAGAAAACGAGCCGTGAACGGGGTCTAAAGGATACACCGGCCACTTCTCAGGTACTTGGAGACTAGCTATCGCTACCGGAAACACTCTCCAAATATATGACAGATACAGGAAAATAATACACATTATCTTAGAGAAAACATTAGATTGAAATGATTTATAAAAACATGATATCACAAAAACGTAAAACAGAAGTTACGATAAATAGTAAACAACTATATCAATAAACAAATCACTGTCACTACAAGAAAAGAATGTAAGTCAACAGACCATCTCAGGCGTTGTCGAACAATAGCAAGTCGTGTCTGCAGCTCGGACAATGGGCCGGCCGGCTCCCTACAACAAAAGCAGGCAGGTACCGGAAATTGCCTTAGGCAGAAGTATAGTTCAACACATCTTTCGAAATCCTCCGTGTAACTCAGGCGGCCACGGGTGTCTCCTGCCTAACTAGATACATAGAAGGAGTAAAGGGGCAAAATATACTAATAACCTTCATCAAAAGACATTAGGTACTAACAAATAAAAGGGAATAATAACTCAAAGTAGCTGTCGAAAAAAAAAATACCATTCCGGACAGAGAACGAAAATCCAAATAATTACGTTACAAAATACCTTCCAAATAAAAGGAACAGACTGGAACCTCGCATAAAACCAATCAAGACCAGACATACAATCAATCAAACTCGAAACCCAATAATAAATATTACCAACCCACAAAAATAAAATGGTTACAGCGTCAATATACGGGCCGTAGACCTCAGAGGTACCGCATAAAAAAAAATTAAAGACAGAGAGGGTATGGCCTATCCCATACAAATATAAGAAAATTGGGTAATGCACGCCAGAGTAGTTCACACGAACATCAATGTCCCATACCAAGGATGCCGTAGACCTAAAATGGTTGGTATCTCTGAGTAATACTTATCGTATATTTGGTTTGCCAATAAAAACGAATAAATAGTTCGTACGTAATATATATATAGTTTAAATTGAATAGGGTATAAAATCAAAATTGAACTAAATTTGAAACCACCCACAAATAACTGTTGATAAAAATTCATTAAACTCATTGACACACACATTCATCTCAAAATACAACCAACAACAACAACACTACATACATACTCCTTCCCATAAACAAATCGAAATTTCCCCATTACATCAGAATGCTAATATGAGTCGTTGGAACACCATGGAAACTCAAATAACGGACTACAGGTCATCGTGACAAACTTCATCCCATACTAAAGATTGACGACTCGTGTAGAATCTATGTACACCCTAAGTGGGCGTCGAAGCCGTGGGACAGGTCCCAAACCCTAATTCCGACGGAGACCTCACCTAGCAGGTTTCCCAACGAAATACACACTGCCATACTGAACATATAGTAACATCAAGCTTACCGTATATAAACAATTTTAAATGAAAACCTACATTGAAATCCCCTGACAAAAATAAAACAATCACCCTCCCTAATTATGAAACAAACTTAACTCCCAATCATAACACACATAATAGCTCAACAGACCATTCATAACTGAGACAACAAACACTTTACTAACATCAAACGTTAGTATAATTACGCGAGGCTCAAGGGGGGGGGGGGGGGGGGTCGGGGTGACCGTAGGATTTAAAGAGACGGTTCCCATAAGTGGGCCGGGGAAAACTTCGGAGAAAGAGGGGCGGGGGCTTTAGGCTGTACGGTAATGACAAGAAACCTGTCAGCAGCTGTTCCAGACTGAGACGTGTGAAGGGGTGAGGTGAGTTCTGAGAAATATCACAGTTAACAAAGCGACTATTAACAACAAAGGTAAGGACTCAAACCCTTGAGAGAAATGCGTTTTCTACTTCACAGAAAGTAAAATAAAAACGTCCACAACACTGACGAAATGAAAAAGAAGAGAAAGCAAACAAAATTTCCTGTCGCCTTAAAATCACCGTTAACTAAACAAATGTCTACTAGAGGAAGCAAATACATAAAAGTAGGTTACAATACCGTGACGTGTCGTGTTCCAGCGATGCGATGTACTCACTGATATGTTGCCACTGTTCACCTCGAAGCTGGGTCATTTGGATGTCTTGTTTACTTGAGGGACAAAACCACCTTTCCTTGGAGATGGGTTTCCTGGATGCCCGTAGTTCACACAGAAAGTAACTTCACCCTTTCTTCAGGGGTGGGGAAAAAACAATTCACTGAATTCCTTAAACTCAAAGAAAAACAAATTTTAATACAATGTAAATGAAGAGAAAAATAATAAAAGGTTAATAACTTGAGAGAGGAGAGGAGGGAACGATTTCGCACGCAACCATGCTCTGCTACCATTGCGCCGATCAAGGTCTGGGTAATAATAATAATAATGCGCGTCAGAGTAGCAGTGGAAGATAAAATCAACAAGGTCGCAAATGGATGGGGAAAAGACGTCTTGCTCGACCCGGTGCTGGGCCCAAAGTTTTCGGAGCGAGCAAAAGATGATTTCCAAAAAACCAAATGCAAACGAATAATTGCTTAATGCAATAATCAAAAGTGCAGAAACGAGATTCCCATAAAATTAATTAAATAAATCCCAGAGACGTGTTAATCGTGCCTTTGTTACGTCACAAAGACAAGATTGACGAAATCGAGATAAGGATAAGGATAAGGAAGGGGAACTTAAATGTAAGAAATGAAAAGACAAGGGAGCTATATTACTTAAAATATAAAAATGTATTAAGGATAAAAGAAAGAGCGTGTACACGAAATAAACAAATTATTTAAAACAAAGAAAAAAGGCAAGCTAATACAAGCTCAATAATACAAAAGAAACCCAATACCAAGAATAAAGAATTCAAAAACTTAAAAAAAACTGAAAAGCACGACAGAACCTGAGTACCGCTCAACAACATGAATCTAACGAAAAGATACAAACTTGAAAGAAAATAAAACGAAACTTACAAAAGTTAGAGAGAAACGACAAACTTGCAAAAAGTCAAACTTCGAACTGCTAAGACGCGAAGCTTTTCATGATGTTATGTAAACATACCGGAGGGAAGGGGGAGGAGTGAGGGGAGTAAAACAAAGGGGAGAGAGATCTCACGGAGATAGGAGGAAGGAGAAGACAAGGGGAATTATAATTAAGTTATGTAATACGGCGAAAATCGAAAGAGAAAAACAAAACAAAAGGAAAATGAGATATACGGAGATACATTACATTACAATTGACTTGGGACGAAAGAGACCGGTAAAAATCGAAAGCACGCTATAATAAAATAGGCTTATATTCCAACATAATGCCGCACCAACGCGACATATAAAAAAAAGAATAATATGACATCGGAGCTGGAGAAAATCCCAGTTAACCACCGTCACATATATTCTATAAACAAAAGGGACACGTATTAGTGGGACGTTGGACATCAGTCCCGTTACCTCACACATACTGTCCACAAACAAAGGTCCAATTGCTACCAATCAAATGAAACATTTGTGGTACAAAGAGACACCGACGCAAAAGACGAGCACTAAGGCCCGACAGGAAATATATATAAGCCAAGACGCAGAAACGCAATACTTTCGAATCTTACAGGTATTAACCAAAATAATAAAACTGTGAGAAGGGCACATAACAAAAGCAACAAAAAGAACTCCGCCGTATGACATTACGCAAGGTCCCGGAGATCTGGTTCAAGGATTAAAATACTAACAATAACATCTTGAAAAGGAAAGAGAATTAAGCAAAAGAAGGAACGTTTAACAAAAACAATTACATTGCGTTAGATAGAAATACATTGAGCCGTACTCACATTCCGCTGCGCCATGAGGGTGGGCCTCTGCCCGAATACACACGTTCGCCTTACATCTCGGCGCGTCTAAGACTGACTAAGCTTCTGTCCCCCAGAGAGGGGAGAAGCCTCTCAGAAATATCAAATGCGTAGTTTGGGAGTGCCCCCAAACTCGCGTCAAATATTGTCAGAGCCAATGGCAGAACGAATTGCACAACAAAATGCAAGGTAGCAACAACACTAGCCAATACGAGAGAACAAGGCAGTATGTAGCCAGGGGTTGCACAACGTTAGACAGAGAGATACATACACACAAACTGCGCACTTTTAAACTCTCGAGGCGTAATATAGAGATGTCACAACACATGACAATAATAATAATAATAATCATGATGATAATAATAATAATTACAATAAATTCTGAAAAGTGGTTCAAGAACCAGATGATTTAATGTGTAGATAGGAAAAATAAAAAATTTTCAATTTTTATTTTTTGCTAGGTGTGGGGTGGATGTGCCCAAATCTAGGAATGGGTATTCCAAGTTTCAGACACCTAGATATCAAGGGAAAGGCTGTAGCCGCTTTTGAAAGTTCAGATATTTGAATATCGCGCTACATTGCTTCTCGAAGCATTTCGAAGGATTTTACCGATAGTTGGATGGCAAATGACGTAGCGAGTAACAGCAGAGGTTGAGGCTATTTATTGATTAAATAGTTAACTATGGAGTAGAGACTTGAGACTGGGATCAGATTACTGGCACGGCCAAATGAAAGAGAACGCAATTTGTATCAAGTAAATCGGACCAGGGATTCAAGAGATATGAGGATTTCTAGATATCAGGCGATGACGCGTGACCCTGACCGTTTTGTATAAAAGCCAGCTGGAGCAGGCATGGTTAGCTCACTTCAACACAAGCACTTGCAGAGCAAGTTGCGTCTACGCTGAGCCAAGGCACATGGTTGCCGTATCTACGCAGAAGTTCTTTTCAAATCGTGATAGTCACGAGAAGTGCTGCGCAAACGAGTTGGAACTTAGTAAGTTTCTGGTGAGGAGAATCACTGAGGTGATTGATTTCTACAGACATTGGTGGAAATATTTATATTTCCAAAAGGACATATGCTAGACTTGGTCTAGAAAATAGTATTTTGTCACAGTCCAATAGTAACTTAATACTTGGATGTTTAAATCCATTTGCAAGTCAGTTTTCATATTTTGTAACTAGTTAACCACTTCGATCTGTCAGTACACTGAAGACTAGTCTATAACGGTGGCGTTCATTAGTCTACGCAAGGGAAACTGCAAATTGTCTAGCGCATGGCAGATGGTGATATTAATAAACCATGCCCAGGGAACGATCTTCAGAACAGCCGTTAATTGCTTAGACTGTCAATGTTTTTCTTGTATTGATGAGATTACAGTGAGTTATGTTACAACTGACACATTTAAGAAGAGATCACTTAGATCTGACCCTATTTCAACAAACTGTTATGGCTTTGATAGAAGCTCATATTAAAATGGAACCACAGTTTATTCAAACGTCGAAAGATACTACCACTATGTCTGACTAGACGATTTGTGGGTCTACAATGGCGGCCGATACAAGGATTATACGTGCTTGTCCGATAGGGCATATCTACGGATAAATCTGGTACAGACCAGGTTTACTACACTTCAAGACCATCAAGAAATGTAAGCCACATTTGAATTATTTTATGCCTAGCTAATTGGAACAAACTATTTTTCTGCAGATGACCAACACATTTTTTTCGTCGTATTTAAAGCTTGTAATGATTTACGCAAGACTTATTAGAGTTATTCTGAGTATTTTCAGCACTCAGAACAGTTTAGGATCGATGACCGAGCATTTCGAGCATTTATTTGAATTTTTCATATTTTTGGGAAATCACGGTAATCAGCCGATGTAACTGTAAAAGTTAAATTTATTTTTGTTGAGGAATGGATATTTTTTCCATATTCGAAGGTTCGAACATGTGGATTCTCACATAATGAGATGATAATTAAACATATTTGGAATAATACAAATAATAATAATAATAATAATAATAATCCACTAATAATAATAATAATAATTTTCATAATTTTTCTAAATAATTCTTGGATATTATATTTTATAATAATCATATGTATTGAGAAAGAGCCTATGAAGTAGTTGAAACATTTCTAGTCTGGAACAGGAGATTTTCCGAAGGAGAGTGGTTAGCGCAAGCCCGCATTCAACCAACATTTCAGTTCTGGTTGAACAGTTGATATTTGCTTTGAGCAAAGTATATGTTTCAGATAACACGGAGAGGCATGAAGCGGGAAGCAATTGATATTTGTATCAAATAGGATATTGTTGTATTTATATAAAATCATGACGTAAATACACTCGAAAGTGAAATGAAGCTTTTCATAAGTATGGTAAATTCACGGGTTGAACTGAATGGTAAAATAAAATAAACTTGTAAGTTTATTAAACTTCCAGTGTTGATAACAAGCAGAGGCTTGATTTATTGTATAAATTTTGGGAAGATAATTTATGTGTGTGGAGTAGTTGAAATGCCATTCCCAGGTGCGCATGTTTAAGTCGCAGGAATGAAGGTTTTTTCTAGCATCAATCAAATAGCAGGTTCGATGGCTCAGGTTTATAGTAGGAGTATTGGAGCCACACATTTCGTCGTATGAATAACCCGAAGGTTATTTCTTTGAAACCATCAGTTCTTATTTCAACCTTGTTTACGAATTCCATTTAGACTTTGATTTTGCTAGAACCCGGATTTGTCATGATAGTAGTTTATTCTTCTTCCGAGGAAGACCTTTGCCGTCGTTGTTATTGTAATATTGTGTTCTTACACAAATAGTAGAATGGGCCACTGCCAATTAAAAATAATTCTTTAACCACGAATAATTTGAAGGATATTTTCAAATCCTAGTGCCATGAACTAAATGAATTCATTATAAAACTACAATTCTTATTTCCGCATTCTGTCGAAGAATTGCAAGTTGTGAAAGTTGCTAAGAATGGCCATAAATATAAATATTTTTTTCATAATGATTCCAAGTGGAAAATCAAGTAGTTGAATAGTTCAACCATTTATTGATCAAGTTAATGATTCAGAAATTATATATTTTGTTTGGAACTTGAAGTTCATAATCGAGTCACTTCTCGAATGTTTAATGTCAGAAGAACAATTAATTGTTGTTGTGCTTCGCACAGTTCTTCGATGCTATGCTCAATGGTCAAAATACTTTTCAGATGTTATTAATATGTATAAATAATTTGTGTTGCTACGATGATAATAATATTTTTCAACGATATATTTTTGAAACTGGAAAACAAGTGAAAGTTTAAGAAATTCTATAAACATTTAATCTACGAGTGTTAATATCATGTAAATAGTCAAACAGTGATCTACGTTATTTCCAGTATGAACAATTCATTTTGAGCTGGAATTAAATGTTAATAATTTTGGAACACAGTCCACAGGACTATTAATCGGACTTGTGTTTCCAAAAAGATTGTCAAATGTGTTTGGAAGATTTCTGTATATTGTGTGTAAATAAGAGTGTGGATCGCCACACGTGGATGATGCTGCTTTGAGCATTCTTGCAGTCAGATTTTAACTTTAAATAAACTGAGATAATTTTACAAGATGTGTTTCACCCAATTAAATCTCCTTCTATCCTTATTGTTGCATTGAGCCAAAAATCAGCAAAGCATTTTATAAATTTGATGTCGTTTTTGCGATTTGCTTTAACCCATCTGGCGCTCCGGGATATTTTGATTCTCGTGCTGACTGATTATTGGTAAAATGCATATGTGGTCGTGCGGACTCCGGTCTAAACGGGCACATAAAATAAGATAGAGAGAGAAATGGCTTCGAACGTGGGTCCCGATTTAGACATGGTCAATCGCATGCCGATTTGAAATTGTGATAATTTTAATAGAAATATTTTGGGAGTTGAGAGATGTCTGGTGTGGATGAATAAATTAGTAGGAAACCCAATTAGTGGGGAAAATTAAAAATTTAACTGGTTAATAATTAGAATGGGTTTGATTATTTTGATAATGGCTTAACCATTAGGGCGTCAAGTAAATTCAGTAGTAAACGTTCGATGACTGGACATACACATTATTAGAATCCAGGTGGAGGATATTTGAGAACTTGCATATTTTTCTTGTGATATTATGGTAAATGTAATTCGTAAAAGTAGAGAATTTTGTTTTTCCATCACGTCGATATTAGGACAAATCTCATTTTATTATAGTGTTCCAATTAGCTATTCATATTTCTTGTTCTAGTTATAAGCTTGTGTTTTCCACTGTTGTATACCCCTAAGTTTTGAATAATAATTGAAATTATGGGAGAAATGATGAGGATGATGAGGAGTTTGGAGGAGAGTTCAAAACAGGCTGGACTGCGTGTAGCAGCCATTATGAAAGAAAATACTGAGGCTTTAGAAAAGAAACTTAAAGAAAATTCTGATAATTTGAAAGAAAGTTTAGATGATAAACTTAAAGAAAATTCTGATTCTTTAGAAAATAAACTTAAAGAAAATTTGAATGATAAACTTAAAGAAAATTCTGAGTCTTTAGAAAATAAACTTAAAGAAAGTTTGGAGGATAAACTTAAAGAAAATTCTGATTCTTTGGAAAGTAAACTTAAAGAAAATTCTGATTCTTTGGAAAATAAACTTAAAGAAAATTCTGATTCTTTAGAAAGCAGGTTAAAAGGGAACTTGAAAGAAAATTTAAACAGTAAATTTAATTCAATGGAGAGTAAATTTAAAGAGAATTCTGAAATTTTGAAAATGACACTTGAGAGTAAAATGAATAAATTATGCGAAAAAACACATGAGCTCGAAACTTCATTAGCTACTAACGCAAGTTTAATGGACGAAAAATTTCGCGATGCCGATCTTCGATCCCAAAGCTTAGCTGATAGGATAGAACATGGTCTTAGGAAAGTTGGTGAAGACATGGTCAACCTGGAAGTCAGAGTGAAGAAGGAGAGTAACGAGATGGGAATTCTAGTTGTTCAACGTTTAACGGAACAATTCAAGGAACTTGTCATGGGAGAAATAAGAGAAGGTGTGATTAGTGAATTGCAAACTGAAATCAAGACCACAGTTGTCAATGAAATTAAAGACACACTCAAACTGGAGAACCAAGAAGGAATCAAGGAGATTAGGGAATCTTTGTCATCCCACATTGAAGTAATTGCCAAAGATATCCAAGCAACTCAGAAGGACATATCAGATATGACAGGGTCATTGAAAAGTCATGAGGCTGTTATGAACCAGATATCCATTGATGTTAAAGACAATTGTAAAGAGACTGAAGCGATCAAGAAGATGGCAGAAGAAAACCAGAAGGAACTTGAGGCTATGAAAACTCAAATAAAGGATGAGAAACAGTCTGATCATCTTTTAAAAATGCCAAAGGTAAGGGGAAAGGAACAGATACAGATAAATCTAGGAGGAGCTAGAGAGACTGATAGACAGGATGAGGTCAGGACAGTATTTCAATCCAACCCCATAACTGTATTTAAGAATATAGAAGATAAGCCTTCAAAATTTTCAGGGCGAGATTCTGTAACACCCGTGGAATTTTTGAGAGAAGCAGGTGATTACCTGAAAGATTCTAAGATCCCGAAAGAAAGACAGATCCGAGTGATAGGGAAGTTCTTGGAAGGTCCCGCACTTTTGTGGTTTAGAGCATTTAGATCCACTCTAACCACTTTTGAGGAGTTTTCTCGCGGGCTATTGAAGAAGTTTTGGTCCCCGGAAACCCAACAGCAAGTCAGAGCAGAGTTATATTCGAAGAAATTCTCGACGTCACAACCTACTCGATACTCTACGTACTTTTCTGGACAGCTGTCAAAACTTCAACATTTAGATCCGCCGATGCCAGATAACGAGTTGATTACTGCATTGATACGTCAGTTTCCAGCAGACGTCCAGAGGACTTTGATCGCTGCTGATATCTATAATATGGAACAATTTGATGAAGTATTACAGAAGCTGGATCATACAAACGCTCAATTCTTCCATCAGAAGGGAGCAAAGAATAACAACGCTGTGTATGCTGTTATGGCTGATAGTTATTCTCAGACACCTCGAGAGATTCGAGAGGAGCGAGAAGAGAAATCGCCGAGGGAAGATTCCAATAAGAGAGGATGGAACCAGTACAGTAACAGATACAGTTACAAACCATATGCAAGACCGGATGGTGGTAATCGATACAACACTCGATGGAGAAGACCACGTGACACTCAAGGAAGGTACCAAGAAAGAAGATCCTATGGTAGAAATAACTACAATAATAGAGGGAATGAAGATACTCGTCAGTCCAATGAGGAGTTTAACAAGGAGACAAGGAAAAATTTGGAAGCAAGGCACCAAGATAACTTGCAATTTGTGGAGCAGAGGCCCAATGATCCAGGTCCATCTGGAACACAACAATCCCGGGGGAATGGTAATGAAAAAAAAACTTCGAATTCACAGTAGAAGATAGAATTTTGAATACTTTCACTTCCAGAATTATTAAATGGCAAGCAGAGGATGATGACTTAATTCAACAGAATGACGAACGAAAAGAAATGGGTACCAGAATTAGAATGCCAATTATATCATGCGAAGTATTCGGTATGCCTGTCGATACTTTGATCGATACTGGGGCTATGCTTTGTCTGGTGAGTGAGAAGCTTTATATTCTGTGGAAGCTCAAGGAGAATTTAGAGGAAATTCCAGTATCAGGAATTAAGATCCAAGGAATAATACCCAATAAAATATCTCTGTGTAAAACACAATTGTACTTATGTATTACGATTGGAGGACATGATTTCCGACATGTATTTGTTGTAATGAAGGACATGGCTTTTGACATGATATTGGGAGCAGATTTCATTCAGAAATATCAAGCAGTGATAGATATGAAGACAGAGACGATTAAATTCAAGAATACCGAAGAAATAAACTTCGAGGGAAAAGAAGAGGAAGACATCGAGGGAGATGCTCAATGGTCTCTGATTTTTCATGAAGCTGAAGGAAGAGAAGTCTACACTGAGAAGGAGTCCCCAGAGTTAGGGAAGATTTTGGAAGAGTATCAAGATATTTTTGACATTAAACCTGGTGAAATTAAGGATTTTGAATATCATATTCGTGTAAATGATGATGCACCTTTTCATGCTAAATTGTATCCAGTAGCAGAAAAGCATCGAGAAAAAGTAAAAGTGCTTATCAAGGAAATGGAAAGCAACAATGTGATTGAAAAGTACACTACATCTTATGTCAATCCATTAGCAGTAGTGTCTAAGCAAGATGGAAGTCTGAGACTATGTTTAGACGCGCGAAATTTGAATTCAAGATTACTGCCAGAATATGACAGACCACCAATCATTAGGGAACTGTTGAGGAAATTCCAAGGCAAGGTCTGGTTCTCTAATATTGATCTCACTTCGTCCTACCATCATATTAGGCTTAGTGAAGATTCTAAGAAGTTTACAGGATTTATGTTTGACCAGCAGACATATGTATTCCGCCGTTTACCATTTGGAGTCAAAACATCTGGATCCGTTTTGATCAGAGCCCTAGAACAAAATTTGAGTCCTGAAGTAAAAGAGATAGCAATTCGTTATATTGATGATATCTTAATTGCATCCGAGACTAAGGAGGAACATTTGCTACATCTTCAAATGTTATTTGCAGATTTGAGAAAAGCGACCTTCAAAGTCAACCTTCGAAAATGTCAGTTCTTTCGAAAGGAAATAAAAATTTTTGGGTCACATTTTGGATGGAGAAGGATACCGTCCCAATGAGACGAAGATACAAGCAATTGCAAATTTCCCTAGACCTACTAGAGTGAAGAATGTCCGCAGTTTTCTCGGGACATGCCAATTCTTTGCAGGGCATTGTCCGAACTTCACCAAGACAGTTGCGCCATTGCAGGAATTGTTAAGGAAAGGAAATAAATGGAAATGGGATAAAGATTGTGAACAATCATTTCAAGATGCCAAGAGGTTATTGGTAAACAGTGTGAAATTGGAGTATCCTGACTTTACCAAGAATTTCATCATAGAATCTGATGCATCCACCGTAGGGATTGGAGCTATTCTACTTCAAGAGGATGAAGACCACAAGAGACATTACCTGGCGTTCATTAGCAGGAAACTTCGTCCATCAGAGAGGAATTATTACACCACAGAGTTAGAAGCACTTGCTGTAATATTCGCTTTGGAGTCGTGGAAGAAAATGTTAATTGGACATTCAGTCATTGTGAGGACTGATCACCACGCATTGGAGTTCATTTTGAGAACAAACTTTGCCAGCGATAGAATAACTAGATGGTCACTTTTTATTCAGCAATTCAACCTAGTTATTGAACACACTCCTGGAAAGTTGAACGTTGGAGCTGATTTGTTGAGTAGAGCAGTGGAGTCTACATCTAAGGTTTTTCAAGTTAACCTGACGCAGGAGGATGAAGATACCATGAGAAGGTTAAGGTTATTGCATTTATCCCAGAGGAGAGACCGACGTCTTAGGAACATTTTTCGTTTTCTACAGGGAAACATGGATCCCAATGATGATGATTTTGTGGAAACTGAAAGAATTTCCAGAGATTTTATGATGTTAGATGGTTTAATCTACAAGTTTGCAGATCCCGACCATACGAAGCTGAGAGTAGTGATACCTCCACGATTGCAAACACCCATTATTTGGATGGCACATAGAATCGCAGGTCATGCTGGAGTAGATAAGATAGTCAACATGATTCAAGAGAATTTTTTGTGGGAGCGAATGCGACAAACTGTCAGAAACACTATTCGAGAATGCGACTTATGCCAAAGGAGTAAACATAATTCTAGATTATTGAGAGAATTACCAAGGCCTATTATTCCTTCTAAGCCTTACGAAATCTTCGCGACTGATTTATATGGTCCTCTCCCAAAGTCTAAAAGAGGTAACCGATATATTTTGGTGACTATGGATGTTTTCAGCAAATACACCATGTTACATCCAATTCAGAAGGCAAACGCAAAGTATTGTGCGAAGAGAATTAGAGACAGCGTGATTCCGGAAGCAGGCAAACCGGAATTCCTTTTATCAGATCGTGGACCTCAATTTACATCTTTGGAGTTTCGAACCATCATGAATAATCTTGGGATTAGACAATTGTTTTGTTCTATTAGACATCCAGAGAGCAATCCAGCGGAACGCGTGATAGCTGAAATAGCAAAATTTTGACGCCTCTATTGTCCAAATGAGCATTGGAAATGGATGGATGTTCTTTCTTTAGCATCCGAATCCATCAACTCTACTATTCATGAGAGTACTGGACAGATTCCTATGTTGCTTCATCATGGGATTAAACCAACACGATTATGGGATCGAATCATCTCTATTCCACCTGAGATTGAACCAAGTCGTCAGATGAGGGAAACTCTAGCTTTAGACAAGTTAAGGAGTCAAGCTGAGAAGAGAGAGCGCAGAGTGAGAGGAAAGCGTTTTCGCAGACCCTTGCGCGTAGGAACTCTTGTTTTAGTGAAAAGACCTACACCCTCAGACGTGCAAAATCGAGTGTACTCGAAATTTGCAAGCCTTTATGCTGGACCCTATCGTATTGTGGAAGTAAACAATAATGGAAGCTATGAAGTAGCTAATACACGAACTGGTAACATCGTGGGAACTTATAATGCATCGAATTTGAAGATCTATTATTCAAGAACCAGATGATTTAATGTGTAGATAGGAAAAATAAAAAATTTTCAATTTTTATTTTTTGCTAGGTGTGGGGTGGATGTGCCCAAATCTAGGAATGGGTATTCCAAGTTTCAGACACCTAGATATCAAGGGAAAGGCTGTAGCCGCTTTTGAAAGTTCAGATATTTGAATATCGCGCTACATTGCTTCTCGAAGCATTTCGAAGGATTTTACCGATAGTTGGATGGCAAATGACGTAGCGAGTAACAGCAGAGGTTGAGGCTATTTATTGATTAAATAGTTAACTATGGAGTAGAGACTTGAGACTGGGATCAGATTACTGGCACGGCCAAATGAAAGAGAACGCAATTTGTATCAAGTAAATCGGACCAGGGATTCAAGAGATATGAGGATTTCTAGATATCAGGCGATGACGCGTGACCCTGACCGTTTTGTATAAAAGCCAGCTGGAGCAGGCATGGTTAGCTCACTTCAACACAAGCACTTGCAGAGCAAGTTGCGTCTACGCTGAGCCAAGGCACATGGTTGCCGTATCTACGCAGAAGTTCTTTTCAAATCGTGATAGTCACGAGAAGTGCTGCGCAAACGAGTTGGAACTTAGTAAGTTTCTGGTGAGGAGAATCACTGAGGTGATTGATTTCTACAGACATTGGTGGAAATATTTATATTTCCAAAAGGACATATGCTAGACTTGGTCTAGAAAATAGTATTTTGTCACAGTCCAATAGTAACTTAATACTTGGATGTTTAAATCCATTTGCAAGTCAGTTTTCATATTTTGTAACTAGTTAACCACTTCGATCTGTCAGTACACTGAAGACTAGTCTATAACGGTGGCGTTCATTAGTCTACGCAAGGGAAACTGCAAGTTGTCTAGCGCATGGCAGATGGTGATATTAATAAACCATGCCCAGGGAACGATCTTCAGAACAGCCGTTAATTGCTTAGACTGTCAATGTTTTTCTTGTACTGATGAGATTACAGTGAGTTATGTTACAACTGACACATTTAAGAAGAGATCACTTAGATCTGACCCTATTTCAACAAACTGTTATGGCTTTGATAGAAGCTCATATTAAAATGGAACCACAGTTTATTCAAACGTCGAAAGATACTACCACTATGTCTGACTAGACGATTTGTGGGTCTACAATGGCGGCCGATACAAGGATTATACGTGCTTGTCCGATAGGGCATATCTACGGATAAATCTGGTACAGACCAGGTTTACTACACTTCAAGACCATCAAGAAATGTAAGCCACATTTGAATTATTTTATGCCTAGCTAATTGGAACAAACTATTTTTCTGCAGATGACCAACACATTTTTTTCGTCGTATTTAAAGCTTGTAATGATTTGCGCAAGACTTATTAGAGTTATTCTGAGTATTTTCAGCACTCAGAACAGTTTAGGATCGATGACCGAGCATTTAGAGCATTTATTTGAATTTTTCATATTTTTGGGAAATCACGGTAATCAGCCGATGTAACTGTAAAAGTTAAATTTATTTTTGTTGAGGAATGGATATTTTTTCCATATTCGAAGGTTCGAACATGTGGATTCTCACATAATGAGATGATAATTAAACATATTTGGAATAATACACATAATAATAATAATAATAATAATAATCCACTAATAATAATAATAATTTTCATAATTTTTCTAAATAATTCTTGGATATTATATTTTATAATAATCATATGTATTGAGAAAGAGCCTATGAAGTAGTTGAAACATTTCTAGTCTGGAACAGGAGATTTTCCGAAGGAGAGTGGTTAGCGCAAGCCCGCATTCAACCAACATTTCAGTTCTGGTTGAACAGTTGATATTTGCTTTGAGCAAAGTATATGTTTCAGATAACACGGAGAGGCATGAAACGGGAAGCAATTGATATTTGTATCAAATAGGATATTGTTGTATTTATATAAAATCATGACGTAAATACACTCGAAAGTGAAATGAAGCTTTTCATAAGTATGGTAAATTCACGGGTTGAACTGAATGGTAAAATAAAATAAACTTGTAAGTTTATTAATCTTCCAGTGTTGATAACAAGCAGAGGCTTGATTTATTGTATACATTTTGGGAAGATAATTTATGTGTGTGGAGTAGTTGAAATGCCATTCCCAGGTGCGCATGTTTAAGTCGCAGGAATGAAGGTTTTTTCGAGCATCAATCAAATAGCAGGTTCGATGGCTCAGGTTTATAGTAGGAGTATTGGAGCCACACATTTCGTCGTATGAATAACCCGAAGGTTATTTCTTTGAAACCATCAGTTCTTATTTCAACCTTGTTTACGAATTCCATTTAGACTTTGATTTTGCTAGAACCCGGATTTGTCATGATAGTAGTTTATTCTTATTCATAATGTTGAATTTTGGGCTTATGCCGTGTTTTATTATATTGCAATTCGACGCGTTTCGAAAGAAACCATGTCTTTCATCGTCAGGAATAATCTGGAATACGACAATGTTGCTAAGAGAAAGCAACGAAGAACATATAGAAGGTGCCCAAAGATGGACGCCATTATAGCCCCATGTTAGGGACAACGGAAAGCAGCAGTGAATTACTTTCTCAGGGTTCTGATAATAGGTAGCCAGGATTCACTGAGATTGTAGCCGGTGTCGCGGTTGAAATTATCTGGGTGTTTACGTATTTCAACCGCCTCCCTGATGATTCTGGGACGATATTGCTTTATACGGGCAAGAACATCCACCCCTTGGAACATGACATCATGGCCAGGTGTTAAAGCATGATCGGCAACAGCTGATTTATCAGGTTGAATGAGCCTGATACATCTGTTATGTTCCTTAATGCGAGTGCATATTGTTCTCGAAGTCTGCCCGATGTAAACCTTGCCACAAGTACAGGGAACTCTGTAGATACCCGGTTGTTGCAATTTAGGCAAACTGTCCTTAGTTGGTCGCAGGAGTTGCCTAATCTTAACAGAAGTTCCAAATACAGTCCGTATCTTGTATCGACGTAGGATTTTAGCAATACGATCCGTTGTGTTATGTATGTACGGAAGGTAAGCAGTTCCGCTTACATCTCTTTTCTCAACTGACGTCCTATTATTATTTGTTGGTTTCAGAACCGTAGAAATCAAAGCCTTGCTATAACCGTTGCTCTCAAAGGTGGTTCGCAGGGTGTTAATTTCTTCTTGTAAAGAAGACACTTCACAAATCCTCCTAGCCCTGGTAGTTAGAGTTGTAAGGATACCATGTTTCTGGGCAGGGTGATGGTGAGAACTTGCGTGGAGATATCTATTGGTGTGTGTTGGCTTACGAAAAACGCTGTGTCCTAAAGATCCATCCTCTTTCTTGGTGACGAGAACATCTAAAAAAGGAATTTTGCCGTCAGATTCCTTTTCCATGGTGAAACAAATAGAAGGGTGCTGGAGATTAAGGTGATCCAGGAAATGGCTAAGATTTTCCTCACCTTCCGTCCAAACAACGAACGTGTCATCCACATAACGCCACCAGCTCTTCGGTTTGAAAGGAGCCGACGACAAAGCTTTCTCTTCAAAGTTCTCCATGAAGAAATTAGCCACAACAGGAGAGAGAGGACTACCCATGGCCACACCATCAGTCTGCTCATAAAAATTCCCATTCCATAGAAAGTAGGAGGAGGTCATGCAGTGATAAAAAAGTCTTGTGATGTCTTCAGGAAAAAAAGCCATTAATGAGAGACATAACACCATCAATAGGTACTCTCGTAAACAGAGACACCACGTCGAGACTCACTAGAATATCACCCGGCTGAAGTGTTATAGCTTTTAACTTTTCCACGAAGTGTGTGGAATCCTTAAT
Organism: Meconema thalassinum; assembly: GCA_946902985.2. Classification (NCBI taxonomy): domain Eukaryota; kingdom Metazoa; phylum Arthropoda; class Insecta; order Orthoptera; family Tettigoniidae; genus Meconema; species Meconema thalassinum. The sequence continues at coordinate 69,468,636 of OX336391.1, read as the reverse complement.
GTACGAAGGCGTGTTACCCAGAAGCGGCTGAAGTAGTCTTCCTAAGTATTTGGAAAGGGCATATGTAGGAGAACCAATCGTACTAACAATAGGTCTAGGAGGAACATCTTCCTTATGTATTTTAGGAAGACCATAGAGTCTCGGAGGAATAGCATCCCCTGGAAGGAGAGTCTTCGCTGCATCCGCTGGAATAGATGATTGCTTGATCAATTTGACGGTGACATTTGAGTAGCGAGTAGTAGGATCACGACTATTAATCCTATAAACAGGATCTGATAACAAAGATTAATAGTCGTGATCCTACTACTCGCTACTCAAATGTCACCGTCAAATTGATCAAGCAATCATCTATTCCAGCGGATGCAGCGAAGACTCTCCTTCCAGGGGATGCTATTCCTCCGAGACTCTATGGTCTTCCTAAAATACATAAGGAAGATGTTCCTCTTAGACCTATTGTTAGTACGATTGGTTCTCCTACATATGCCCTTTCCAAATACTTAGGAAGACTACTTCAGCCGCTTCTGGGTAACACGCCTTCGTACATTAAGGATTCCACACACTTCGTGGAAAAGTTAAAAGCTATAACACTTCAGCCGGGTGATATTCTAGTGAGTCTCGACGTGGTGTCTCTGTTTACGAGAGTACCTATTGATGGTGTTATGTCTCTCATTAATGGCTTTTTTCCTGAAGACATCACAAGACTTTTTTATCACTGCATGACCTCCTCCTACTTTCTATGGAATGGGAATTTTTATGAGCAGACTGATGGTGTGGCCATGGGTAGTCCTCTCTCTCCTGTTGTGGCTAATTTCTTCATGGAGAACTTTGAAGAGAAAGCTTTGTCGTCGGCTCCTTTCAAACCGAAGATCTGGTGGCGTTATGTGGATGACACGTTCGTTGTTTGGACGGAAGGTGAGGAAAATCTTAGCCATTTCCTGGATCACCTTAATCTCCAGCACCCTTCTATTTGTTTTCACCATGGAAAAGGAATCTGACGGCAAAATTCCTTTTTTAGATGTTCTCGTCACCAAGAAAGAGGATGGATCTTTAGGACACAGCGTTTTTCGTAAGCCAACACACACCAATAGATATCTCCACGCAAGTTCTCACCATCACCCTGCCCAGAAACATGGTATCCTTACAACTCTAACTACCAGGGCTAGGAGGATTTGTGAAGTGTCTTCTTTACAAGAAGAAATTAACACCCTGCGAACCACCTTTGAGAGCAACGGTTATAGCAAGGCTTTGATTTCTACGGTTCTGAAACCAACAAATAATAATAGGACGTCAGTTGAGAAAAGAGATGTAAGAGGAACTGCTTACCTTCCGTACATACATAACACAACGGATCGTATTGCTAAAATCCTACGTCGATACAACATACGGACTGTATTTGGAACTTCTGTTAAGATTAGGCAACTCCTGCGACCAACTAAGGACAGTTTGCCTAAATTGCAACAACCGGGTATCTACAGAGTTCCCTGTACTTGTGGCAAGGTTTACATCGGGCAGACTTCGAGAACAATATGCACTCGCATTAAGGAACATAACAGATGTATCAGGCTCATTCAACCTGATAAATCAGCTGTTGCCGATCATGCTTTAACACCTGGCCATGATGTCATGTTCCAAGGGGTGGATGTTCTTGCCCGTATAAAGCAATATCGTCCCAGAATCATCAGGGAGGCGGTTGAAATACGTAAACACCCAGATAATTTCAACCGCGACACCGGCTACAATCTCAGTGAATCCTGGCTACCTATTATCAGAACCCTGAGAAAGTAATTCACTGCTGCTTTCCGTTGTCCCTAACATGGGGCTATAATGGCGTCCATCTTTGGGCACCTTCTATATGTCCTTCGTTGCTTTCTCTTAGCAACATTGTCGTATTCCAGATTATTCCTGACGATGAAAGACATGGTTTCTTTCGAAACGCGTCGAATTGCAATATAATAAAACACGGCATAAGCCCAAAATTCAACATTATGAATAATAACACGGGCCGTGAAAGTCTAAATGACAATATTAGTTTATTCTTCTTCCGAGGAAAACCTTTGCCGTCGTTGTTATTGTAATATTGTGTTCTTACACAAATAGTAGAATGGGCCACTGCCAATTAAAAATAATTCTTTAACCACGAATAATTTGAAGGATATTTTCAAATCCTAGTGCCATGAACTAAATGAATTCATTATAAAACTACAATTCTTATTTCCGCATTCTGTCGAAGAATTGCAAGTTGTGAAAGTTGCTAAGAATGGCCATAAATATAAATATTTTTTTCATAATGATTCCAAGTGGAAAAGCAAGTAGTTGAATGGTTCAACCATTTATTGATCAAGTTAATGATTCAGAAATTATATATTTTGTTTGGAACTTGAAGTTCATAATCGAGTCACTTCTCGAATGTTTAATGTCAGAAGAACAATTAATTGTTGTTGTGCTTCGCACAGTTCTTCGATGCTATGCTCAATGGTCAAAATACTTTTCAGATGTTATTAATATGTATAAATAATTTGTGTTGCTACGATGATAATAATATTTTTCAACGATATATTTTTGAAACTGGAAAACAAGTGAAAGTTTAAGAAATTCTATAAACATTTATTCTACGAGTGTTAATATCATGTAAATAGTCAAACAGTGATCTACGTTATTTCCAGTATGAACAATTCATTTTGAGCTGGAATTAAATGTTAATAATTTTGGAACACAGTCCACAGGACTATTAATCGGACTTGTGTTTCCAAAAAGATTGTCAAATGTGTTTGGAAGATTTCTGTATATTGTGTGTAAATAAGAGTGTGGATCGCCACACGTGGATGATGCTGCTTTGAGCATTCTTGCAGTCAGATTTTAACTTTAAATAAACTGAGATAATTTTACCAGATGTGTTTCACCCAATTAAATCTCCTTCTATCCTTATTGTTGCATTGAGCCAAAAATCAGCAAAGCATTTTATAAATTTGATGTCGTTTTTGCGATTTGCTTTAACCCATCTGGCGCTCCGGGATATTTTGATTCTCGTGCTGACTGATTATTGGTAAAATGCATATGTGGTCGTGCGGACTCCGGTCTAAACGGGCACAGTACGGCGGTAGAGGAGGGGCAAAGACCATTCATTTATGTCAAACAAACATTTTTGTAAAATTTTAATTTTGGAAATATAACCCATTTTGGAAATATGTTTTTGGAAAATTTAAAAATACACTATTTTTTGGACTGAGAGTGGTATAGAGGTAGGTGTTGGAGTTAACATATGTCTTTTTAGGATTTATAGTTTAATGATATAGCCTACTTTCCAAATATTTTTTGAAAAATTTGAAAAATACACTATTTTTTTGACTAGGCATGGGATAGAGGTAAGTGTAAGAGTTGAGAGTCATTGATAAACCTTAGAGTACTTTGGATTTCTTTGGAATTTTGTGTGTTGTTGTTGTTGCTTACAAACATGGCTGTAAGCATTATGCTGCCATAAAAAGGACTGACATACTTTACAAGACCAAATAAGCCCCAACAAGCAAGAGCAAATATGAGAAAGCTAATACAAAAGCCAACAAAAAAGCCAACAAAAGCCAACAAAAAAGTCAACAAAAATCTGACAAAAGAAGCCATGTAGCATGCTGGTAGTTGAGTGAGTCGTCATATTGACCGAGAGGTAGCATGCTGGTAGTTGAGTGAGTATTTATATCGACCGCTAGATAGCATGCTGGTCGTTCAGTGAGTGAGTGTTGAAAAGGAGCGCTAGGTAGCATGCAGGTCGTTCAAGTATTTATCATAGTCAGCGCTAGGTAGCGGAAACATACTTTGCGTGCCGCATGCAGCTATTTAACAAAGTTTTACCTCATGAAAAACGTGCTTGTATAAGCTTTCTATAGAAATTAAATACACAATTAACTACTAAGTGTTCAGAACAAACATGTATAGCCTTGTGTAGGTAATATTAGGGTCCTTATCAAGAAAGGGTGCCTAACACACATGATTGTACATCCTTTTGATATGCAGTAAGTACCTGATAATCTTGAGTAGGGTAAATGAATATTTTCAGTTGACTACTACCTGTCACAGTGATTACATTGTGAAAGACGGTTGAAACAACCAGTCTTTAGCCTTGTCATATGCAGCAAGCAGCTGTTACCCTTAACTAGGGGTATATAAGAGGACCCTTGCAAGAATATCACCAGTTGACTATTATCTCTCATGGTGTCCACATAGTGAAAGACCATCGAAACAACCATTGAACAGCCTTGTACTACACAGTAAGTAGCTGTTGGTCTTGACTATGATATATTAGAGAACCCTTAGCAAGAATACAATCAATTGACTACTACTTGTTTCAGTGTTCACATCGTGAAAGACCGTCTCACTGTCCAGTCTACAGCCTTGTCATACGCTGAAAAGAGCTATTGGTCTAGACTAGGCTATATTAGAGGACCCTTAACAAGAATATCACCAGTTGAATTCTACCTCTCACGGTGTTCACATCGAGATAGACCGTCTCACCGACCAACCTCTAGTCCTGTGATACGCAGTAGGCAGCGTTTGCAGAAATCAACATTCGTAATGGAAGAACCCATTCCTAGCTATATGTGCAAAGAGTGTGGAAAGACGTTTCTTCGGGACTATCATAGGAGGCGTCATGAAGTTTCATGTGGGTAAATTCATGAGCGTAAAACGTGTGGCAGTAAATTCAACAATGCCTACAATGGACGTAGTCATGAAGAATGTTGTAAATTTTTGTCGGCAGCTAAAAGACAAAAATCTGAGCCTACAAAACATTACCTACTGTCATTGGTCCCTGACAAAAATGGACTTATTGAATATGAGACATCTTTTGAAGGTCGACTTAAATCCTATTTCATACGTTGTGATTCGTGTAAGGATTTAAATTCATACCTTAAAAAGTCCAAACAGCAAATAATACAAGCTATGCAGAAAGAACTAGCAATGCACAAGTCGATAAAAGTTAATCTTGTGGCTGAATGTAGATTCATTCAAACATCTACCAATGAAATCACAGATCGTGCTTTTAAAACACGAAATCAGGCCCTATTTTAGGAAACAGATTAAGTAGTTTCTTGGAAACACAATTTAAAAAGTTAACTACGTAAATGGAAGTATCTGAGCTAAAAGGCAGTAATTGGGCTTTGTTAGCAGAAGAAGGAGTGCGATTGAATATAAATAAGTACAATCCCTTGCGTGGTAGCACATATATTCCATTACCAGTAGCTATACAAGCAAGAAAAGCCTGCATTAATCTTGAACATATGAAAGATGAAAAGTGTTTTATGTATGCCATTTTAGCAAAACTGGTTAAAAGGGATGCTCAACGCATTAGTAAATACAAGGATCTGGAAAACAAGTACGATTTTTCAGTAATATCGTTTCCTACATCTCTAGCTGACATTCCTAAATTTGTAAAAGCCAACGATATATCCATTAATGTATTTGGATTGGAACAAGACAACAAATTGTTCCCTCTAAAGGTTGTGAATCAAGAGCTGCAAGACCATCGCGACCTCGTTTTGCTAAGTTCATCATACGGACAGAACCACTACGTCTTTATTAAAGATTTTGATAAACTAGTAAGACATCAGATTACTCACCATGAACATAAGATATATACGTGTAAACGACGTTTTACTCACTTTGATAATCAATATGGTCAACAAGGAATGGAAAAATTGAAATAACGTAGAGTTTTGTTTGTCCAGCATGACAGTGCTAGGGTTGAAATGCCTATTAAAAACCCCATTGTCAAATTCTTAAATGTCGAAAAAATGCTGAGAATACCCTACGTTATCTATGCAGATTTTGAAAATATACTGTTGCCCCATCAAATATGTCTTCCCAATCCTGAGGCAAGTTATACAGTCCCATACCAGAGTCATGTTCCTATGAGCTTTGGTATATATGTTAAAACCTCACCTGCTGTGGAACACATAAAGGCAAACCTTCCAAGCCAACCTGTTATTTATCGTGGACCTGACGCTGCAAAAAATTTTATGGACTCTTTGATATCAATAGCTAATGAAATTGATCGCCTTTACAGCTTAAATGTTCCAAAGGCCTTAACTCAGGATCAAGAAGCAGAGTTCCCATTTTCTGAAACCTGTTATTTGTGTCAAAAACCATTCACCAAATAGGACTGGAAAGTTCGAGACCATTGCCATATTACAGGAGAATACCGTGGAAGTGCTCAAAATAACAGTAATTTGAGGTGTAAAACACGTAACCCGTTCCTGTATTTCTACATAATATGAGTGGCTACGACACAAATTTCATTTTAAAGCAATTGGGAAGTACTATTGAGAGAGTGGATGATATCGCTAACTCCAAAGAAAAGTACATTTCCTTCACCAAATATGTAGGAAATGTTAAGTTTCGATTTGTGGACACGTTTCGGTTAATGCCGAGTAGTTTGGAAAACTTAGTTTCCAACTTAACATCATACCCTGAAACAGACAAGTACTTTGGAAAAGAAAATGCAATGCTCATGACTCGTAACGGGATATTTTGTTATGACTACATTGATTCATGGGAAAAGTTAAGTGAAACGTGTTTGCCTCCAAAAGAGGTATTCTTTAACAAATTAAGTCAAGAAGATGTTAGTCAAGAAGACTATGAACATGCCAAAAATGTGTGGAATCAGTTCAACATTAAAACTCTAGGGGAATATAGTGACCTCTACCTAACTTCAGTTGTACCCCTTCTTGAAGACAGCTTTGAAACGTTTAGAAACAAAACACTATAAACACACCGAGTGGATGCTGCACACTTTTTTACTTCGCCTGGTTTAAGTTTCGAGGCAATGCTCCTTTACACAGGCATTGGACTGGAATTGCTACAGGATTACGATCAGATTCTTCTAATCGAGTCTGGAATACGTGGTGGCATATGCCAGGTGTCTCATCGATATGCTGAAGCTAACATTAAATACATGGAAACCTATGATTCTGAGAAACCATCGCAGTTTATTACCTATGATTATGATATATAATTTTCAAAAGAAAAATATCTATTGTCCGTTGCACGGTGTGCAAGGTAAAGTTATAATTGCTTTGGAGTGGAGTTTCGACTCCCATAGTGCACTGGCTTTGCTCGTGACGTGGATACACATGTATCAAATACGTCTTGCAATGGCCTTCCCAGTGTGTACTATACAATATCTTGGTGAGGTGTGCTTTAACCAACTAAAGAGCCCAATTGCACACCGGGGCGAAACACTGTCATTTTATTGAGTTATGCCGGAAAATTTAGAACAATTTGTGTTAAAATATGATTATGACAACAACCAATACGGGTGGATTATGTGTCACTCTCTTCCTTATGGTGGATTTCAGTGGGTTTCTCCAGATACTGTTGATTTAGAAAAAATAAAGATAGACTATCCTGTGGGATACATTCTAGACGTTGATGTTGATTATCCATCTGACCTTCATGATCTACACAACGATTTACCTTTCCTACCAGAGTGTACGCAACCTAAGTATTCGTCTCTGAAAAAACTAATTCCTCATCTTGGAAATCGAAGGCGACATGTTGTTCACTACATGGCATTAAAACAGGCTTTAGATCATGGAATAAAATTGATGAAAATTCATCGTGTGTTAAAGTTTAAGCAAAGGCCTTGGTTAAAGGCATACGTTGATTTTAATAACAACCTTCGAAAACAAGCCAAAAATGATTTTGAGAAAAATCTGTACAAATTATTCAACAATGCCATTTTTGGAAAAACAATGGAAAATATCCGTAAAAGAATAGACATACGTCTTGTGACTGACAGCAAAAAGGCAGACAATCTAATAGCAAAGCCGCCATTTTTTGACAGAACAATTTTTGGTCCTAACTTAACTGCTTTCCACATGGCTAAACGTAACATTGTATTCAATAAGCCTATCGGCTGTGAGTTTGTGTCATCGCTCGCCGCTTGAGTCACAACTGCCCCAGGGGCTGGGCTGTGGCTTGCCTCCTGTATTGCGCGCGCCTTATGCAACAGGGCTACTACAGACAAAGGGATAGTCCAGAAGATTCGTGACTGGACCAGCGGTGGAAACCTCGAGAAGCCGTGGACTCTGGATGGATCTAGAACCATTTATTGAGTCACCGGCCTGCTATATAAGAGCGACCAGTCAAGCAGTGTGTGTTGTGTTTTACGAGCTAGTGTGAGCGTTTATTCTGAGCGACAGAAGTGTGGTGACTTGCGAAACCCCTAGTGTAGCGGCGAAGTGAGGAACATACAGGGGACTGCCGTGTTCTGAGTAAGTGTGCTTTCACTGAGTGTCAGATATTGTGGTGTCGAAATTAAGTGACATTGTTTCTCCCAGCTGGTGAACAGTGCGCAGCAAGTGCTCGTAAGTACTGTAGTAGGCGCACATTAGAAAGAAGTTGCATGTAGTTCTGTCAAGGCCACTAGGCTCATTAGCGGCAGGATTAACTTCTGTGGTTTGTTGACAAGTGGAAGGGCCAAGAGCGCTCAAGGAAGAGACTTGACGAAACTGGAGTAAGGCTCCTAATTGCTTGTATTTGCTGATTCGTGTAATTTTCTGGCCACAATAAAGTTAATTATTTCTTTAAAGCAGTAATTGGTGTTGTGCCTCCTACCCACCGTAATCCAGTTAACAAAAGTGCCACTAGGGGGGTGGCACGTAACAATATATTGGAATGTGTATACTGGATATTTCAAAAACACTAATGTATTCCCACCACTAGGATGTCCTGCTACCCTATTATGGAATGAACAATCTTAAACTCATGTATACGGATACGGACTCGTTCATTTATTTGGTTAACACCCAAGATGTATATCAAGACAAGTTGGATTTCCTAGAACACCTGGACACATCAGATTATCCTACTAATCACATATGTTACTCTACATCAAACAAGAAAACGTTGGGTAAATTTAAGGACGAGGCTTGTGGACAAATTATAAAAGAATTTGTTGGACTTAGAGCTAAAATGTAAGTTTTAGACATAAATGGTAAAGAAATCAAAAAGATTAAAGGTATTAACAGAGGTGTTGTCAAAAATTGTATAAGTTTTCAAGTTTATAAGGATTGTGTCATGAAAAACAATGTAAAAAGAACACCAATGAACATTATCGCTTCTAAACAACATGACACATCATCTATAAGACTAAACAAAATTGCTTTGTGTCCTGGTGATGATAAAAGAGTGATTGATATTAATGGTATAGGCACATATTCCTATGGTCATTACTCAATCATTGACCATGCTTAGTTAAGTTTTGAATATCAAAATCGTCTGCATGAGTCTAGGAAATACATAAAACAAATCAAATAAAAAAATAAAACAATAGCACTACAAAAATAGAAAAACACAAAAAGAAAAAAATGGTATTCATAATCAAAAAATAAATAAAATAGAAAAAAAATAAAAACAACTATACAATTTATAACAAAAGAAAATATAAAAATGTATTATGTGTAAATAGTGTACATGTATTTAAAATAAAAAATATTGTATGGACACTGCTTGTACATTTTAATTACTACCCATCTTATGTGTAAACAACAAAATGTAAAATACATGTTTCCATATTATGAAATTGAAAATCTTAAAACTGACATTAAAAAGAATGAAAATGGGAGATTGGAAAATTAACAAATGTGTAAACAACAAAATGCAAAATCCATGTTTCCAAATTATGAAATTGAAAAACTTAAAACTGACATTTAAAGAAAACTGAAAATGGGAAATTGGAAAATTGAAATATGTGTAAAGAACAAAATGAAAAAAATACCCGGTTGGGGGTAGTGATCATGTTGCACAGTAGCCTATAAGACTAGCATAAGGATAGTTGCATGTGCCCTTATATACTTTGTGTATGTGCATTGGCCTTTGGATTAGCTTAAGTTAGGTTTGTTAAAGTTAGGTTTGGTGAGGTTAGGTATGTGACCTTGTAGTTTACTCTTTTCGGAAAATGTAAAATGTAAAATCTAAAATAAAAATCTTAAATTTAAAATGTAAAATCTAAAAAACTAAAATTTATAATACAAAAAAATGTGAAATCAAAAAATGTGAAATGAAAAATCAAAAATGTTAAAATGTGAAATGTTAAAATGTAAAATCTAAAATCTTTAAATGAGGTTTCTGTGGGTCAGGTTAGGTTAGGTTATAACTAAGTTTATTATTTGTGCTCTCTCATTTGCTCTTACTTTTTTTGCTCTGACTTTGAAGTAAGGTTAGGTTAGGTTAGGTTAGGTTATAACTAAGTTTATTATTTGTGGTCTCTCATTTGCTCTTTTTTTTGCTCTGACTTTGAAGTTAGGTTAGGATAGATTAGGTTAGGTTATAATTTAGTTTATTATCTGTGCTCTCACATTTGCTCTCGTATTTGCTCTGACTTTGAAGTTAGGTTAGGTTAGGTTAGGTGAAGTTAGGTTAGGTTAGGTTAGGTTAGGACAAGTTAGGTTAGGTTAGGTGTGGTTAGGTTATAACTAAGTTTATTATTTGTGCTCTCACATTTCCTGTCTTATTTTTTTGCTCACACTTTTGCTCTCACTTTTTTTTTGCTCGCACTTTAAAGTTAGGTTAGTTAGGTTAGGTTAAGTTAGGTTAGGTTAGGTTATAACTAAATTTATTATTTGTGTTGTTACATTTGCTCACACGTTTTGCTTTCATATTTGCTGTCGCTTTTTTGCTCCCACTTTATGCTCCGACTTCTTGCTCTCACATTTGCTCCCACTTTTTTGCTCTCACTTTTTGCACCCATTTTTTGCTCCCCACATTTGCTCTCACTTTTAAGTTAGGTTAGGTTAGGTGAAGTTAGGTTAGGTTAGGTGAGGTTAAATGAAGTTGGGTTAGGCTGAATGGCAGAGGTATGAATTAAAACTCGCCTTTTCTCACTTTTGCCTTACAAGACTGAGCGTACCCCGTTCCACTTCTAAGACCAGAAATTAAATTTCTTGGCAGAGCTAGGAATCGAACCCAGGCCTTCGCAGTAACAGCCAAGAATGCTAGCCACTACACGAAGTGGTTGACAATATATAGCTGGTCTGGATTGCACATGATCAAACAATAATTACCTAATATTAATAATAGTAATAATAATAATAATAATAATAATAATAATAATACATATTCCATTTAGGAACTACTCGGCCGACCTCTCCCTGTGACGTCATTCACGGTCTCAGGGCGCGGCGGCCATATTGCCCATTAGCCACTGCGCCAGCTCTGACTGACCCCTCCATAAGAATAACATAGGGCTGGTTGCTCGCTGTGGCCATCTTGCCCATTAGCCCCTGCGCCAGAACCGCCTTATATTACCTACTAAGGATCCTTTCAAAAAAGGAGTTATATACCACAATAAGCTACCAAACCACGTAAAATCTTTGACTGGAAGTGGGTTCAGAAAGTCTCACATGATATACCTAGCCCAGAAAGTGTTGTATTCTTTAAGTGAATTTTAATGAAACATGTAACTGTTTAATTATGTAAAAAAGTTTAAAAATGTCAATTTAACTGTGAGTATGTTGTGTGACGTATCCAATTCTGTATGATGCAGGTTCTGGAAATAAAGAGTTTTGTATTGTATTGCCATAAACTTTGGAATGGTAATTTTTGTGATGTTAATGCATTTTCATTTGAGACTGCTCTGTCTTCTACCGTCTAGTATGGTCCCTATTATCAGTTAGAATTGCACCTCCTCGGCTCAAACACCTCTATTTTTCATATCGTTGAACACTGCCCTCTTTGACACAAAATGTAGCAAAGACCACACATTATATCAGCAAGTGATATGCGGTAAATGTACCCAAGATAGTTTTATGGTCTCGTAGACTTGTAACATGGATATGTTTTTGGACTAGGCTTCTATCTGAAATTAGCGTGCACAAAATTCCGATACCTAGTTGCAACAAGCGCACTTAGTTTCCACTCGTTGAAGGATGTGAAGCGATACTTGAACAAGTGGCATTCAAAAAGTGTTAAGTCACAAAAGCCAAAAACTGTTATTTATTTATTTATTTATTGCCTCAAACATAATAAAACTCCAATTATTGGAGACTGACCAATTGTACATAGCATAATAAAAATTACATGTTAAATATTAAATAAATCATAAACAATAATAATACACCTGTCCTCAATGAACAATAGCCTACTCAAGATAACAACTAACTTAGATAAAAGTAGACTATTCTTAAAAGTTAAATTAAAATATAAAGGAAGATACATACATATATGGTGTTAACTTGATACAAATTAAGTAAACTCAAATTAAATTAAGAGCGTTAAATAAATACACTGATTAGTAAAGGAAGAAAACAACAAATTATTAAATGTATTAACACCTGGTGATTATCACTCGATACTATTGTGCAGATGGTCTAGATTTCAGGATTCATTCTACGGTTACATAAAGTATGGTGCATGGATTTCGACAATTTATCTGACATCTTCCAAGAAGTATTTGGGTTATTCACTTATGGACAGACTTAGTATTCTTTCCACTGTTGCAAGTATACAGTGAAACCGAGCATTTCGAAATGCATACTGATGAAGTTAGGTGTCCGGCACATTGTATGAAGAGGTGAGGTTTATTGAGAGCATGTTCTTGGTTTGAGGACGACCAGCAAAGTACGTTGTCTGAGAATCATTCTCTGGATATTAAAACTGGTGTGATTTGGAAATTCGGCCTCATCAATAATATTATTTTAAGATTATTAAGAAATATCTGTTGGGATATTTCTCTCCTTTTCGACAAGCAATTTAAATTCAACTCTTGAAGCATTTCAAAGTGAGAGATTCCATCTGACATTGCAAACATTCCAGGCAATCTATAATAGAGATACCTAATGAATTCTTTCTGCTATTTAGGTAGTTTCCATTAGAAAGCTAACTATTGCAATGGGTACCATATTTCGACTTCCGGAAAATTTCGACATATCTTCGCGTTTCACATTCCCCAGACCCCAAAACCACCATCAGTTCAAAAGTTTATATATATAATATGTGTATATATATATATGCATATATATACATATATCAGTTTCTTGTGGACACGATAACTGCCGTAATTTTGCACCAATCACTTTGATTTTTTTACACAGTATGTATCGCTTTAAAATGTCGGTCGAGCTGGTGAATGGGCAAAATCGGTCGAAGGGGGTGAAAATGGAGGGCTTTTTTCGAAATAGAAAAATATCGCTATAACTGTCTTAATATTTTAAATATTAATTCATTCAAAGTTCATACTATGTGTCGGATAAGGCCCAAAAATTTATGTTCGAAAAGTTTTTTGATAGCACCAACCATTGACCAAAGGGGTGGGAAAAAGTGTTTTTTTCGGTAAACATTAATCATATCTCTCTTAATAGGCACAATATGAAAACCGTACAAAATGGACAATATTCCCCTAATAATTACCTAAAACTTTTGTCTGAAAGAATTTTAGATATGACCCACCATTACGTCAAGGGATGAGAAAATTTATTTCGGAATTATAAGAAATGCCAGGAGCCATCAGAGGTTACCATAACAACACTACTAAATTGATGAGGGATGAGCCATCAGACGTTGCCATGACAACCCACTTGCTCGAGATCACATTCAGTTTTCCATCTGACTAAGTGTGAAGCGGCTCCGGTGACGTAACTGGTAGCATGCTGAACTTCTATGCCCAAGGTCGTGGGTTCAAAGCCAGCCGAAATCGTCGGATTTTCTAAGAGCGTTAAAATCCCTCAGTATGCTTTCCTTTGGAGGGGAAGTTCCATAGTTCGTTGCGATTTGTTGGTTGCGGTGGCATCTAGTAGCCAAGTTCACAGCTAGGTGTCGTTGACGGTAGTATTTGGTATCAACATTAGGAACTACTGTTTGAAATTGACCGTCTGCAGTCCTTACCTCAATTACAGACTAATACAGCCATCACAATTCACACCATTTATCAGACACTACACTCACCCAAAGTACACGGGGTTACATGACCGCGTTGTCGCAGCCCCTAAACTGAGGAACCAACCAAATTCTCTGCGGGAGTTAAATTTTGCGTGAAGAAGTAACAGACCGTTAGATAGTTACACATCAGTGTCGAAACCTCGAATAAGGACAGTGTGACCACAAGTATAAAAATGGACCCCAAATGACTAGAAGGTCCCCATAAGACAATAAAATGTTTAATAAATGCATAAAATGACGAAGAACAAGGTTAATTAAGCTCCAATTATAAAATACTTTCTCGCAATAAATGAGGTCTGATCCTTCTACGAAAACCTGCATATTCTGCCTATTTTCGCCTATTCCCAAGTTTGCCCGGTGAAATCTACCTCCACCTTCCGGCGTGCCGAGAGGACTTTTTAAAATATGATTCTTATAAGTAAAATAACTAGGAAGCCAGACAGAAGATGCATATTGGAGTTTGCTACTAACAAAGGATTGATACAATAATAACAGTGATGTTATATTTTGGAAGTCTCTAGCATTTCTAAACAGGAAGCCTAGGATTCTATACGATTGCAGCACTATTTTATTAACATGTTGCCTAAAAGAGAGATCGTAAGAATTTGTTACTCTTAAATCATTACAGTATATTCGTATACTCGTTTTGTGACAACATTGTTAATAATATAGGGTTGCATGAGATTGTCAAATAACTGAGACATTATCATGAAACAGCACTTCTTAATGTTAACGTTAAGTCCATTCTCTATGCACCAAACATAGGTTCTATTCAAATCATCTTGCAAATTTGACATATCTCCCACGTTATTAATTGTTTTGTACAGTATAATATCGTCTGCATAGAGCAAACATTCTGAGTGCCTTACAACATGCGGTAAATAATTAATATACAGAAGAATGTATAATGGTCCTAGGTTTGACCCTTATGGCATTCCTAAATTCACAACATGAGTATGATTTGGTAAGGCGACACATTAAGAATTGCTTTCTACCTTTAGGCTAAAAAGTTGTCAATTTTAACAGCTGTGAGGAAAGTCCATACAGTGACAGTTTCCTTTAGAGTATGTCATGATAAATTTTATTAAATGCTTTTGGGAAATCTGCATCAATCGCGTCTACTCTTTTAGAGTTATTTAGTTCATGTGAAATATACTGTACAGAGTTAATTAGATTTGTTGTGGTAGACCTTCGAGGGTAAAATCGATGTTGCTTTTAACTTATGTAACTTCTAACGTGGGAAATAATACGACTGTAGAGTATTTGCTCAAAGATTTTACCTGCGACACAAATTAAAGAAATACTGTATGTCACCAGATTTAATGATAGGACACACTTTCCTTATTTTCCATAGGCTTGGGAATATTTGTCTCTTTAATGAGTAAGTTGGGATGTAATCTGGTCCACCAGATCTCTTTGATTTACGCTCTGTAACTGCATTATTATATTCTTCCTCGTCCATTTGTTTAATAAATAACTTGAATGAAATAACCTGCTCCTGGTCAACAGGGACACCATAAGATGAGATGTTATCAGAATAAACAGACTTAAGACAATTCGCAAATAAGCTAACAAATCCTGAACATGTGGACATAGCACGTAATATCAAGGACATTTCAATCTGACCGTAATTATTGTGGACTTCAAGAAGAGGTCAGTGCTCGACTTGACATATTGGGACTTGAAAGCAATCAGGTGTTTTTCTTCTGATCGAATACAGCATTTGAAACTTAAAACAAATACCTGTGAACGAACTTTACGATCACGTTCGTAACATAACCTGTTGCTATAGTGGAGCTAGAAATATTATTTGAAGTCAATCGTTTACATGAAACACAATTCATTGCCAAGTGAACAGAATTAGATTGGACAACCATGGGACCAGTAAAATGGAACATTATGCCGATGACCAACTGTAAGAAGACGATGAGAGGCTAGACGCTGATGTTGAATACGGATGAGGCCGGACCATGATGGAAGAATGACAGCGACGCCATTCCCGGTGCACTGCAATGCCTGTGGGTCCAGCGTCAAGAGAATGCTTGGACAGGCCTTTCTGGACAACGGAGTTTCCAGAGGATTCGTGGTGCCCGGACCCATTCTACATGATAGACATAAAAACGATCAGCCAGCCACAGGAGTTAATTTTGCAGTGTGAAATTGTAGGCATAAATTTGCAAACGAGCGATCTTTTATTCTATTATCTCACACTTCGATCAATACATTGAGTTACCGTCATCAACATTGCTTAAATTTTACCTTTGAATTTCACATCTCGATATATTTCGGCATTTATCGATTTAATCATATAGGAAGTCTTCCCCCATTTTGTCGATGCAGCAGGATTTACAGAAACTCTACAGAAAATTTTAACACTGCAATAACACTGAAAAATTAAATAAAACTTTTCCCAGAAGAGAATAATAGCAATTACGAATTTGGAAACACTTAACCATATTTAAATAATGACAACTCGGATCTTGTTCAGCAATAATGTTGATGATATTGTTTTATAAGTTAATTGTTTTGGATTGAGGGAGGCAATCCTCAAGCAATTAGTGGGATTTTTAGCGCTCTTAGGAAATCCGACGACTTCGGTCGGCTTTGAACCCGCGACCTTGGGCATAGCATGCTACCAGTTACGTCACCAAAGCCGCTTCCCAGTGTCAGATGGAAAACTGAAACATTTTGATTGCTGGCCCCTACCTTCTCTCACTTATATAGCGGATGACGAGATCAGCAGCTACCACGTCATCGGCTAATATAAGTTTGATTGACATCTGCAAACCGTGGTTTTTCTTGAGTCAACAGGATCCACACAATTGGTTTAATTGAGGGCCACGGAGAATACGGCTCCACAGGTACACAGTAGGGGGTCTTCCCTCCTCATTAGGTACGAGTGGGTGGATCTTGCATGAATTATCCGTAGTCTTCTCAAAATGACAGAATCTTTCCGCGACTGGAATGAGCTCCGTCACACGCGAGTAGTTCCCTTGATCGCTCTCAGTCCATTGGGCATTGGGTCAGCTAGCCACTCGCTCTCCAGGAATGCCAGTACAAGTCGGCGTAACTGAGAGCGAATATCTCTAGTGGGTACCTCCATTGGTCGAGGTGGTAATGCTACGGCCTCTTTTGCAGCTTGATCCACTAGCTCAATTTCCGCAATTCCTATGTGGCTTGGAGGCCAAAGAAATGTGAATTGAGTTCCAGCGTGACACTACCCGACTAGTAGGTCGTGGGTTCGCTTCTATAGGGTGTGTTGCGTGAAACATGTAGCAATTGACTGAAACGGACCCAAAGAGTTAGTACACTCGAGAAAGTGGATTCGTGCATCCTGTGGTGCAAACTGCAGAGATGCATGGATGGAAACGATCTCCGCAGTAAACATTCTACAGGCAACGAGATTTTAGAATTCACACCATCAATTACGTAAGCATAACCAACCTTCTCGTCCAACTTCAAACCATCCGTGTTGAGGATGCCAGCCAGCGTCCGGAAATTGGTCAACTATGCTGTAATACTGCCTCCGATAAATGGAGGCATCCTAGTCCACATTAGGACCCTGGGGTATATCCAACCGAATTTCCGAATGCGGGACTTGCCACGCTAAGTTTCCGGATCATACAGGGCCCTACAACCACTACTAATTCATTACAAGAGCAACCAGGTGGCGCTAGGCTGGTATTGGGTACTGAAGAGAGCTCGATAGCTCAGATGTTGCGGCATTTGACGCACATTGGCAGCATATCCTAAAAGCGTGTATAATTGTGAGATGGAACACCAGATTCGATGAGTAGGCTGGAAAGTGGTCTTGGCAGGAAAGCACCGGTAGCCATCTTAACGCCACTATGGTAGATACGGTACAGCATTTTCAGGTTGCCGGGCTTGCTGAACCTTATGCCACAGAACCATAGCCTATTCGGGAAATGACAAGGGCTTGGTAAAACCGTACCAGCACCGCGCGATCGGCCTTCCACGTAGTGCATGTTCAGTTTCCTGAGGCACGTCGTTTTTAGATGCCGTATATTGTGCAGCCACGTTAATTTGCTGTCAATGTGGAGCCCCAGGAAGCGATGTCAACCACCGGCAATGCAGCATCTCTGATATATGGTTCAGGTTGAAAATGTAGCCTCCGGAGCAGACAAGAATGGATACCAGAGGCTTTTGCTGCTGAATAACGAACACCTCGGTTGTGAGCCCACCTGTCGGTCAGGTTAATTGAATTCGCCGTTCCACGATTGCCATAATTCCAGAGCTGTTATGAAGAGCCCAATCGTCAACATACAGCGATGGACCTACCATACGCCAGCGATGGCAACAGTACTGTTGATGGCAATCACGAACAAGGCGATACTCAGCACAGAACCCTGAGGTAATCCATTTTCCTAGGTAAAGATTTGCGATAGAGTCTACCAACTCCGGCAAGACAGAGTTGGACGGACACAAAATTCGCAATAGAGATTGCAACATTTCCACGGAGTCTCCACCCGTGAAAGGTGGATAGGATTCTGTAGCGCCATGTGGTGTCGATAAGAAACCCGTGACTAGGTGCTCGGTTCGGAGAAATCCCTCCTTTATGCCGCTCTGAATTCGCAACAGATGGTCAGTGGTGGACCTATCCGAGGAAAATCCACACTGGCACTTAAGCAAGAGGCCTCAATCCTCTAAGAGACTTACCTGTCGACGGTTAACCATCTTCTCTAACAGCTTACGCAGGCCATTTGTCAAGCAAATGGGCCTTTAGCTGCTTGCAAGCTTGAGATCCATTTCATCTTCGAGAATCAGTATGAAGATCCCCTCTCGCCATTGAGATGGAAACTCCCTTTCAATCCACATACGATTGAAGAGGATCAACAGTTGCTGTATACTGGCATCGCTCAGATGTTTCAACATTTCATTATGGTTGTTTTCAGTACAAGGCGGTGTATCCCTGCACAGTGCATGTGCGCTGCGCAGTTCCCATTCAGAGAACTCATTAGCAGCAGTGGAAAACGACGAGGGGTGAGCCATTGCCTCCTACATCAGAGTTGCAAATGTAGGATCATAACTGAAGAGAAAGAAACATAAGAATAGTGCGATCAAATACTGTTGGCAATGGCGAGATGGTCCGTGATGATAACTGTGTTGATGGATACTCCGGGTAACGTCAAAGATGTCGGGAGTCCAGAGATCCGAAAAAGCTTAGTCTACACTTGTATGTCATGGACGACACATACTTTCTCTCGTCGATTTCAAAGTCTCTCTAATCAGATGATGTGCTCTAGCACGCATCCTCTTGAACGTGATAAGGTTGGCCATGGTATTTTGCGTGCAATAGCATTTGGAAGCACGTCAGTGATCTCTAATGGCTGATGCAATCTCAAATGTCCACCAAGGGACAAGCTTCCGGCGGGAATCGTCGCAGCCAAAATACAGTTCGTTATGAGAATGGTATGGTGATCAACACTCACAAAGATATCGCCGACAAAAACCGCTCGTGCAGCGAGTTTTGGCCAATCGGCCCGACGGAGAACCCATCGACTTGGTAACTTGATAACTCTCTGGTTCGAACGAGTAACGATAATCGGGATAAGTCATTATTACAGAGGTTGTCATGCACACCCCACTTTAGCTGGGGAAGCAGCGAACAAGGTGATGTCGACTCTCAAAAACAGGGCCGTGAGCAATAGAGAAGTGTGTAGATTCCCCTATATTCAACAAACACAGGTCCAGCCGCTTGATCAGTCCCTCAAAATCTCTCCCTATACTGCTAGTGGTAGCCGAGCTCCAGATGTTGTTGTGGGGATTGGAGTCTCCCAGAAGGAGAACAGGATGGGGAAGCTGACAGACTAGAACCACCAGCTGGTTGCAATACATTCGAGAATCCAGTGGGATATACACGTTGCGTACCGTTGCCATTACTGGCAACGAAGTATGAACTGCAACTGCTTCTAGCTAATTACGCAGCGGCACTTCTTCACTAAATGCGTAGGAGTGGACGAGAGTGTAGTTTCCTACAGTGGTTACAGTTCCGCCAACCCAGTCTTCAGAGAAGAGTTTGAGGTGATGCATCGTTGTCTCATGTCCAGGATGAAACCTAGATTCCTGAAGACAGACAATGGCTGCCGAAGAAAACAAAATATCACTTGACGTACTGTGCCCGTCTGTGCACCTGGAGCGACAGACAACCACATGCGAGACAGCAGTGAACACAGTGTCAGCGCGAGATCTCTCTCAGGGCGTTCTGGGTTTGGGCGATAATTACCAACACTGTGCTCATGCCGCTCGTAAAGGAAAAAGGAAAGACATGACATGCAATTGAGAATTGAAGACCATGTTTCAAGACGAACCAATTCACAAAAAAAAAATCATTAAATGCTTGCATTCTTGCGGAAGCACAAAAATAGCACACGCATTCAATAGCAGATTTTATGTCTCTCTTATATGAAAATAAACCATAGTTGCATTTAAAACTGTACATATCTTGACTATGCTTATGAATTACACTTCATTCTTTAATTTATACAAGTCGAGATGACATAAAATATTTTTTCCCTATTATGTTGCATAGTTACTCTATTTTACTATTTACAAATAGTTCTGACATTAGCACGGATTATTTCACACACGATTCTTCATTCAATTATTTAATAAACACACTTCTTAACACAGTTATGTCAAAATGTCATGATGACTATTCCTAGGGCACAGCAGTTTATTTTCATAGCAGACAATTAAGAACAATAATAATAATATCTGGTTTCATGGAGTTAGCTAGACATATTCCTTCATAACTTTAAAGATCTAATGCACTGTCCCTGAATTCATATGACCATAAAATGTACATGAAAATATTGCTTGTAATAATCCATAATAATTTGAGCTATCACATCACAGGGAAATCTTCGGGATTTGGAATACACAGAAGCATTATGGGACAGGAGACAATTCCCGCAACTCCCATTTTATTTTTTATCAATGCATACAGCTTTCGGTGGATTTCGGATACAACTTCTCTAATCTCCACTCAAGTCGAGGATCTAGGCCTCTTTAAACAACTTTTACAAAGTGCCTTAGCAATTTAACTTCTATTCTCAACATCCTAAACGATAACAAATAGTAAGCATTCAAATGGATATAAACAGTAATTATTATTCAATATTTTATCAATAGCTTTCATGACTATTATTCATTTGGAATATCACTTCCATCGTTATTTATAGAATTCAAGGTTATTATTATTTATTCAGAAAAAATACTTCTTATTATTAGTATTATTATTATGAGACATCATATTTTTATGTCATGCAGAATATAAATTATTTAATGCATCTTATCATTGAAAATCTGCTGCTTTATGAATTAGGATAGGAATCCTCATATTATTTACTGCAAAAATGAAACATAGGGGGATTGCACCTCGGCTGCAAGTCTACCCTGAATATATGGAAAAATTACGCCGAAAATATGCAACCATTCTAACTGTACAAGAGTTACTTAATAAAGAAGGTGAATTGGTCTATCAGAACGGAGGAATATTCATGGCTCTCTGAAATGTTTAAGCTTGCGGAAGTCCACGTTATCATGTTTCCGTGGCTATCAGACCTCCCTCGATGCAGATCAAATCCACGTACCACGGATCGGAAAAGTTTAACATGGGGCATGATGCCGCGTTCAACTCCCCCGGTGCAGTTCGACTCCACGCACCACGGACCTGAGAAGTTGAAACGCAGGGCATTGGGGTATGGTGCAGCATTCTGCTTGGCCTACGGACCTCAGCCGTAGGTGGCTTTATTCCTCGTTCCTAAGGACATCCTGGTCTGGTCTCCTCACATCCTGCCTTCTAGCCGCTAGTCATCTCCATGGACTGGGGTAATGAAATATCTTGGGACTGGTATCCATGCGCATAAGGCATGCTGCTAGTAATGTTCATGTTTAATAATGAAGTTCACTGGTATGACCCCCCCCCCCCTGGTCTGACGGGGCAGGCATATAACAATAATTCCAGTTAATAATGTCTTTGTGAATATAGGTGGAATCTGGCCTGATATTTCCCCGTATAAAATATAAGTTGTGAGGGTAGCCTGTTAGCTTTTGCAAATGTTCGATTGCTAACTTATGAGGTGGTCCCAGTTCTTAACAGTTTGTTGTTGGTAGTGGGGACTATACATAAACCCACAGTGAAATACGCGTAAAATACAAGTCGCACTCACATACCTTTTGATGTCTTGAAGTGTTCTATCAGGTGCAGAATTATAAGTTCGAAGCACTGTAAATTATGGCTATGTTCACCACCAAAGGCTATGTCCAAACGGGCAGAGTAACGTCGCACTAATTGCCTAATTCGAAGGAGCACTCGCTCATACTGACGTCGTATTCAACTACATCGGTGACACACACACACTTCGTGGTTCGATGACGGGTCAGACTATGTCCGACTGTGTACTTGACCTGTGTCAAGGCCGGCTTTTATACCGTCTCACGAGCGCATATCGATCATTCAACTCGCATTACGTAATGCCTGATCTTCCATATCATTGGCTATGTTCATAGAACCCTCCAGATGGTTTGTAATTTCCAATAGAATATCCTGAGTAAGCAAGCAAGCATATTACTCCCCATACAATACTGAAGCGTTGAGATAAGTTTCTTCTATAACAAAAGCTTATAACGAATATGCCTCCCATATCCGCTAGCTACACGTGGAACATGTGGCCGGTTCAAAGCTTGCGTGGAGTTTGCAGCTAGACCTTGACTCGCTGACGTCACGAGCGCGCTCTCTTTAAACTCACGCCGGACCACGACATCGTAAATGGGCTCAGTACCTCAGCGATATGTCGAGAATAGCTACTACAGTTCTAGAAATAGTAATAGTGCTATAGTGTGGACTTAAGGGAGTACTTCTACTAACCCTTGATCGCTTGCCTCCCATCCCCACCTCTAGTTGGAGATAATGAGGTAGGAGAGCAAACCTCGATCTCCACATCCAAAGGCGAATATGAAGAGAGGAGCGCTCTCTTATGTGGTGAACGGTTCTCGACGGTCTTAACCTGTCTCGCCCTTGAAGAAGAGCAAGAGAGGAGTCGAGGGACTTTATCCCTGTCTGAAGACTGGGTGTCCATCCCCGACAGGTCGCGAATGGTTTTTTTTTCTTTAATGACCGACGCCTACGTTAATTCAGGGAAGTAGGTGGTCCTTTCCCTACAGACGCCAGTTACTTCCTAAAGATTGCCGTTCCTGCTGTCACCGCTTCACTGATGCAAACGTCCTGCACCGGTCGGTAAATTTTCTTTCGCCAACCGTTACGGAGAAGAAGTGGATTTTTCTCCGATTGCGGTGGTTTAGTTCGTATAAATAGCACCTTATTTTCCTTCTTCGAGCTGACAAACTCTGCTGGTACAGCGAGGGGTGACTTTAGAACTGCTGAAAATACGGACGTCGAGTGTACCACACTCAGTACTGGAGCGGCAGAGGTGATACAGGGCGTCCACGGATCTCATTCTGCATTTCGCGTTTTGAAATCATAACGGGAATTTCGGCGAATCGCGTGCATTCCAGCAATGCTTAGGTTTGCCCATTCCGGAGTTTGGAATTCCCTTTAAAATCTCCAAATTTCGTTTTGTAACATTCCTACGATACAGCATAACAGCAACTTACCAACCTGACATATAGATTTGAGTCATAGGATGGGAAGTGACAGGAGCGGGGGGGGGGGGGGGGAGGAGAGAGAGAGGTTTAGAAGAAATTCCAGTTGTTTAGTTTAGACAAGCCAAGACGTAAGTGGAAGACGCCAGATATGACCTCACGACGGACGTCGGACGCCTCACTCCTCAGCCCGTCTCCCAGCACATGTAAATTATAAGATGATGGTATGCGCGTTGCGCCGCTCTGCAAACCACACGTCCTCCTGCTGCTGGTACCTAAATATGGAAGAAAAGTAAGGGGAATCCCACATTCTTTGCTATAGCCAATCCACAGCACCCCGCATGAAACCTAACCAGCAAATGTGTGTTACTTTGAAATATAAAAATAATTTAATAAAACAAACCTATCTAAATCTACATTAATAAAATTAATGATAAAGGATGCATCTACTAAAATCAAAAGAACAACGAAATAGACCTGTCGATACCTAACCAGACAGTTACCTAAGCTCACTGAGGGACACAAAATCCATAAGGTAAAATAAATTTAAAAAACACATGTCAATTTATGGCAAGCCTTAGGGTAAGGAAATTGTAACAGCACCAATTAGGATTAAATTAAGATAATTTAAGTTAAAGATCAATATTAAAAATATTATCTACGTCTGGACATCAAAAACAACACGTGGATTACAATGAATTACTTGCGAAGACAATTTCAAAGTGTATTTGAAAAGAAACAATAACTGCTCACCGCAGGGTACACGAGATTATTTATTACAGTTAATTAATTTACAAAATAAGTATCACTTTAACTTACATCGAAGATTTATCACTTGAATCGGCACAACAAAACACATACGTTCGATACCTATCTGGCCATGTTAAAGACAATTGCCTTCAGCCCCACAATGCTCTAGTAAAATAAATAATAACAATGGCACATAAACAAATGAAGTTTGTGATGTCGCAGTTCGCTAAATGAAGGTTCATGAAAAAGGCAACTCTAACTACTAAATTACGAAAACCCTCAGTGTTATTTTGAACCAGAAAAATCAAAATAGTACATAACAGTGCGAAAAGAAAAATCAAAATATTACATAGGTAACTGAAAAGCTCGGATTGTACGTCGTAAACGTTGTAAACTGAAAGGTGAAAACTATATCTATCTAACGAGAAATAAAATGAGAAACGATCAAGAATCACAATAACATTTCAAATAACTAATAACAACACATCACTCATTACAGAAGAAAATAAATAAAAATCTATGACTAGTCAACTATTGTACCCATATGAAGTCATGTGGAGAACATGTATTCACATCCCGACTGGCTCCGTCCTTTCGGGGCATGGTGCGTCTCCCCACAATGCGAACACATATTCAGGATCCGAATACTACCAGGTACTACTCTACAAGAAAAGGTAAACAACTTCCTAAAATACAATCATGGCTATTATACAACAATAAATCATCCAATTTACATTTACTTTAATCCCACAAATCAAAATAAACCTTTGGATCACACAGATGATAATGGCAAAGGGTCACTGAATGTAATCTACACCATCTGTGGTCCGCAGCTGAGATTGCAATTCGACCTCACCAGGCATGCTGCCACAATTCTTCCTGTGAGTCTATGAGTCTAGCTCTGGTGTCTCAATACACCCTATTCTACACTTCAATAAACAGTTCCATTTATGGTAATGCACTCTTTTGTCATCTGACAATGTTCATATCTTATGCACTCTACTTAAACAATAATAATAATAATCAAAACAAATCAAATAAACATGACATCAACTGTACATAAATAGCACTTCAATATTATTGACGTTACAGTATTTATTGCTTGACTATCCATAGTGCTTATGGAATATTTACTTTACTTCAGAGTTTAACAATGCGTTAGCCATTGTTGCGATAGGTTACTTGTAACACAATGTACTTTAATTCTGTGTATTGTTTCCTTCCTCCGCTTTCTCCACAAACGCTAACAATAGTACCTTTTCACCTACAAAACAAATGCTAGTCTGCTATAACGATACTATACGTCTTTAAGTCGTTCAAAATATAAGTCGATTTATAGTTATGTTTGCATCAAATCCACATTCACGGTACCCGTATGAAAATATGCATCTCAAACTGGGTATTAAACTTCAAATAATGTGTCAGTTCCCTTTTAGCAGAGTTAGTGTTAAGGAACAGCTAACTTGGCTAAATATCACTGGATTTCAACAATTAAAAGATGGATATGTCATCCTTATAATGCTAAGAATTGATTTCTGAAGTCAAAATAAACAATTCCTTATTAATTAATATGCCAGACCATGATAGCGCAGTCTCCAGTACACTTTACAATAGGGTCGGTCATATAACTACCACCCGTCGTGAATACAATAGCTTACGGTTGGGTCGCTAGGAACCCATGATGGCCGCCTAGCCTGACCCTCGGCCGACCAGCTCTCAGCTCCCACAGCTGTCTTAATTACTCATTCACACACACCAAGAACATTTTTACAGTTGTACTCTCACTTTGCATTTAGTGTAAGGCGAAACTTGTGTCATGTTATGAACTGGATATCCAAATATTTAACATCCTATTAATAGGTTAACATTAATTGGCTCAATGTGGCTCAATAACATAGATATAGCAAAGGAATGGGTTTTGCCAGACACGAAAGTCCTGGGGAACGGCATACGGCTTTTAGTGGCGTGGTCTAGTGGTCTTACTGCTTGCCACTTGCACGCATGAATTATCGGTAAGGCGTCCTTGACGCTTCCGTACAAATGGATTCTCGCGTCACAATACGGATCATTACAAGGAGTAGCTAATTGAGTTGGCAAACGTTAATCCTCAAAAGCCCTCGCGAGGCTGGTATGGCAGCTCAGACACCAGTCTGTCTCCATCCGCCATCGTCAATACAACAGTATACCCCATGGCTATACATCAATACAAACCATCGTAGAATAGCCTGTATGGTCCTGACTATGTCCTAGAAACGTTCCTTGCATTTATTAAGTAATCATCTTGACTTTACTCTTAAATTGCTCGCATATCAGCGGCATAAATATTAGGTTTGTCGGTATATCACAGATCATATGACACTTCTAGTTTCCCTTCCATCTAGCGTTGTTAATGATTTTCATATCATCCCTTATCATACTGGTATATGTTTACTGGCATTTTACTGGCTTTTTAACATTCAACAATTTCACTCATTACATCTGATCATGTATAACATTACTTTCTGACACATTATGACATCATTCTTACATATAATCTTTACCTTGTAATTACCTGGGATTTGATGCAATTTTATCACTTCATGCAAACATGCTTAATATTTCATTATTTCGACTTTCTCACTTATAAAGTTACTGTTTAACTTTAATATTAGATTCATTTTGGTCTTACGCAAATCCGCTGTAAGCCAAATCCTTCTCAATTTGCAAATGCTTCTATATCAAATACGAGGAAGGCAATCTCGTATAAATATTACTTCAAAATACCTATTTTTGACATAATTTCGACTTAAACGTATCGTATCGCTAGCGTTCTACATTATATCATTTGAATTGGTACTCACATTTTTATTCTGGTGGTCGAATCTCATGATACTCCATATAACCCACCATCTTGCCATTTACTGACGAATCATGATGGATATGGTATAATTCCTTTGCGGACACAATACACTTTTCACTCTTATAGTACACATTTTCACTTTTGTAACACACATATTATTTTTAACACTGATATATATTAACATTTATATTACACAGACACTTTTTACACTATTTGCCTCTTTGGCTTCTAATTTGCGTGATCACAGAGTTGCAGGGGCGTGATTTCCGACATCTAACTCCAATGGAAGTCTCTATCAAACGCAATCCTGGCTAACCCTCGTTCAAACAGCTGCTAGTGTGAATGTTTCTCCACGTCTACTGCTCAGTGTCTTTGTCTGTACTTGAATAATATCACAATACCTGTGAGATGGTTCCCATCCCGTGATCCATAATAATGGATATAGTGTGACCATTGTTGATTACTAGATCATGACGTGCGCGCTTTACCAAATTACCCATATGATGGTGTAATTTACTGTTCATACCACATTATTTCAGTTACTGCGCGGCTTGATAACTATCAGCTTTACTTGGCTTATTATTATTATTACGGCGTCTGCGCACTCGTAATTTCGTCCTATCATTTCAGTACTGAAGAACATCTTCCTGACTGAAATACTTCTATTGGCATTAGCTTAAACATCAAAATGTTCCTTTCACATACTTGTGTAAATACTTTGCACTTGTAGTTGCGCGGTCTTTGTTTACAAATTTCCGAACGGACGGACAGCACCCTACTCGCGTGACTGCTCCAAATCGACTGACTTCTCCATGGTCTCGTGCCCTATATAAAGTTTCCCTCTCGAAACATAGTTCTCTCAAATCCACGGAACGACCTTTCCTTTAAACCTGCAGTTTCCGGGGCTGACACTGCCTTCATCTGGTCCAATTTTCCACAGAGGTTACAATTCTATTCTCGTGCCAGTGATTTGATCGTTCAATTAATTAATATTAATTTATCTTGGTGATGGCTTGGGTACGCTATCTCCGGGATTCCCCTTCATCTCCTTCCGCTGATGTCTGACATCGGCGTTTCTGTGTTCACAGTTCGTGTAATGCTTAATATGCTCCGATAAGCATATCTCATGGAATCATAATTATCCTCTTCGGATTTTATTCATCTATGTGTTGATTTCAACTCTCTTGGAAGTCTCGTTTTCATGTAATCAATTATTTCCATGTGGCGTCCTCCCCACTCCAACCTTTTTCCTTATGTTTCTGTGATTCCCACAGTCATTAGTCTCTGTCTTGGTTCCCCCTAGTAGACGTAAAAAGTTCCTAGGCGCCAAGCTGACACGCCTCTCTGAACAAGCTAATTTCTCACTTGTCAATTCTGCCTCGAAACTGTGCCTTTTGCTCAAATACAGCTTCTTACAGTACTATGAATACCTTATATTTTGTACAATATCTATATATATAAAAATCAATCTTACGTGATAGTTTGTCTGTGGGTGTGTGTGTATGTCTCCTATGCATTCATATACCACTCAACCGATTGCGATGAAACTTGGGTGAGATGTTGAGTACACTCTAAGGAAGGTTTCTGACTTAATAAATCCATTTTACAATAGGTAGCGCACGCGTAGATTCAACAAATGAGCGACGATGCGCGAAGCATTTCAACAAAGTCCCGTATGTGTTCATATACCATTCGTCCGATTGCGATGAAACTTGGGTGAGATGTTGAGTACACTCCAAGGATGGTTTCTGACTTAGTAAATTCATTTTACAATAGGTAGCGCACGCGTAGATTCAACAAATGAGCGACGATGCGCGAAGCATTTCAACAAAGTACCGTATGTGTTCATATACCATTCGTCCGATAGCGATGACACTTGGGTGAGATGTTGAGTACACTCCAAGGAAGGTTTCTGACTTAGTAAATCCATTTTACAATAGGTAGCGCACGCGTAGATTCAACAAATGAGCGACGATGCGCGAAGCATTTCAACAAAGTCCCGTATGCATTCATATACCATTCGTCCGATAGTGATGAAACTTGGGTGAGATGTTGAGTACACTCCAAGGAAGGTTTCTGACTTAGTAAATCCATTTTACAATAGGTAGCGCACGCGTAGATTCAACAAATGAGCGACGATGCGCGAAGCATTTCAACAAAGTCCCGAATGCATTCATATACCATTCGTCCGATAGCTATGAAACTTGCGTAAAATGTTGTGTACACTGCAGGGAAATTTTCTGGCTTAGTACATCCACTTTACAATAGGTAGCGCACGATTAGATTCAACAAATGAGCTACGACGCGCGAAGCATTTCAACAAAGTTACGTTTGCGTTCATATACCATTCGTCCGATAGCGATGAAACTAGGCTGAGATTTTGTGTGCAATCCAGGGAAGGTTTCTAGCTTAGTAAATCCCTTTAAAAATAGGTAGAGCACGAGTAGAATCAACAAATGAGCAACGGCGCGCGAAGCGTTTCAACAAAGTCCCATTTAATTTCATATACCATTCATCCGATAGCGATGAAACTTGGGTGAGATGCTGTGTACACTCCAGGGAAGGTTTCTGGCTTAGTACATACATTTTACAATAGGTAGCGCACCAGTAGATTCAACAAATGAGCGATGACACGCGAAGCGTTTCAACGAAGTCCTGTATAAAGTCGTATACCATTCGTCTGATAGTGATAAATGTTTGGTGAATTGTTGTGTACACTCCAGGAAAGGTTTCTGGCTAAGTAAATCCATTTTACAATACGAAGCGCACGTTTATGTTCAACAAATGAGTGACTACGCGCGAAGCGTTTCGACAACGTCCCGTATACGTTCACATACCATTCATCCGATTGCGATGAAACTTGGGTGAGATGTTGTGTACACTCCAGGGAAGGTTTCTGGCTGAGTACATCCATATTACAATATGTAGCGCAAGAGTAGAATCAACAAATGAGCGACGACACGCGAAGCGTTTCAACCAAGTCCCGTATGCATACATGTACCATTCGTCCGTACCTATGAAACTTGGGTAAGATGTTGTGTACATGTCATGGAAAATTTCTGGCTTAGTAAATCCCCTATACAATATGCAGCGCACAAGTTGATTCAACAAATGAGGGACGACGCGCGAAGCGTTTCAACAAAGTCCCGTATAAGGTCATATACCATTCTGCCGTTAGCGGTGAAACTTGGGTGAAATATGGTTGACACTCCAAGGAAGGTTTCTGGCTTAGTAAATACATTTCACAGTAGGTAGCACACGAGTAGATTCGACAAATGAACGACGATAGCGATGAAACTTGGGTGAGATGTTGTGGACACTTACGTGACGGTTTCTAACTTAGTAAATACATTTTACAGTAGGTAGCGCACGAGTAGATTCAACAAATGAGTGACGGAGTGCGAATCGTTTAAACAAAATCAGGTATGCGTTCATATACTATTCATCCGATTGCGATGAAACATTGATCAGTTATTTTGTACCCGCCAGGGAAGGGGACTTAGTAAATCCATTTCACAATAAGTAGCGCAAGAGTAGATGCAACAAATGGGTGACGACGCGCGAAGCGTTTCAACAAAATTCCCTATTGCGTTCATATAACATTCTTCGATTGCGGTGAAACCTTGATGAGTTATTGTGTACACGCCAGGGAAGGGCTTCGACTTAGTAATTCATTTCTCAATAGGTAGCGCACGAGTAGATTCAACAAATGAGTGACAGCGCACGAATCGTTTAAACAAAAACCCCTATACGTGCATATACCATTCATCTGATTGCGATGAATCATTGATGAGTCATTGTGTACACGCCAGGGAAGGGTATCGACTTAGTAAATCCATTTCACAATAGGTAGCGTACGATTGGATTCAACAAATGAGTGACAGCGATGAAACTTTTTGAAAGTTGTTGTGCACGCTCCCTCGAATGGTTCTAAATTAGAAAATCCATTTTATGATAGCTTAGAGGCAGTTAACATGTTGTGTATCCAAAAGCACTTCAAGAAACAGAATTTCAACGCCAACACTTTCTTTGATTGGCATTGCAACGCATGCCGGGTACAGCTTGTTGCTTATAATTCCTACAAGACATCTGGAATCAAGCTGATATTTCATGAATAGTCTTATATTATATGGTTCTTGGATACCATGCAGTTTTCTTCCTCGAAGACCTCTGGTTCGACACCCCGAAAAATCATATGCGTGATTTTTCCTCTCTGGAGCATCAGGTTCGATGCCAGTCAGCACCAGTACCATGGGTACACTATGGAGCTCCAAAATTAAAAATGTTTAAGAATATACCTCAAAATCCTTTTTTCCGGGCGACAATTAATATTCACAAACACATTATTTCTAATTAAAATTCTGAAGAGAATAAGTTACCACCAAACATGGCTGCTATTTTGCTTTCTCCCGAAGCCTTTACGATGTTTCACATTTCTTGATTTCCAGCTAATTCGTTAATATTATCCAGAAACCACATCAGCCGGATATTAGCACAATCTAGCCTCTTCTTCATCTAAAATTATTTTCCTTCGAATCCATTTTTCTCATGCGAGGGAAAAACTCCCCCTCGCCTAAAGACGACGCCAAACCCTTCTTGTTTTACCGAACGCAGTCTCAGAGTCTTCTATCTAACATGTCAGTTCGACAAAATACCATCTTCTTTCTACACACGGCCCCAATCTTCTATCCTTCCTCCAATTAGATTAAAGGGCGCGCGTTCTAGCAATGTACATTCTGGCATATTCCACACGCCACCACCAGATTTCATTTGGCGGTTATTAAAATAATTATGCTTTAGTAACATTTGTAGTGTGATCAATTTTCCAGAAACTCGTTCCATGCAAACATTTGAAGTTAGCTCACGGAGCAAGAAGGGCGCGTGCCGCACCCTAACGACAATGCGTATAACCTCTCACCAGTAGTCCCTGAAGAATGCTGCTCTCTGAGAGCCAATAACGAAACCACTAAGGCAAGTCCGCGCTCTTTCAACTGAAGCAAATACATTTATAGAGAAATTAACGAGAATTAGGGTTGAGACAGGATTTTCATGAACTGGAGCGGTAGAGGTGAGAGGGCACCGATACCCCACATTCGGGGGCATACCTATCACGGTACCTATTGATATGAAACGCCTATCAATAGTCCTTATTTCTTGAATCTTAGCTTCTCTATATAACTCAGGGCACTTCTTTGATCGAGGAGAGTGGCTTCCTTGGCAGTTAGGACAAATCGGGACAGGTGTGCACCTCCTACCGTCATGTGTCCCCTTGCTACACTCTCAACAGACGTCCTTGGCAGTGCACCTGGCAAAAACATGACCGAATTTCTGGCATTGATAGCAGTGCATAGGTGGACGGATATAGGTCAAATATCGCAGTGTTGCGATATGACCTTCACCTGCTTCGGTAAAACATCACCCTCAAAAGAGCCGGTATCGACGCTGTCCTCAACAATCTTTCGGGTGATTCGCCTAATCATGGTGAAGCCTCTCTGCCCCAGATCCCGAATTAATTTAAAATGTGGTCACGATGGAACATAACTCCATGGATCTCATTCAAAATTTCGTGTGTTGAGATCTTAACGGGAATATCGCCGAATCGCGTACATTCCAGCAACGCTTTGGTTTGCATCCGGTCAACGGTGTGCAGCAAGAGCTGCCCGTTCCGGAACTAGGAAATCCTTTTAAGATCTCCAGATATCATTTTTCATTTTTCCTTTTGTAACGTTCCTACGATACAGAATCACAGCAACTTACGCGGATACCAACGTGACATATAGATTTGTGGCATAGGTTGGGAACAATAAAAGTGGAGTATATATCTTAACTAGAATGACAGAATAGTTTCAAAGAAATTCCCAACAATCTTAAAAGCCTAGTTAAAGTATTACAGCCTCTACGGAATGTGTGTAATTATTGAATCAAAACAGTGTATTAGTATTGACTTGGCAGTTTAAATGTGTAATAGGGCCGATAACCTAGATGTTAGGCCCCTTAAAACAACAATTATCACCATCATCATTAAATGTGTAATAGTATTGACTAGGAGGTTTAAATGTGTAATAGTATTGACTAGGAACTTGAAATGTGAAATAGTATTGACTAGGAGGTTTAAATGTGTAATACTATTGACTAGGCAGTTTAAATGTGTAATAGGGCCGATAACCTAGATGTTAGGCCCCTTAAAACAACAATTATCATCATCATCATTAAATGTGTAATAATATTGACTAGGAGGTTTAAATGTGTAATAGTATTGACTAGGCAGTTTAAATGTGTAATAGGGCCGATAACCTAGATGTTAGGCCCCTTAAAACAACAATTATCATCATCATCATTAAATGTGCAATAGTATTGACTAGGAGGGTTAAATTTGTAATAGTATTGACTAGGAGGTTTAAATGTGTAATAGTATTTGACGCGTTTTAATTTCCCTGACGTGAACATTTCCCTTACTAAAATGTAACCGAGTTGGTCTAGCTGCCGTCCATGTGATTGAGATAAACAGACTTGCCACGCTTCCTGTTGAGCACGAGTAGAAACTCGTTTGTCGCCGCGCGATGCTACCATCTGACGGAGAATATTGGTATTACTCCTTCTGGATTTGCCGCTTGGAGCGCTTTACTCTCTAATCTACGATTCCCTCCGATGGCTACCGAAGTCAACAGTGTCTGTTACCTTGTATACAGCTATAATAAGAAGAGTTGTTCTCTATTGGAATCCTTACAAGCAAGATGCAAAATTTATAACTCCGATATTATACCGGGCTGGTTAGCCCTGAAGGCTAACTTTGCCTCTATATGTTCATATCCAACTTGATTCTGAAGTACTTCCGACATCTCCCTGAAGATATTTTGACTTACTTGGTGTAATAATATTTTCTGGCATCTCAACCAGTATGGTTTAGAAAAGGTTTGTAAATATTGTGAGATATTTTGGAAACTGTTTTATTTCTGTCGATATGTTTTATTTATCTTGGACGTATTGTAATTTCTTAACTTTGTGTTATTTTATGTTGGCGGTCTGTTGTTCACACTCGTGTTTTGGCCTAGCCTTGTGGTCGGACTAACGGTAAGGTATCTGTCGATATATTTAAAATAGTTTCCAATTATCTATTTCCTTACTATGTATCTTTTGGGGGAATGTGGTTATTTAATTTCTTTTCTTAGCTACAAGCCATGTAGAATTCAGTCTTCATCTTGGTCTAGAGCAAGGACTTTCTTAACCTAAATACCTTTATGTAAATTTTATTTATCTCCTTGCATCTACTTAGTATGCCTCATATAGGCACTGTAACTTGTGTCGAAGATTATGGCACTTAATTTATTCGGAGTAATGGGTTGCTTGGTGACAACCTAAGCTATTGTTATAGTTTCTTCCTTGCAGTTAAAACAATAGTTTTTTGTTTCGTGTCGATAAATGAAAGACATGTTTTAGGATTTGATTGCGATCACACGTACCTAGAATTTGCTCCTGTTCATAAAACTAACTTAATTGATTGCAATGAGTTGAGACCGTATTTTAACTTAAACTAGTTTCGGTTCATACCTTGAGTATCGTTTAAAGGTAATTTATCTGTTTTATTTAACGTTGGATATTTTTCGTTGGTCTTTGACTTTTCATTTGCTCATTTAATATGATTAATTCAACCCTTTTCCTCCTCAATCGATGGGATTCCTTGCTTATATTTCCTTAGCTGTTTATACTAGGAACTAATTTTCTTTTTAAATATTATTCCCTTCTTGTAATGCATGTAATATTATTGATTGTCAATTATATATATATATCAAAAGTGACCTCTGTGTTCTTGTATCATAGTTTTAGTTATCCTCTTATGTTCATGCTATTTAACTGCCTGGGTAAATGGTTTTGTTCAACACCTTCCACTTTCGTCACTGGTATTTTTGGGGGTCGTTCTTATTATATTTGTAAATTAGTTAGCTCTCAGTTCTACCAGTGTGTCAATTGGTAGCAGATCGTATGTTATTGTTTTCACGGACATTATAATAAGTTTAAAAAATATTTAATCAAATAGATTCTTAAACACAAATGTCGCTTAAAGCTTGGGTATTATTAATCTAATCCTTGTGGAAATTTCTGTTTCCTGTCCGATTGTATACACAAAATAGAACCGAGGAATACATTATCAGCCTTCTACAACCTAAGGAAAGAGGAAATTGAATATGAATTGTTCATTAGAAAAATACCTTCTAACAACAATCGTGAAAAGGATTTGTTTCTTCTGAAGGATGTGAAAGATGTTCCTATTACAATTCCTGACTTGGAAAGTTACCATCAAACGTTTGGTGAGTCTAATAACATTGTACCTGCTATAACGAATTTTATTTATTTATTTATTTATTTGATAGGTCCTAGTAACCCTTCAACATCTCAATTAGGGAGATTTAAAACGCAAGCATGTCATTGGTTTTATAGACTTAGTGATCTCATTTATATTTGGGAACTTGAGGATCCTAATTTCGGTTCGGAATTAATGTCATTTCAAAGTAAGCTTTTTGATGCTTTTTTAAAATTATTTCCTTCTGAGTGTGGTGATATTCAGGGTTGTGTCAATGGTGTTAATGATAATCCGTGTGAAATTATTGTGCCAAATGCGAGTAACTCACGTGTGATTATAGAATCTGAAGGTGCCGCTGACAATTTACCTAAAATCTTGAAAGTTTATCCTTAACTGATCATAATGCAAGCATGGAGAGTATAATTACTTTGAATAAGAGCTTACAAGGGAGGTCATCAAGGATACCTCAACCGACCTTATTAAACTCTAATGATATAAGTGTTAATGAGCATGGGGAAATTGATAATAATATACCTTGTCCCTTGCCAAATATTTCTTCGTCTGGCGCTTCAAATGATTTTCCTAATGATAACTCTGCAAATTCTAGGTTATTACCTAGAAATGAAAGCCAATTTGGGTTACCCTGTACTAATGTTGTCACCGATTTTCCATCACGTTTGTTGAATAACGCTAATATTGGGGGAAATATGCCATCGATGCCTAACTGTGAGAACAGTTAAAGATTTAACGGTATTCCTCATCCAGTAACCTCTTGTGTTCAGAATTTACAGATGTGTTCGGGTAATGACACTATGGAGTTGATAAAATTTTTGAAACAACTAGTTGAATTAATGGACAATTCCATTGTTTTTGGTTTATCAGATACTATGATTTTCCAATTAATTTTTCCTTTCACCTGTGGCCTGTTGCGTGATAAGTTGATCAGCGCTATGTCATCTCACTCTTCGTTGTCTGAGTTTCATGTCGAAGTAATTGATTATTTTATTCCTGAACGTGCAATGAGTCTACTGAAACATAATTGTTACTATCGTGGTCAGAGAGTAAATGAATGTTTGAATGATTATATTAAAGAAATTAGGTGCTACGCTAGGGTTTTGAATTTAAATTTGAGTGAATCGGCAATTGTTATTACTATAGTAGAAGGTATTAATCCAGAATATAGGTTATGTATGGCTATGGAAGGTAAACCTAAGAGTTTTCTTGAATTATATGATACAATTAAATCTGCAGAAAATGTGAAAAGCATTAACGCTGTAAGAGTGATTAACTCTCCGCCTCCCTTGGTTAATATCCCTGTTAATCCTTATAATCATTTACAACAGACTCCTTTCCAAAGGAGATTCAATTACACTGAAAATACTCGAACTGGTAAACGTTGTGATAGGTGCGGGTCTTATGATCACATAGCCAAGTGGTGTGATAGAAGATTTAATCGTAGGCAATGACTGGATTATAGAAAGATCTTGTCGGATTATCAAAAATCTGATGATATTGCAGGTAACCGTAAAACAGATTTTGATAAGAATCTTAAGACAAATCGTAAGGTATATGACAAATTTTCTCGAATTGGTAAAGCTAATTATGAAACGTGTAACCGTATCACTAATGCGACAAAAATAATTGCCCATACATAGATGTTTGTATAAATAATGAACCTCCTCTCCGCTCTTATTGATTCGGGCAGTGTTAATTCATTTCTTGATAGTAAATGGTTCAGGACGATGTCTTCTGTTTGTAAATTTGGCAATTTGATAAAGAAACCACATAACTTTATAGCAGCCAATTCTTCTTCACTCAGTATTTTAGGATATGTAAAGGTAAAGGTCAGCATATTTAACTTTTCTTGGATGTTTAGATTCTGGGTGGTTGACAATTTGTCGTATCAAGTGATTATCAGGTCGGATTTCATAACTCATGTTGGGTTATTGTTCGATTTAAATTCTAAATCCTTTTGGTTTCATTTCAAACCTAATCTCAGATGGAAATTCAATCATTCAGAGTGTATTAGTGGAGTCAACTCAACTCAAAAAAAGGCTATAACCATTGAAGATTTAGAGATCGATAACTTAAGCGAAGATCAAGCTAAACAGATTAAAGACCTGTGTTACGAATTTCCTGAGGTTCTAACTGACAAATTAGGTGTTACTAATTTAATAGAATATGAAATTGAGCTTTTCGACGACATTCCTGTTCGTGCGTCTCCTTATAGATTGGCTCCTCCTAAGATGAAAATTTTAAAAGGTATTGTGGACGAGATGCTTGAGGAGGGGATTATTCGTAAATCTACTTCAGCATATTCTTCTCCTATCTTTCTAGTTCCTAAACCCAATGGTCAATTCAGACCCGTGATCGATTAGAGCATTAAATAAGAAAGTCATCTTACAATCGATTCCTCTTCCTGACCTTCAGTCCTGCTTTTCGTGGTTCAAAGGAGCGTCCTATTTTACAATATTAGTTTTAAAATCAGCCTATTTCCTGGTTCCCCTGGCGGAGAAGTCCAAGAGTGTGTCGGCTTTTGCCATGGATTGGAATTTATTTGAATTTGAACGTTTACCTTTTGGGTTGTCGACCGGTGCTGCTGTCTTGAGCAGATTGCTAGATAACGTATTTGACGGAACTAAGTTTAAATTCGTTTACCATTATTTAGATGACGTAATCATCTTCAGTAAAATCTTTGTGGATCATACCCAACATGTTCGTGAGGTGTTGTCTCGATTAAAGAATAGTGGTCTTACGGTCAAGTTATCTAAAGTCTCTTTCGCTAAACCCCAAATATCATTCTTGGGACATGTAATATCGTCATCTGGTGTCTCGGTAGACCAAAGCAGAACCCAATCTATTAGGGAATTCAAACAACCTAAAACGCCTAAAGAAATAGCACGTTTTATTGGGATGAATAACTACCTTCGTAGATTTATTCCTAATTTTGCTCACCGTGCAGCTCCCCTTAACATGCTTCGAATGAATGGTACTGTATTTTCGTGGGGTCCGTCGCAAGAATCAGCTTTTCTTGATCTTAAGTTGGCATTAACCAATCCACCGATTTTGGCTATTCCTGATTTTAGCAAAAGGTTTAGCATCCAAACCGATGCATCTAACAAGGCTGTTGGTGGTGCGGTATTGTTACAAGAGTACGATGAAGGAAGGTTACCTGTGGCTTATGCTTCGAGGACATTAAACGATGCTGAGAGAAAATATGCTGTGTATGAATTAGAAGCGCTAGCAGTAATGTTTGCTCTCGAAAAATTTAAAATATATATCGAGCACGTTTCCTTTGATCTCGAAACCGATAACCAGACATTGAGTTGGGTATTGGGAAAACCCAGGAAGACTGGAAGGATAGCTCGTTGGGCCACCCGTATTTTAGCCTTTCATATCAGCGTTCGTCATATTAAGGGCACGGACAACGTCATTGCTGATTGCCTTAGTAGAATGTACGGTGATGAGAAAATCGAGGATAAGGCTGAAGATAAGTTTGATGAGAGTAACAAGGTGAACACTATCCTGTCTAATTATCCTAAATTGTTTAGGGAGGTATCCGAATATCAAAGAGAGGACCCTGGCTTGAATGAAATCATTGAGAAATTGGAAAAGGGAGAAAATTTGAAGCCGTATTCGATGAAGAACAGCACATTATGTTGTTCCGCTAGGTATGATAGGTTGCCTAAAATTGTACTACCTTCTCTTCTTATACCGGAGATTTTTAAGTATTTCCATGAGTCACCAATTGGTGGACATCTTGGGGTATTTAAGACAAGGCAGAAAATTAGACAGAATTTCATCTGGAAAAATATGGATAAAGACATCAGGAAATTGGTGAACGGATGTAACGCTTGCAATGTAGCTAAACCTACTAACAATTCTAAAACTGGGCTGTTATCCTCGGAAATCGCTACTAAACCTATGGAGAGATTTTTCGTCGATTTCGTAGGCCCTCTGCCCTTGTCAAGGCATGGAAATCGGTTTGTATTTGTTTGCACGGACGGTTTTTCTCGTTTTAGTTGGATCATTCCTACTCGTATGGCAAACACTCAAACCGTTATTAAATGTTTAAATCAAATATTTGCTTCTTTTGGCCCTTGTCGGTTTCTGGTGTCAGATAACGCCAAATGCTTTTCATCTAATGTATTTCGAAATTATTTATTCGAATTTTCTATCTCTCATGTAACTAGCAATCCATACTACCCTAAAGGATCAAATGCTGAGAGGGTGAATAGGAATTTACGAGCAGCACTTATTGCGTGTCACCACAATGATCACAAGGCTTGGGACAGTTGCATACATTTGATAACATATGCTTTCAACACGGCTATACATGAATCTCACCGAAACACTCCTTTTAATCTGATATTTTCATATTCGCCTAATTCTCCGATATCAAATTTATGGTCTCTCAACGATCTATTGCCTGAGAACATTTCTAACTTGGATGTTCAGGCGGTTTGGAAGAAAGCTAGGGAAACATGAAGATAGCTCATGAAAAGTTGCAGAGAAGGTATAATGTGGGTCGTACACAGTGTTCATTAAAGGTTGGTGATGAGGTATATGTTCAAAACTTCTCGTTAAAAGAAGCTGGTCCCAATGAATCCGAGAAATTACTTTTTAGATTTAAAGGCCCTTGCAAAATTCTTAGTTTCATCACTCCAGTGACTATGCTATTGAGTGATCCAGAGAAAATAATACGTATTTTCAGAGTTCATTTATCACAAGTGAAGAAAAATTGTGATATTTCTGAGTAATGTTTTATTTGGTTGTAAATTTTTCCTTTGTTTTTTTCTGTTTATTGGTAGATGTTTTGGTTTGTCCTTCCTGTTGTGATTCACGCACCGTAAGTATTATACTTAGCTTGTAATTCTTCTAAATTGTGTGTGAAAAACTGTGTGTATCTAGAAGGGTTGTGTTTAGTGTGATTGCGGTAATTTAGATTTGTATTAAGGGGTGGGAAATTGTTGTTTTGTTGTTCAAAATAAGGTTAGGTTTGCGTTAGTTAAAATGTTCATTGTTGATTGTATAATACCGAGTATGTAAATAAATATTTCGTTAAAATATATTGCTACTTAAGTGCACTAGGTAGTGATTTGAATGATTGCGTTGTTGAATGAGGTTTAGATTTCTTATTTCGATTCTTGTTATGTCTGGTATGGAACTGGTATAATTAAGATGAAGGAAGAGGATCATTGGTATGAATGGTAAGTATTTTACGTAAAAGATCCCAAGTTTATCCAAGTTGGCGTACATTATGTCGCCTTATTTGCTTGTTTCATCAGGGATGTAAAAGGTATTGAATGTTATGTTTTGGCTGATAGTTGTTGAAAAGGTAAGTAAGTAATGCTATAAGGAAAATACCCGTATTGTTCTTTCGAGATGCGTTCCTTGGGTTCGTTAACTGTCAGTCAGAGCAGGGTAAGCATTGAGTGAAGTATTATATTGAATAATTTTAATTGTGAAAGTGATATGCTAAAAAGGCTCAATAGGTTCATGTCATGTGCGTTCTGTGTACGTTTCATTTATTGTGTATGTTCCGAGTCTGCATACATGTGAGTGAGGTTTATGGTGGGGAAGTATGTTGTATAATTGGGTTTTCAAGAATATTTATTTATATACTGGTAGATATTTCTGAGGCCTTTACTTTGCGGGTGGTAAATAGTAATCAGTAATTGTGGGAATTTTGCGGTTATGTATGAGTGTGTGAAACATTTTGTGTATCTCTGTCTTTCTGCACGTGTGATCTGATACTAAAATACTTTCTGGTGTTCCTTGTTATTTTTTGGAATTTGCTTTGCCTCTCCCCTTTTGTACTTTGTCGGTACTTCTCTTTATCTATTTATTTTTCTCTCGTTTCTGATGTTCTGATAGCATGAGACTCGCTCATGATTTTTCCTTCCTTGTTTTCGTATTTCGTGTTGCTTCATCGGGTATTTGTAAGGGATTCTTGTGTGATGTTAGCGTCAGGTTTCCTCTTAGTTTTTTCTCGTTTTGCTCACTTGTAAACTACCTTGGACCCCCTTTTATTTGAGAAGTCTATAAAGCTTAATGGTAAACTTCATTTATTTACGATGGTACAATGTTAGACTTAACCTACGTCATTTTCATTTTTGTGATCCTCGGTTGGCTGATAATTGTTTCAAAGTCCGTTTGTTCTTATTTTATCTTTTCTTTTGAAATAGCT
Source organism: Meconema thalassinum (assembly GCA_946902985.2). Lineage (NCBI taxonomy): Eukaryota > Metazoa > Arthropoda > Insecta > Orthoptera > Tettigoniidae > Meconema > Meconema thalassinum. The sequence continues at coordinate 69,427,011 of OX336391.1, read as the reverse complement.
GTGGAATTACGTCCCACAAAGTTATGATTTAATTAATAATACTCTCATAAAATATAATTCTGTAAAAGATGTAAACCGTATGGTTATTAGATGAAATAACTTATGCTCCTATTTTGTAAAAGCAAGGAATCTTTGAAATGGGAGGAAATTTTTTGGGTCATTTGGAAAATGATACTCGGTTGATCATTTATTACTTATTTAGATGATTGTGAACTGGTTGTAAGGATGCATTATCTTAATATGTCATGAAGAAAGAATATGGACCTTGCTGTCGGAGTACAATTTGGTTTCAGACCAAGAGCTGATATTGTCATCCTGAACAAGAGTTTAGTGCTTTTCAGTCGGTCAACACGAATGTACCCAAAAGAGATGGGTTATGCCCTAATCCTGAAATAAATTACATGAGATTAATAAAACACTAGGATGACCAGTTTCGATCGTCATCCTAGTGTTTTATTAATCTCATGTAATTTATTTCAGGATTAGGGCATAACCCATCTCTTTTGGGTACATTCGTGTTGACCGACTGAAAAGCACTAAACTCTTGTTTATTAAGGCAACACTGAAAATATGGCTTCAAACACCACAATTGTCATCCTGGTTGGCGAGTTGGTGACTGTTGGGAATGTCCTGGGCCCGGAATTCGTCGTGTAAAGCCGTGACCTCTACGTTGAGATTGAGTGTGTCTAGATCAGCCAAGAAAACTTCTGATTTGTATTTTATGTTAGAAAAAAGAAAAAATGTTATATTGTTGCCAAGTAAGGAATTGAAACTCTAAGCATGTTGGTAATGCTTAGATGCATGAACGCTTTGGTGTGTGCTTATTTTGAAGATGGTATGTTTGGTGTACCTTGGGCTATTATGAAAGAACGAACTGATATTCATATGCAGCTTTATTTACTCTCTCTCTCAAAACACATTGACTTGGTTTACAATTGTGTCCTATCGTCCTGTATAGTGGGGAGGAGAGATGACGCGTTTTAATTTCCCTGACGTGAACTTTATCCTTACTAAAATGTAACCGAGTTGGTCTAGCTGCCGTCCATGTGATTGAGATAAACAGATTGGCCACGCTTCCGGTTGAGCACGAGTAGAAACTCGTTTGTCGCCGCGCGATGCTACCATCTGACGGAGAATATTGGTATTACTCCTTCTGGATTTGCCGCTTGGAGCGCTTTACTCTCTAATCTACGATTCCCTCCGATGGCTACCGAAGTCAACAGTGTCTGTTACCTTGTATACAGCTATAATAAGAAGAGTTGTTCTCTATTGGAATCCTTACAAGCAAGATGCAAAATTTATAACTCCGATATTATACCGGGCTGGTTAGCCCTGAAGGCTAACTTTGCCTCTATATGTTCATATCCAACTTGATTCTGAAGTACTTCCGACATCTCCCTGAAGATATTTTGACTTACTTGGTGTAATAATATTTTCTGGCATCTCAACCAGTATGGTTTAGAAAAGGTTTGTAAATATTGTGAGATATTTTGGAAACTGTTTTATTTCTGTCGATATGTTTTATTTATCTTGGACGTATTGTAATTTCTTAACTTTGTGTTATTTTATGTTGGCGGTCTGTTGTTCACACTCGTGTTTTGGCCTAGCCTTGTGGTCGGACTAACGGTAAGGTATCTGTCGATATATTTAAAATAGTTTCCAATTATCTATTTCCTTACTATGTATCTTTTGGGGGAATGTGGTTATTTAATTTCTTTTCTTAGCTACAAGCCATGTAGAATTCAGTCTTCATCTTGGTCTAGAGCAAGGACTTTCTTAACCTAAATACCTTTATGTAAATTTTATTTATCTCCTTGCATCTACTTAGTATGCCTCATATAGGCACTGTAACTTGTGTCGAAGATTATGGCACTTATTTTATTCGGAGTAATGGGTTGCTTGGTGACAACCTAAGCTATTGTTATAGTTTCTTCCTTGCAGTTAAAACATTTTTTTTTTGTTTCGTGTCGATAAATGAAAGACATGTTTTAGGATTTGAATGCAATCACACGTACCAAGAATTTGCTCCTGTTCATAAAACTAAATTGATTGCATTGAGTTGAGACCGTATTTTAACTTAAACTAGTTTCGGTTCATACCTTGAGTATCGTTTAAAGGTAATTTATCTGTTTTATTTAACGTTGGATATTTTTCGTTGGTCTTTGACTTTTCATTTGCTTATTTAATATGATTAATTCAACCCTTTTCCTCCTCAATCGATGAGATTCCTTGCTTATATTTCCTTAGCTGTTTATACTAGGAACTAATTTTCTTTTTAAATATTATTCCTTTCTTGTAATGCATGTAATATTATTGATTGTCAATTATATATATATATCAAAAGTGACCTCTGTGTTCTTGTATCATAGTTTTAGTTATTATCTTATGTTCATGCTATTTAACTGCCTGGGTAAATGGTATTGTTCAACACCTTCCACTTTCGTCACTGGTATTTTTGGGGGTCGTTCTTATTTTATTTGTAAATTAGTTAGCTCTTAGTTCTACCAGTGCGTCAGTATTAACTAGGAGGTTTAATGTGTATAAAAGTATTGACTAGGAACTTCAAATGTGTAATAGTATTGACAAGGAGGTTTAAATGTGAATAGTATTAAGTAGGAACTTTAAAAGTGTAATAGTATTGACTATAAGGTTTAAATGTGTAACAGTAATGACTAGGGGTTTAAATGTGCATTGGTATTGACTAGGAAGTTTAAATGTGTAATAGTATTGACTAGGGGGTTTAAATGAGTAATAGTATTGACTAGGAATTTTAAAAGTGTAATAGTATTGACTAGGAGGTTCAAAGTGCAATAGTATTGACTAGGAGGTTTAAATGTGTAATAGTATTGACTAGGAGGTTCAAATGTGTTATAGTATTGACTAGGAGGTTTAAATGTGTAATAGTATTGACTAGGAGGTTTAAATGTATAATAGTATTGACTAGGAGGTTTAAATGTGTAACAGTATTAAATAGGAAGTTTAAATGTATAATAGTATTGACTAAGAGGTTTAAATGTTTAACAGTATTGAATAGGAGGTTTAAATGTGTAATAGTATTGACTAGGAGGTTTAAATGTGTAATAATGTTGACTATGAGGTTTAAATGTGTAATAGTATTGACTAGGAGATTTAAATGTGTAATAGTATTGACTAGGAGGTTTAAGTGTGTAATAGTATGGACTAGGAGGTTTAAATGTGTAACAGTATAGACTAGGAGGTTTAAATGTTTAATAGCATTGACTAGGTGGTTTAAATGTGTAATAGTATTGACTATTCAGTTTAAATAAATATTTTGATTCTTGTATGTCAATACTAGACCTCAATATGTAAATCAATAAGGTTATTAGAACATCGAGAGCCAAACTAAAGAAACCATTACATCACTGACTCAACACTTCATCTAGTAGGGAAAGACATGTCCCCAAATATCAGGTGTTAATATAGAACGGAAAGAAAATTATGTAAGATCACTATCGGGAGATTTAAGTACCTGAGTACTACACATAACAGGTTCAGACGACCTCGAGCTTGCATCATGGATTTCTATGGTCACCGATAAAATGCAATGCTCACTTCGAGTCACCATATAAGACAAGCATGGCGACATGCTGGGTTATGATAACCACGACACCCAAAGAATAACGAGAAGTTAGAAAGGAGGATGGCTTACTCCAAAAGTCTATAAAAGACATTAAATGTCGTTGCCGGATAAGAACGAGGATAGTTAATGGCAAACTTAATTAATCATGCCTATCGTAAATATTATTGCAATCAATATATGCATCAGACAAAATGTAGTTAAGAGTAGGAAGTTAAATAACATAGATCATCATCATTATACCGAACATCATACTCTCTTTCCTGGGACATTTCCAAAGAATATCAGTTTCTCTAAACTGTCCCATCCACGACGCATTATGTGTCCAAAAAATCTGGTAAATCTTTGTTCACATATTGTTGATGACGTACATCTCAGAAGAGCTCTTTAAAAAAGGACTCAATGGTGCTAAATTACATCCAAGATATGTGCAACGTCCTTCGCCATCACTGCATTTCAAAAGAATAGTCCTTTTTCGGCCGGGTACTATTGAGTGTCCGGCTGATAAGGATGACACTAGATAACACATGGGCACGAGTGAAAAATGCAAAATAAGCTGAGTAAACCCTTTATAATTAATATGGGTGTAAAACAAGGAGAAGGATTGTCTGCAGTACTCTTTAACCTTGCACTATATAAAGCAATCAGTAAAGTGGACCAGAGAGACACTATTTTTAACAAATCAAGTCAGATCTGTGCTTATGCAGATGATGTAGTGATCATAGCAAGAGAGAAGCGTACACTGAAAAGAGTATATTTAGAATTAGAGAATGAGGCTACAAATATTGGGTTATTAGTGAATGAGAGTAAAACTAAGAGCATGTTAATGTCCACATCTAACACAAGAAGAGCCCCGCATGATATTACAATAGTTGATAAGACATTTGAGGGTGTGACACAATTTAAGTATCTAGGAGTAATTATTAACAACCAGTGTGATATGACAAACTGTATTAAAGATTGATTACAGGCTGGAAACAGAGCATACTATGCAAACATCCAGATGCTCAGGAATCAACTTATATCGCGAACAATCAAAATGAAGATATATAAGACAATGATAAGACCAGTAGTGACCTATGGCTCTGAAGCTTGGACATTAACTATGGATGATGAGAATACTGTGAAGTGTTTTGAAAGGAAAATACTGCGAAGAATATATGGCCCTGTTAGAGAGGAAGATGGATGGAGAATACGATATAACCATGAACTAAACGAATTGATTGGAAAACAAGATATCGTAAAGTTTATAAAGGCACAGAGAATACAATGGTTCGGACATATAGAGAGGATGCCGGAGAGCCAGATGCCAGAGAGCCAGTTTCCCAAGAGAATGTTGAAAGGGAGGTTAATCTCCAGGAGGAGGAAAGGACGTCCTAAGAAGAGATGGTTGGATAGTGTGACTGCAGACCTCGTCAAAATGGGAGTGAGAGGATGGAGGAGCAAGGCGATGAGTAGTGTGTTTGTGAGAGTTCAGATGCCACCTCAACCTCCTCACCTCACAAGATGGCGGCGGCGCGATATCTCTCGAACGCATGGTCGTATTTTGACGAATGAGGTGTCGTTGAACTCGGGCTGACACCCCCTTTCCAATGGACAACATATCTCTACCCCAAAATAAAACCTACCCCTACTAGGGGCTGAAATTGTAATTTTTTTTAGAAAATCTCTCTTTCCAAGTGCAACATGCGAGAGTTTGAATGCCAATATGGAATTAAACGTTGTTCTACACAAGAGACATGTTATTATTATTTAGGCTATCACTCGTGATACGAGTATGATTGTCTTCCAAGTTACACTTATGTAAATCTTCGCTGTAATCCAACATTAGGCCTAATCATATTGCGTGAGTTCTTTGGTGACTGTACAGTCCGATCCGAGAACCACAGACTCTTCCACAATATTGGCACACAAGGTCTTGAGCAGCCAATGGATCTTGGGGGTTGATCATTCTGCGAATCAAGCGCTCTTTCCTGGCATTTCTTTTTTCAGCCAGAAGCCTTCTTCTCTCTTGTTCGAAGTACAAGTGGCCTTGATGGACGTTGCGGCGCCACTCTGAGCGGTCGGATGCGACAGCCTCCCAGTTACCTGTATCAATTTGACATTTCTCCAAGTTGGTCTTCAGAACATCTTTGTATCGTTTTTGTTGCCCACCCTGCTTTCTCTGACCGAAATTCAGCTGGCAATATAAGATTTGTTTTGGGAGGCGGGGCTCAGGCATGCGAACTACATGTCCTGTCCATCGAAGTTGGTGTTTTATAATGAGAGCCTCTATACTAATAGTGCTAGCTTCCTCTAAAACACTTGTGTTAGTGCGCCGGTCTTGCCATTTAATACCAAGAATTCTCCTAAGGCATTGTTGATGGTATTTTTCTAAAGATACGAGGTTCCTTCTGTAAGTAACCCAGGTTTCGCAGCCATAAAGCAGAGTGCGAACTACAACAGCTTGATAAACGTATAATTTTGTTAGAATGCTAATGCCGTGGTTTTCAAACACGCGAACGATCAAACGACCAAAGGCTGCACTGGCACATTGGAGGCGGTGTTGAATCTCAGCCTCAATTAAAACTCAGCAATTCTTCTAGGTTTGTGCCGTGTCTTGTGTGGGGTTTCGCCTAGGACACCAAGCTAGGCTCATCGGCGGGCTCTTGGTGTCCCCGCCCGGACCCCCACAGGAGTGACGAACTGCGCGCCACCTCCCTTTATATAAGGTGCAACTGCACCACTTGACTACGAGAACTAAAAGTTCAAGCAGCCTTAACCTCCCTATGAAGGCTTCCAAAAAGATGGTATATTGGCTTTCACGGCCGGTGAATTAAAACTCAGCAATTCTTCTAGGTTTGTGCCGTGTCTTGTGTGGGGTTTCGCCTAGGACACCAAGCTAAGCTCATCGGCGGGCTCTTGGTGTCCCCGCCCGGACCCCCACAGGAGTGACGAACTGCGCGCCACCTCCCTTTATATAAGGTGCAACTGCACCACTTGACTACGAGAACTAAAAGTTCAAGCAGCCTTAACCTCCCTATGAAGGCTTCCAAAAAGATGGTATATTGGCTTTCACGGCCGGTGAATTAAAACTCAGCAATTCTTCTAGGTTTGTGCCGTGTCTTGTGTGGGGTTTCGCCTAGGACACCAAGCTAGGCTCATCGGCGGGCTCTTGGTGTCCCCGCCCGGACCCCCACAGGAGTGACGAACTGCGCGCCACCTCCCTTTATATAAGGTGCAACTGCACCACTTGACTACGAGAACTAAAAGTTCAAGCAGCCTTAACCTCCCTATGAAGGCTTCCAAAAAGATGGTATATTGGCTTTCACGGCCGGTGAATTAAAACTCAGCAATTCTTCTAGGTTTGTGCCGTGTCTTGTGTGGGGTTTCGCCTAGGACACCAAGCTAGGCTCATCGGCGGGCTCTTGGTGTCCCCGCCCGGACCCCCACAGGAGTGACGAACTGCGCGCCACCTCCCTTTATATAAGGTGCGACTGCACCACTTGACTACGAGAACTAAAAGTTCAAGCAGCCTTAACCTCCCTATGAAGGCTTCCAAAAAGATGGTATATTGGCATTCACGGCCGGTGAATTAAAACTCAGCAATTCTTCTAGGTTTGTGCCGTGTCTTGTGTGGGGTTTCGCCTAGGACACCAAGCTAGGCTCATCGGCGGGCTCTTGGTGTCCCCGCCCGGACCCCCACAGGAGTGACGAACTGCGCGCCACCTCCCTTTATATAAGGTGCAACTGCACCACTTGACTACGAGAACTAAAAGTTCAAGCAGCCTTAACCTCCCTATGAAGGCTTCCAAAAAGATGGTATATTGGCTTTCACGGCCGGTGAATTAAAACTCAGCAATTCTTCTAGGTTTGTGCCGTGTCTTGTGTGGGGTTTCGCCTAGGACACCAAGCTAGGCTCATCGGCGGGCTCTTGGTGTCCCCGCCCGGACCCCCACAGGAGTGACGAACTGCGCGCCACCTCCCTTTATATAAGGTGCGACTGCACCACTTGACTACGAGAACTAAAAGTTCAAGCAGCCTTAACCTCCCTATGAAGGCTTCCAAAAAGATGGTATATTGGCTTTCACGGCCGGTGAATTAAAACTCAGCAATTCTTCTAGGTTTGTGCCGTGTCTTGTGTGGGGTTTCGCCTAGGACACCAAGCTAGGCTCATCGGCGGGCTCTTGGTGTCCCCGCCCGGACCCCCACAGGAGTGACGAACTGCGCGCCACCTCCCTTTATATAAGGTGCAACTGCACCACTTGACTACGAGAACTAAAAGTTCAAGCAGCCTTAACCTCCCTATGAAGGCTTCCAAAAAGATGGTATATTGGCTTTCACGGCCGGTGAATTAAAACTCAGCAATTCTTCTAGGTTTGTGCCGTGTCTTGTGTGGGGTTTCGCCTAGGACACCAAGCTAGGCTCATCGGCGGGCTCTTGGTGTCCCCGCCCGGACATGTTCGCATTTGTTGATAGGTGACTACCCAAATAGGGAAAATGATCTATATTCTTTAGTTTATGTCCATCAATCATGATAGCAGGAGCAGTAGCCCTGTCATGTGATGTAGGCTGATGAAGAACCTGTGTTTTATTGGTGTTTATGTCCAGACCAATGCTTCTGTATGCCCCATTGAACACATTCAGGGTGGTTTGAAGATCTTCATCTGAATTTGCTAAGATGACATTGTCATCAGCATACTGGAGATCAAGAACGGATGTAGCTGACACTTTAGTTTTTGCACGTAATCTGTTGAGATTGAATAAACCTCCATCTGTCCTGGATATAATTTCTACACCCTTTGTTTTATTTATTTTTATTTTATTTTATGTCTTCGGTAGTGGCGAAGTTAGGGCTCATGGCCCTCTCTTACACTTAACCACGAAATATAGTACCAGTACATAGCTTATGACAATTTCGAAAATACAAAAAACATTATGATGATATTGTGGTGTTTGAAGCCATATTTTCAGTGTTGCCTTAGTAAACCGACTGAAAAGCACTAAACTCTTGATTATGATGATAATAAATTAATTATGCCATTACTAATATTAGTAAAAAAGGCACATGAATAATGATAGTAATAATTATAACAATACAAATAATAATAATAATAATACTCACAATGTCACAGACCTTACTATAATATCCTAGATATAATCCTAGCTCAGTCATACGTCCTATCATCCATCACCATTCACACGGGGCAATCAGCAGTATTCAACAGGTAATCTCGGCATGCGGCCTTAAATGTATTTATTGTTGTGGAATTTCTGATATCGGGAGGAGTTGAATTCCATAGTCGAGACCCAGCTACAACAAAAGAGCGGTTAAACATGGATGAGTGGTTGATGGGGACGGCGAGGGAAGAGCCAGATCGAGTGCTTCGATTATGATATGAGGACAAGTAACTAAATTTTGATGACATGTACGTGGGGGTGTTTTCATGCAGAAATCGATAGATGGATGTCAACAAGTGAAATTTACGGCGTTCATCAGGTTTAAGCCATGAAAGAGCACGGTAGCTTGGGGTTATGTGGGCATCGTATCTTAGATTGAAAGCGAACCGAAGGCAAGAGTTCAATGCTTGTTGGAGTTTCATTGTTTGTCCATGAGTCGCGTCAACGAGAACGATGTCACAGTAGTCTAGAATTGGTAGTATTAGTGTCTGGATGAGTTTAATCTTAATGTCTAGTGGTAAAATATTCTTATGGCGCACGAGTGGGTGAAGGGATGCGTATATCTTTTTACGTGTATTTCTTATATGTGGTGACCAGTCAAGAGTTTCAGTTAAGGTTAACCCAAGGTTCCTTACTTCTTTACTAAAGGGGATGGTGATTGAATTCAGAGTTACTGGAGGCACAGCGTAGTTGTTTTTTAATGAGTTTAGTAACTTATGAGAGCCGATGATGATAGTTTGGGTTTTCTTAGGATTGAGCAGGAGAGAGTTGTCATCGGCGTATACACTAAGTTGATGGATATCAGTGTTTATATCCCTTATTGCATTTGATATATTGTTGATACTAGTGTGGCAATATATTTGGAGATCATCTGCATAAAGATGATATTTATTATAGTTAAGTGTGGAGGAGATATCGTTGATATAGAGCACGAAACGTAGGGGCCCAAGGACCGAACCTTGGGGGGTTCCTGCCTTTTTCTGACGCCACTGTGAGGTGGTGTCCTGTACAATCACACGCTGATTTCGACCCGTTAGGTAAGCAGAGAAAAAATTTATGGCTTCGGAGCCAAGAACGGATTTTAGCATCTTCAATAGGGTCGGTATATATATGGTGCCAAATGCTCTGCTGAAATCGAGGAGTGTGAGTGTTGTTACTTGTCTTTGGTCCATTGCTTGTCTGATGTCATCAGTCACCTTAAGTAAGGCAGTAGCTGTGCTGTTGCCCTTCTTGAAACCAGACTGGAGTGGATCAAGTAGAGAGTGAGTGTTCAAATATTCCAGTATTTGAGTTTGTACTAACCGTTCCAGTACTTTGGAGAGAGCAGGGAGAATAGATACAGGGCGGTAGTCGGACGGTAACAGTGGGCAAGGTATCTTAGGAAGAGGGATCACGTTGGCGTATTTCCAGATAGAAGGCAGTGTGACATTGTTTAAACAGTAATTAAAAATGTGTGTGAGAATGGGGAGAACAGCACCAATAATGTAATGTATAAATTTTATAGGTATATCATCAATCCCGCTCGCCTGGGATCTAATGGAATACAACACTCTCTTAACTTCATTAGTGCTTAAGTTACGAAATGCAAAGCTGGGTCGATCTGTTGGTGGAAATGATGGGCCGTGACTGGCAGCCTTATTTGGGCTGGATTGAATATCTTCATCCGTGAAATATGCATTTAGCTCGTCTAGTGGAATGTCAGGTATAGGAAGTTGCTCCTGGTTTCTTCCTATGCCCAAAGCACCGAGTTGTTTCCACGCTCTAGCCGTGTTTAGTCGACAGGCTGTATCACGAACATACTTAAATTTAAGATTACGTAAAGTTTGCTTAATTTGGTTTCGAAGTACTCGGTACTTTTCAAAATCATTTGGTAGACCAGAACGTTTGTATTGTCTGAAAAAATTATCTCTACGGGACATCATTTTCTTGACTTCCGGAGTTAACCACGGCTTAGGTTTACGAGAAATCCTTATCTTTCTCCTGGGCGCATGTTTGTTGTATAGTGCATGTATTAATAGATTAAACTAGTTTACTTTTTCGTCAATGTCGTCCAGTCTCAATATGTCGTTCCATGGAAGACTGTAGGCATCATATTTCAGTTGTACCGGGTCTATGTCCTTTATATTTCTGCATGTAACATATTTAGTCCTGTACTTTGGAACGCGGAGCGAATACACTAAGTATATTAAGTCATGGGTGGATATAGCCGGCACTGGTATTTGACCATGAGTCAGTACTTTCTGTGGGTTATTTGTTATGATGAGATCAATTAGTGTATGTGTAGTGTAGCTTACTGTGCTTACGAAGTTAGTTGGCTCGAGAGGAAGTATCGTCATGTCACAGGAGGAAAATAGATCTTCAAGTTTCTTTGCTTCGTATGTTTTGGTTAGTAAGTTAGTGTTAAAATCTCCTAAAATAATGACATGTTCGTAAGATGGCAGAAAATTAAGCAGACTAGTTTCAAACTCGGAAATGTATGATACAGTAGGTGGGCGATAAACAATACCTATCAATATTTTCAGCTCACTCAGTGTTACCTCAACAAACATGAACTCCGTCCTCAGCAACTCAAGGGACGATGATGAACAAATAACCCTGCTTTTCAGATCATCTCTGCAATAAAGGGCAACACCGCCTCTCATCCTATCGGCTCGATCATGGCGAAGGAGATTATATCCTTCAAGCTGAACCACAGAATTCGGAAGTGATTCAGACAACCAACTCTCAGATATTCCTATTACATGAACATTGTTTTCACAGAATATTGCTGTAATCTCATCTATGTGTGCTGGTAAGCTTTGGCTATTCAGGTGGCAGCAATGTAAGGTTCTAGGACAGTTTGAAAATGCTTGCTTTAACTTAGTACCAGCGTGCGCTGGTGAAGGTGGAGGGAGGGGAGAATTTCTATTTTACGAGCCTCGGTCATAGCCCGAGGGTGAATTGGCTCCTACAAGGACAGCAGAACTATTTCTAAATGGCATGCTCACAAGGTCAAGAACTTACCGTAACGGTACCTCGACTTCCTGATGAAACTAACAGCTGACTGCCTAAATACTAAACACACACACACATTCACACACACAAACCTAATGTAACTTCTAGTACACATGTCTATGAACTTATTCCATTTCCTTCACCTAGCCTATTAATGTGCAACTTTAGTTCCGCAGGTGTGTTAATATTTAGTTTTCTGCCATTGGACCAAGTTTAGTACAACACTAACATATATTGAAAAGAGTGTGGGGGCAATCACACATCCCTGTTTGACACCCGTTGTAACCTTAAATGGCTCTCCAGGGCCATTGCTGCTAAGGACCGTGCCATTCATATCATCATGCAGTAATCGAAGAATTTGAATGAATTTTAGGGGGCAGCCAAGTGTGGCAAGAATCCTCCATAGCATTTCTCGATTGATCGAATCAAATGCTTTAACAATATCTATGAAAGCCATATATTGTGCCCTTTTAGCAAGAAATATGCAGATCACAGTATACCAGCGTAGCTCAATTCGGGATTTTAGGGGTAGCGGTAAGTTCACCCACTCTGTGACTCACATATTTTGGATTAATTAGAGGATACACTTGCAAAAAATAACAACAAAATCAACTCCTATTTTAACACATTTAATTAATAAAAATTATGGCGCTACAAACAATTAAACAATTAAATTACTGACCCATAATCATCTACTTGTTCCAAATGAACAAGGAATAACATAAGAAATAAAACAAACATTGTATTAAAACATATGGTTTCCATATGAACCAACAATTCCTAATTATTTTTACTTCCATAAAGCATCAACTGTAAGTTTCATATAACTCCGAGCTCTTTTGGCTCAATGCTTTCTCTAATAATGGTGTCATTCTTTGTACACCTCAAATACTACTTTTTATATTTTCTTAATCATCAAAATAAATGTATAATTACATTTAAAATTACATGTTAATTATCTAACTCAATATTTGGGCATTTCACATGTTTTCAGCTTTTATCATCTCTCTCTAGTTTTACAAATACATCAAGGTAATCAGGAAATTATTTGTGTACTCCAGAGTATGAAGAAACTTGACACAGTCAAAAAACTATAGTCACTCCCGGAACCTAGCTGCCTTCAATTTACTCGTGGAATCCTACTTCATACAACATTACAATAGGGATTGTTATTTATCTCATATGTCTTATAAGATCATTATCACTTAAAAAACTACGATCTGAACAGGCAAGCGGAAATATCAATCTACAAGGACCTCGGTTCAACGCCCGGGTCGTTAACAACTTTAAACACTCCTGGTGTATTCATTACTCCTTACAAGACGGCCTTCAGACACCCCTCCTGCTCCGAGGGTCTGACCGTGCTACTCGAGCGTTATTTATGACTATGCGGGAACCCTCCCGTCTCGTCTAAGCTAGAGCTCTCTTTAATGCTTTTACAAACAGCTTTTCGTTCATTCTCAATTCTTTGGGGAGACCTGGCATTCTATTCCTCGTTTAAATTCAACAACATTATTGGGCTCATAAACCACATTCGTAATCTTGGCATTTATTAATTATGAAAGGTCCTCATTGATTAGGGACGAGTAATACACATTCACGACGAATAATAAAGGGGCTTTCACAATAAGAGGATTCTGAGTTCGAATCTCTTCACATGCCTCGGGAACCACTCCCATATAGAGGACTATACAAAATGCGATTTAGGTTCAGCCAATAGCTTATAAGACCTACGCTCAATACCATACATTTGCTCCCTTTCAATACAACATACACAATGGCCTCGTGATACTACGTCACAAATAGAGGACTTACACCAATTCTCAATTCACTACAATCAACTACCTCTCATAAGTAATTTACCAAGTACATTAACTTTTACGCGTTCCTAGCGTGACATTTTATTTTAATTGCGCTCTTTTGCGCTATACTTTATTTTAAGCCTAGCGTCATCCAAAGAACTGATAATATCATATTAACAATTGATACACATCTCAATTTTTGTATTATTCTTTTCCTTTGACAATAACTTTCTCTCTTTTTAAGAACATGCATTTAAACATCATGTCTATACTTTTTATTAAGGCTCTAACGCTCTTATGTTCACATCAAATAATTTGATCTTTATTTAATATTTCCTTACTTGGTTATTATTATTATTCATTTCAAATCTTCATACTTTACAAAAAGCTCAAAAGCTATTTCTTTCATATAACTCAAATTTTATTTAAATATCTTTCATGATAATTATTAATATTTCGCTTGCTCTTATGACATTCGTCAAATACATTGACATTTTATTCATATATTTCCTCTACCGGATTTATTCTTTTACATAATTATTTATAGTTTCTCAAATTTCTATTTTTGTTCAGACCGCGTTTTCTTTATTCAGTATTTATTTATTTAAACACATCCCTTTTACTCAAAAACTCCGGTGGATTTGTACACAATCATTTCCCGACACCAAAATATAATGAAATTCATTACTCACATGTTTTTAAGGTCATCTCATGACCTTTTTCCTTGTGCGGGGTTTCATTTTGGCCCACTTTTTAACTTACTCCATATTGTAGAAATTCATCTCATGTACAAACACTTCTTGACACATATTCAATACACTTAACATTGACAACATTTTTAATACACTAGTGTATCCATTTAGAACACACAATAAACACTAAAAAATATTATTTTAACACACAATCTTGATAGATTTACACTTCACAACTTTTGATCACTAGGCCGTATTTTCCTAGCCTATCACACGTGACCTCTTAATCTCCCGTTTCCAAGGGTGAAATTTATTCAATGTCGGCTTCCTATCCTGCAGAATACGAAAGTCTCGAAACATCTACTTTTCCCTGGAATCCTAATTCTTCGAATCCTATTCTGGATGACCGGCTATTTCTCTAGCTTGAACGGCTTCTTTTTTAGATCTAGTTTATCGATCCTAGTGAAAGTCTGTTCGGATCGAGGTCCCCTCGATAACCTATCGATGATCGATGGATTTATTTTATAGCAGCTAGTACTTCTCGAGTCTAGTGCTTTAGAATAGTTCGTCTGCTTTCTGGAGATAATGTCTATAGTCTCCGTTCTTCTCTGTTTATACGGTTCTCGCACTCCTACTTTTATGAAATACGTTGCGAACCTTACTCTGTTTTTCCCTATTTGGGTTCTTTAAATTAGATAACTGTTTATCTTTCTATTACGGTACTTCCGTACGTTATGATATTTTCGGTCGTTTATTTAAAGACCTATCGCCTTAAGTCCAACGTTCGCAGCCTGCTCTGACTATATTTTACGAACTTTTCACTGTAAACTTGTGTACTGTCGGACCTAAATCCTGTAACTAGGATTTTCCTAATCTTTCAACACGGCGATACTTTAATATTCCTTCTTTACAACTCCTTATGGAGGCACGCAAGTTGTTAATACTGCGACGCCTGTGGCTATCGGATATTAATTCTGCGGTGTAATACAGCGTTTCTCCCCTCAAGGAGTACTGGTAAACTGTCTTCGGTGTGAAGCAGAGTAACGCCCCCCTCGGGCTGTTTGGAACTGCTTGTACTGATGCTCCAGCGTCACGTCCCCTGGACTGTTTGAAACTGCATGCACTGATGCGTAGTAACACCCCCTCACGGGCTGTCAGAATAACTGCATGAACTGATGATGCTCCAACGTCACGCCCCCCTGGACGGACTAATACTGCCTGTTGTGATACAGCACCTCCCCTCACGGAGTCTGTCGTGAACTGCATGTTTGGCTTGGTGATGCCAGGAGCTTTTATACTCTTTCGCTACAAAAAGATAAGACTCCAGCCCTTTCCGTGCCCAACTTTTAAAATAATGGTTGCACCATTATAAAAATTATACCTTCAAAAAGCTCGTCTTCTCAATGTTAAATAATCTCATTTCGCATAAGAATCGATCGTGCAATTCGGAGATATTAATTAATTTCTCGTCCTCAACTGTGTGGGTGTTGCTGTTCTTTTGCATTCTCCCCTCCCCACAGGCCTTGGTAAATCCCCGATGACGTCTACTTGCGTTTGCAGTTTTCTCCTGTGCAATTATTAAAGGGTTTTTCTTTACACAAAATTCTCTAATTCCAAATGATTCACCGTACTGTAATTGTTTACTTATTTTCATATTCGTAAACGGGTTAAATTTAATTATTCCTCTTCTGGCGCATAAGCGGTGTTGTCGTTTTTAAGCAAGCTCAGTTCGATTTCCGAGTCAGGCTTCCTTGTCTAACAACCGAAATTTTCCACTCGGTTATTAATACTCATGACCAGCTCCTTCTGAATGTCAAGAGGCGTGATCTCATCTCTCGAACACCTGGCTCGCGCTGCTTGCACAATGTTAGGCTAGAATCCTGGCTTGATCTTTCTCTAAGTTACATTAGAAACTGTACGTTTCTTTCATTTCTTCCCCAAATACATGGATTCGACCTCCTTGGACCCTATGGCACATGGGTTCAATATAGAGGGCGTCCTTTCTCTCTGGATTTCTCCTGCATCTGCCTAGCACAGAAGATCATATCAGTTGTGCTTCGATTAGGTCGACATGTATACGGTGGAGAGCCAATATGAATTAACATGCTTGTTTTTTGTTTTTTACGCATGCCCACTCATGGCTTTTGTAAGAGGGTGAGGGAGCGGATCCCTGTGGACGGGTCATTGTTGACAGGTCATTCTTGGCGGCTCATTGTTGACAAGTCATCGTTGACAGGTCATTGATGACAGGTCCTTGTTGACAGATCCTTGTGGACAAGTCCTCGTTGACAGGTCCTTGTTGACGAGTCCTTGTTGACAGGGCCTTGTGGACGAGTCCTTGTGGATGAGTCCTTGTTGATGAGTCCCTTTGGACTGATCTCTTTGTACCTGTCCCTTTGTCCTGGTTCCTACGGACTAGCCCATGAATTTGTTTAAATTATGTCAAAGGGCCTAACTACATTTTGCGTGTAAAGCAGTGTGTTGAACTGACGATATTCACCAGTCCCCCACTACTATAATGTGATAACGATATGAAACGAAAGTGACGAAATACATGTGAACACGTGTGAGATGACCTTATTACCGTCCTTCTTGTGAAACGGGTCACATTCTGTTTTGGTTCATTCGTGAGAAAATGCAAGTTCATGTGTAATATGACCTAACACACAGGTGTTCACCTGTGCACGTGCACGATAAGAGCTAACAATTCACAACCTGTTTTGACAGTGGTGGGAATAAGGCTAGAGATATTTACGAGTAGTCAAATTACTCGGGCAGACAACCCCTTTCCTATGGACAACTTATTTCCACTCCAAAATAAAATCTACCCCTACTAAGGGGTGAAATAATAATAATTTTTAGGTAAAAGTCGCTTTCCATTTGCAACATGTGGGAGTTTGTATGCCAATATGAAATTTAACTCGTTCCACGTAAAGTGCATGCATACAATTGAATGCCGCTATGATTTATAATTTTTGTTTTTTGTTTTACGAATGCGCAATTGTTTTTTTTTGTAAGAGGGCGGGCTTTTTGAATAATGATTTATAGATACTTTTTTTTAACAAATTAACCAAAGATCCAAAAACTAATAGGTAATCGGCTTTTTAATATCTTATGAACTAACAAGGCTAGGGACTTGTATGAGGGGTCGTAGGACTTGGGGTGACGCCTAACTGCACTTTCGTTAATATCTCGCTAACTAATAATCACAGAGGGTCAAGTGAGGTGTCATAGGACTTAAAATGGTCAACCCTTCCCCATGACCAATGAATTTACCCCAAAAAACAAAACAGCAAGGTCATTGACCTAAGATTTTATCAACTACTAATCAGAGAGGGACAAGTGAGGTGTCACAAGACTCAGGATGGCCAACCCTTATCCATAACCAACGAATTTACCATAAATACCCAAAACAGCAAGGTCATTGACCTAAGATTTTATAATCTTATCATTAGAGAGGGTCAAGTGAGGTGTCATAGGACTACGAATGGTTAACCATTTCCCACGACCAATGAATTTACCCCAAAAATCCAAAACAGCAAGGTCATTGACCTGAGATTTTGTAAACTAATAATCGGATATCAACATGGGAGGTGTCATAGGACTTAGAATGGTCAACCCTTTCCCATGGCTAATGAATTTACCCAAAAATACCCAACACATCAAGGTCATCGACCTGAGATTTTATAAACTAATAATCGGATATGGACATGTAAAATGTTTACCGTGAGTGATGAAACATAGCTAGGTAGTGAAAGAATTATTATAGGCTACATGTATGGTGACTGACAAGTCTTTCACCATGGGAGCTTGTTTTCAGATCAAACTGCAGTACAGAGAGAGTATAGGTTGTAGGTATGGGATAATAAATGACAAATGGTGTATACAAAATCTGATTTATCGATTCAAGAAATAAGAATAGACAATATTTAATTGATTTGTTAAAGAGGATAGCTAAAATCCAAAATGGTGACTATAACGAACTAAACTGATCCAAGCTGAGTCAAACCCAACTAAACCGAACCAAACTTAATCAAAAACAAGCCAATGGTTTAAGTGTAAAACTTGTGGGTGAATGTGGTCATTGGTAATGTCAGAAAGGAAAGGGATAACGCTCTACCTATAGAGGGTAAGGTAATGCTTGTGCATGATGCTAATGCACACACACAAGTACATGAACCACACACAACTAACCCTTCCCTTTCGTTATCAGTTGGCAGTCAAAGTGAAAGGTCGTGTTTTTCCCGAGCTCTCAGGTGTGCTGAAATGAGTTGTTCTCTGGAGTGTTATCGGGCGAGGATCGGACTGTGGTATGCGAAGAGTAGTCGGGATTTCCGGTGTTTGTGTGTGCGTACGGGACATAGAAACTTGTGGTTCATAGCCCAAGTGATAGCTGCATTGCTAGTTATTGGTGGAGTGGAAGTGAATCCAGGGCCTGTTACTCCAAATGTGAATCAGGCAAATGATCCAGTGGCAGCTTTAAAGTGTTCGACGTGCAGTAAAACATTGAAGAATGGTGTTGAGTGTGGACTATGTGAGAAATGGTTTCACTTCGGCTGTATTAAGGTCAAGAAGGAGGATTGTGATGTCGGAAATTGGTATTGTAAAGTATGTGATACGCCGGACTGTTTGAGGGTGCAAATCAAAGCAAGGGATCAAATAATACAGGAACTTAGAGCAAAGCTTCGTGAATCAGAAGAAACGGTGAAGGATGTGACTGAACGGCTTTCTACTGGGATCAGTGTGGAAGAGGGCGTGCAGGAGCAAACTGAGGATGACGTTATCATAATGGGTGATTCAATGATACGATGGAGTGCGAATATCTCGAGGAAATCAGGTGCGAAAGTACGGTGTTATCCGGGGATTAAAATTGACCAGCTTGCCCAACAAGTGGAAGAAGCAAATGTAGAGGACAAGTGACAAAGTTAAAGTGTTGTTGCTACATGTTGGGACGAACGATTTGAAGAAGAGGGCTACAGCTGATTACATCATGGGAGAGCTCTACGAACTAGGCAGAAAAGCTAAAAGCAAGTTTAGAAATGCAAAAATTATAATGAGTGGCATTGTTCGGCGGGGAGATGTTCCGTTAAGGCGAGTTAAGACTGTAAATGACCGCATGGACTGGGTATGTGCACAACTGGGATTAGTGTACGTAGAAGCTGACTGCTGGATTGGTGGCCGTGACTTCGTCCGAGACGGGCTGAATCTAAATCGACGGGGCGCTTTTAACCTAAGAAGCCTACATGACAGGGTCATCTGTTCGTGTCGGCTTTTGTGAGGAGGAGCAGGTCCAGAAGTTGCCAGCCGATGGGAAGAGAAGGAGCTATTTCGAGATATTTGCTGCAGAGGTAAGACTCTAAGATTACTGCAGGTTAATTGTCAGAGTTTAGTAAATAAATTAATTGAATTTTGGAATCTTGTAGAGACGTATTCTCCAGACATTGTCATTGCAACTGAATCTTGGTTATATGTGGACATAAATAGTAGCGAAATAATTCAAGGGACCTACGAAATGTACAGAAGGGATCGGGGGAAGCGAGGTGGTGGGCTATTTATTTGTGTGCGCAAAAATATAGCTAGTTTCATAAAGTGGGCTGATATGGATCATGAAATGTTATGTGTACAAATTTCGGATAAAGGAAATAAATTCCCTCTTCAGGTGATAGGGGCGTATAGAGCACCGAAAGATAACTTTTCTCTCCTCGAAACAGTGTATGATAAAACTTGTAGGGGTAATGCTATGAAAAAGACCATAATAATTGCTGGAGATTTAAACCTCCCCAAAGTAGACTGGTATGGTGAGTCAACTAGCTGTGGTCAAGCTCAGAGCGCTGCAAATAAATTCTTAAGGGAGGGGGGATTTTCCCAAGTAGTTGACTTCCCAACTAGAGACAATAATACCTTAGATGTTTATCTCGTAAGGCCTGTAGAGCTGTATATTAACTGTCTGAAAGTACCAGGAATTAGTGACCATTCTGGGGTTGAATTAAATATTAGATATGGTGACATTACAAAATTAGACTCTGATGTAGCAAAAAAAGATCATATTCCAGTATCGCAGGGCGGATCAGGGCAAGTTTCAGGGGTATTTGAATGAGCTATTTGTAGGATGGGCATCGGAAGGAAATCACATTAATATCCTGTGGACTAACTTTTTGAAAATTTTAAATAGCGCTGTTGATAAATTTGTCCCATTTAATTTGCTGAAACAAAACCCAGATCCTGAGTATTACACACGAGAAATTAGGAGTCTAAAACGGAAAATTAGGAAATTATACAATAAAAGACATGATAGTGACAAGTATTTGTTGAAATTTAAGTCCTTGCAAGAGAGCTCGTCTTAAAAAAGAGGGCTGCTCATGACAGTTATATGCAAGGTTTACTTGGTTCGGGAGGTGATGGGTGGAAAAAAAATTACAGTTATGTTAGGAGAAGAAAGGGAAATTCAAATAATTTGTCGATGAATGTCCGGTGACGGTAAATTAATTACTGAGAAACAGGCCATTGCTAATGAATTAAATGTCTTTTACGGTAGTGTGTTCAATAAATCCAATAGCTGTGTGTTGGACCTTAACGACGAATCAGGGGCTCCCCTGTTCCAAATAAACCAGTCAGCAATTGTAAAGCTAATACAAAAACTACGTTTCAATGTATCAAAGGGTCCTGATAATATTGTTAGTGAAGTACTTAAACTAGGAGGTAGGGCCGTGGCACGATACTTGGAGGTGATGTTTAATGTGTCCATTAATAATGCGCAAATCCCAGATGACTGGAAAGGAGCTACGGTAGCCCAAATATTTAAGGGAGGGAGCAGACTTGAATTGGGCAACTACAGGCTGGTTTGCCTTACATCCATCGTTTGTAAACAGATGGAGCATCTCATTTGCGACTACTTGAGGGAACAGTGGGAAACATTATCATGGTTTAATGATAGGCAACATGGATTTCGGAAAGGTTACTCATGCGAGAGTCAGATGCTATCACTTTTTCAAGACATTAGCGAATCGTTAGACCATGGAGTTTCAGTCGACGCCGTGGTTATAGATTTTGCGAAGGCATTTGATGTCGTGCCGCATGACATGCTACTCCATAAATTAGCTTCGACGAAGATTGATAGAAGAGTAATTTTATGGGTCCAAGAATTTTTGACGGGTCGTTCACAGAAAGTGAAAGTCGAAGGCATATTCTCGGATGAAATTACCGTAACGTCGGGTATCCCTCAGGGCAGCGTAATCGGAACTTTGTTATTTTTGGCGTTTATAAATGACTTACCAAATGGGATTCGCAGTGACTGTCGATTGTTTGCGGATGATTGTGTAATATATCGAAAGATACATGACTCACAAGACAATGCAGTGCTTCAAGAGGACCTGAACCTGGTCTATAAGTGGGCGATTGAAAATAAAATGAAAATAAACACAAGAAAATGTAGTCTCCTAAAAATAGGGAAAGTGCGAAGGCAGGATTTTCAATATAACATTGGCTCGGAAATACTTGTAGAAGAAGATTCTTGCAAATATTTGGGCGTTCACGTAAGGAATGATATGAAATGGAGTAGTCATGTAGGATTAGTAGTTTCAAAAGCTTACAAATCCCTGCACTTTGTAATGAGGGTATTAAAAGGAAGTAGTACCTCTGCTAAAGAATTAGGCTATTTGTCATTTGTAAGACCTATTCTGGAATATGCCTCGGCGGTTTGGTATCCATATCAAGTAGGGCTCATCAATGAGTTGGAAATGGTACAAAGAAAGGCCGCTAGATTTGTGCTCAGTGACTTTAATCCCAGGAGCAGTGTGAGCCGTATGTTAAAGAAACTTGGGCGGGAATCACTGGAGGCTAGGAGGATGAAATCTAGACTCTGCGCTATGTACAACACGTATACAATTCAACCAGCATGGGGTGAGCTTAGCAAACGATTGGGAAAGCCCACTTACATGGGTAGGAGCGATCATCCTTTCAAAGTTATGGGCCGACCACAGCGATCAAATTATGGTAAATATTCTTTTGTAAACCGTGCCATTGATAACTGGAACCCTCTACCTGCCACAGTCTTAGAGACTTTTCCCAAACATATAGGTGTGTTTAAGAAAAAACTGACTATTTGTGTAAATACTCCAGTTTAATTGTTGTATAATTGTTATTGAATTGTTATGTATAATTATTTATTTGTTATGTATATCCAATTTGCCACCGGGGGACACACCCCCCATTGCAAATTTATGAATGAATGAATGAATACTGTTTTTATGGGTTGACTGTTAAAACTTGCTCAGTGGTTACTGAGTCAAGATGGTCGCTACACACAACAAGTGTTAAATAATTGAGGCTAATAATCTACACACACACACACACACACACTTGTTCGAAACTAAACTGTCTTGCTGACAGTGCCCACACTGTATGCAGATGACAGAAATGCTTGGCTAACAGAAATACAATCATTTCCAGTTGTCCAAAGTTACCAGCTAACCATTTTGCGCTGCAGTGGCGAGCACATGTGCCACTTACACTGGAGATTTTAACTCGATTTAAAGCTCTAAGTCCTAGAACGAATCAAACTAAGAAAGAAGGGCATGGTGGCGCAGTGGTTAAGCTGTTAGCCTTTCACTAAAGTGAACTAGGGTTTGATTTCAGGTTAATACGCATGTCATAAATATATAAAAAAGCAGAGATAATGTTTTAACCCGATTACACTTGTATCATTTCAAATTATTACTTGGATTACAAATACAAAGGTGGACTGGGTGTGATATACAGTTAATGCTGCCTATCGCACACTAGCTGTAAGGAAGCCATATGTAGAGCTATATGTAGAGAACTACCTAGCGATTTCATGAACTGGTATAGCTATGTCGCATAAACGGTGCGGGATACAATCCAGCAACTATAATTCGTATCTTGTGGGACAGAGAAAATGCACTTTTGCCTTGATGGATAACAAATGTGTGCAGACGAATGACCTACGCATTAGCCTACCAGGGAGTTATAACCACGAGGAGGAGGTGTGATTTCTATGTTTTATTGTTTAGAGACTTTTGTAACCAGTAGATTTAATTGAATTAGAATTTTGTAAATATTGATTTTTGTAATTGTAAATAGTTATTTTTTTGTAAATAGTGGAAACCATTTACTTTTGTAATGGTAAATGTTAAATGTATAATTAAAGTTCTTTGGGATCAGTGTGCATGTCAATGATGTTTTTAGGGATAAATAGAGTGGTTGTGTGTTTGTTCTCAAAGACAGGCATGGTTGTGCGGATGTATGCCTACACAGAAAGAGAGAGAGAGAGAGTGTGTAAAAACAGCCTTACATGCAGTAGTAATAGTAGAACTCTATGTTTTGCATACACATAGACAGACTGTACCATCGCCATGGCCAAGCACTCACTTTAACACCATTTACAAAATCTTAAAATGAAAAAAATCATGTTTCGCAAATATGAACTTTTGACATAAACAAAATAAAAATAAAATGTGTAAACAACAAATTGGAAAATCCATTTTTCCATATCATGAAATTCAAAAACTTTAAACTGACATTTAAAAGAAATGCAAATGGAAAATTGACAAATTGTAATGTGTGAAATGTGAAAATAAACAAATGGCTATCATTATTTTACATATTAAAAAAACATGGTGCTGTATGGTTGAGGTGTGAATCAAACCCTACTTATTTTGGACCTCCCGAGACTGAGGTTTAGTCCTCATACCACTTTTAAAATTTTGTGTTAAAGCTAGGAAATGAACCCAAGAGCATGTAGGGGGAGACCAAGGTTAGAATATGTTAAACAGATAGTCTTGAAAGTAGGTTTGTGGTAGCTATATAGAGATGAAACGATTAGCTCGGGACAGGGGGCCTTGAGATCTGCAGCAAACCAGTCAAAAGACTAAAGACTCAAACAACAACATGTAAGCTCACCAAAATAATGTTGTGTAACGGTAAATGTTAGTCAACGAACAGTAATGCATTACTAAAACCCATGACACGATACCTAAGAGCTTTTCTAAAATTATTTTAAAATTCCTTTAACCCTATATTAAACACCAAGTTCACATGACTCATAAGTGCAATGTTATGGTGAAACAAAACAAAATCTATATTTCAAAACAAGCAAGTGGTTTAATCAATGTATACTGGGAAAAGTTTTGTAAGCACTCAAGTCCACAATACTAATTAAATTAGTAACTGTCAGGTTGGTCAAGTGGTTAAGGTGTTTATCTTAAGATCAAATTTTCTGTACAAGGAAGCAAGGGTTCGAATCCCTTACCTGACATAACTATTGACTTAAGCTTGCCTGGCCACACTGTATTATTATGATACTCGGTACACAAACCAAGACAGAGTGTATTGTTTAAGGCACTCGCTTTATGAACATAGTCAGAGACTGTTGATGGTTAACAATTGCATTAATAGTGGGACATGGGGATAGCAATGAAGAAAAAACAGCCAATACACATACAATATTTTTATTCATTTAGTTTTTTTTACAATAGTTACACACTGAATACAACTTTTTATCTCTTTACCATTGTTTGATATAAATTTTAAACACAACGCTTGTTGTAGATCCTTTTATAACTTTCTCCAGGTACTCTTGTTCATAAAACCTGGGGAAGTCGCAATGGTTTTATAGACATTAAAACCTCATCCTCTTCTTTTTCATCATCATCATCATCATCATCATTATAAATATTATCTTCATAAATATTATAGTCATTGTCACCATCATTATCATCATCATCATCATCCTCAACATTACTAGAACTATCCAATTCCTTTTTTTCCTTTTCAAAAGGGACCTCTTGAAGAGTCTGTGTTGCTTTTGATAGTGTTACGGGTTTTTTGAACGTTGACAAATCCTAACATGACTTTTTGAGGAGATAAATGTTTTTTCACAAGGATTCACTATGTTGAGTAACACTTTTGGGCTTGCTTTTTCTTGTTCTTTTGATCATGTTTTGTTAACACTAACGGTGTTTCATTTAGTATACCACATTGATGAGTACCCACACTTAAGACCTCACCATGTTTACTTTTTAGATGACCTAGACATTTTGTTGTTCTTTGTTTTGAGCACTGCCAAAATATGATGCCATTCGCATTTTCTCGCTTATAGTGATAAGAGTACCCATGATACAGTGCACGTGGTTTACCTTTATTGGTTATAGTATATTCCATAGTAGCCACTGACTTGTATAGTCGATCCGCCTACTACAAAGGTCTGAACACTTGTGGTGAAAGAATGATGTTGTGTTGACGTTTTATGCAGGATGATGTTGGTGGCATATGTGGGTGGCTTATGTGGGTGGCTTATGTTGATGACATATGTTGTTGGCTTATTTTGGTGGCTTATGTTGATGGTTTATGTTGGTGGCTTATTTTGATGGCTTATGTTGGTGGCTTATGTTAGTGGCTTATGTTGATGACATATGTTGGTGACTTATGTTGATAGCGTATGTTGGTGGCTTATGTTGATGACATATGTTGTTGGCTTATGGTGGTGGCTTATATTGATGGTTTATGTTGGTGGCCTACGTTGATGGTTTATGTTAATGGCTTAGGTTAATGTCTTAGGTTGATGGCTTAGGTTGATGGCTTATGTTGGAGGCTTATGGTGGTGGCTTATGCTGGTGGCTTATGTTAGTGGCTTATGGTGGTGGTTTATGGTGGTGGCTTATGTTGATGACATATGTTGGTGACTTATGTTGATATCTTATGTTGGTGACTTATGTTGATGACATGTTGTTGGCTTATGGTGGTGGCATATGTTGATGGTTTATGCTGGTGGCCTATGTTGATGATTTATGTTAATGGCTTAGGTTAATGTCTTAGGTTGGTGGCTTATGTTGGTGGCTTATGTTAGTGGCTTATGGTGGTGGCTTATGGTGGTGGCTTATGTTGATGACATATGTTGGTGACTTATGTTGATGGCTTTTGTTGATGGTTTATGTTGGTGGCTTATGTTGATGGCTCTTAATGATTAATGATGATGGTGATGACGATTGTATCACGTTTGGAGAAGCGGAGTGTAGGTATTCGTAGTTGACGCTTGTGGGATACCTGTGCATTGTAATGAGGATAAAGTGATAATGAAGTTGTAACATACACTCAGTCTTCAAGCCACAAGAATGAATCATAAGAGATTAAAAACATTCCTCCTCACAAGATGGCGTCGGGGCGCAACGACTTAGTGGAGGAATGTGGAGGAGGGTCTAGAGTTTTTTTGTTTTGTTTTTGTGCATGCCCATTCATGACTTTTTGTAAGAGGGCGTGCTTTTTAAAGATAGCGACCGTAGTGTAATCTAACCGAACCTAACCTAACCCAACCCATGAGGTGTGATTAAAAAGCATTCCAAGCAGCGCTTGGCGATAGGCAAACCAATAATCAAAGAGGAGTATGCCAGACCTTTAGGCGATAACCTATTTTGATTGATCCCTGTTGATTTGTCCCTTTGAACTGGTCCCTGTTGACTAGCCCCTTTGGACAGGGAGTCATTTTTGACGGGTCCCTGTGGACGGGTCCATGTTGACGGGTCACTGGACCCTTTGACATAATTTGGATAAATGCATGGGTCAGTCCACAGGGACCGGCGCTCAACACCGGAAGTGCTTGGAAACATACGATTACGTCAGCAAAACATGAACTCACTTGTCTGTTGTATGAGTATCACTTACAATTTCACCCCCTAGTAGGGGTAGGTTTTATTTTGGGGTGGAATTGAAACTCTAGATGAGATGTTTTGCTGACGTAATCGTATGTTACCCCGCACGCACACGCCGGGTACGTACGATCGCGCGCGACGCAGGAAGTGCCCTGTATCACGGGTAATCTTATAACAATAAGCGAGAAAATGCGAATGGCATCATATTTTGGCAGTGCTCAATACAAAGAACAACAAAATGTCTAGGTCATCTAAAAAGTAAACATGGTGAGGTCTTATGTGTGGGTACTCATCAATGTGGTATACCAAATGAAACACCGTTAGTGTTAACAAAACATGATCAAAAAACAAGAAAAAGCAAGCCCAACAAAAACATAGTGTTACTCAACATAGTGACTTCCTTGTGAAAAAACATTTATCTCCTCAAAAAGTCATGTTAGGGCAGTTGTCAACGTTCAAAAAACCCGTAACACTATCAAAAGCAACACATATCCTTCAAGAGGTCCCTTTTGAAAAGGAAAAAAAGGTTTTGGATAGTTCTAGTAATGTTGAGGATGATGATGATGATGATAATGATGGTTACAATGACTATAATAATTATGAAGATAATATTTGTAATGATGATGATGATGATGATGAAAAAGAAGAGGATGAGGGTTTAATGTCTATAAAACCATTGCGACTTCCCCATTTTTTAAGAACAAGAGTACCTGGGGAAAGTTATAAAAGGATCTACAACAAGCGTTGTGTTTAAAATCTATATCAAACAATGGTAAAGAGATAAAAAGTTGCATTCAGTGTGTAACTATTGTAAAAAAACTAAATGAATAAAAATATTGTATGGGTATTGGCTGTTTTTTCTTCATTGCTATCCCCATGTCCCACTATTAATGCAATTGTTAACCATCAACAATCTCTGACTATGTTCATAAAGAGAGTGCCTTAAACAATACACTCTGTCTATGGTTTGTGTACCGAGTATCATAATAATACAGTGTGGCCAAGCAATGTTAAGTCAATAGTTACGTCAGGTAAGGGATTCGAACCCTTGCTTCCTTGTACAGAAAATTTGATCTTAAGTTAAACACCTTAACCACTCGACCAACATGACAGTTACTAATTTAATTAGTATTGTGGACTTGAGTGCTTACAAAACTTTTCCCAGTATACATTGATTAAACCACTTGCTTGTTTTGAAATATAGATTTTCTTTTGTTTTACCATAACATTGCAGTTATGAGTCTTGTGAACTTGGTGTTTAATATTGGGTTAAAGGCATTTTAAAACAATTTTAGAAAAGCTCTTAGGTATCGTGTCATGGGTTTTAGTAATGCATTACTGTTCGTTGACTAACATTTACCGTTACACAACATTATTTTGGTGAGCTTACATGTTGTTGTTTGAGTCTTTAGTCTTTTGACTGGTTTGCTGCAGATCTCAAGGCCCCCTGTCCCGAGCTAATCGTTTCATCTCTATATAGCTACCACAAACCTACTTTCAAGACTATCTGTTTAACATATTCTAACCTTGGTCTCCCCCTACAAGCTCTTGGGTTCAATTCCTAGCTTTAACACAAAATTTTAAAAGTGGTGTGAGGACTAAACCAAGTATACTCAGTCTCGGGAGGTCCAAAATAAGTAGGGTTTGATTCATACCTCAACCATACAGCACCATGTTTTTTTAATATGTAAAATAATGATAGCCATTTGTTTATTTTCACATTTCACACATTACAATTTGTCAATTTTCCATTTGCATTTCTTTTAAATGTCAGTTTAAAGTTTTTGAATTTCATGATATGGAAACATGGATTTTCCAATTTGTTGTTTACACATTTTATTTTTATTTTGTTCATGTCAAAAGTTCATATTTCCGAAACATGATTTTTTCATTTTAAGATTTTGTAAATGGTGTTAAAGTGAGTGCTTGGCCATGGCGATGGTACAGACTGTCTATGTGTATGCATAACACAGAGGTCTACTATTACTACTGCAGGTAAGGCTGTTTTTACACTCTCTCTCTCTCTTTCTGTGTAGTCATACATCCACACAACAATGCCTGTCTTTGAGAACAAGCACACAACCACTCTATTTATCCCTAAAAACATCATTGACATGCACACTCATCCCAAAGAACTTTAATTATACATTTAACATTTACCATTACAAAAATAAATGGTTTCCACTATTTACAAAAAATTAAATATTTACAATTACAAAAATAAATATTTACAAAATACTAAATCAATTAAATCTACTGGTTACAAAAGCCATGTCTTAAACAATAAAATATAGAAATCACACCTCCTCCTCGTGGTTATAACCCCTTGGTAGGCTAATGCGTTGGTCATTCGTCGGCACACATTTGTTATCCATCAAGGCAAAAGTGCATTTTCTCTGTTCCACAAGATACGAATTACAGTTGCTGGATTTTATCCTGCACCGTTTATGCGACATAGCTATACCAGTTCATGAAATCGCTAGGTAGTTCTCTACATATAGCTCTACATATGGCTTCCTTACAGCTAGTGTGCGATAGGCAGCATTAACTGTATATCACACCCAGTTCACCTTTGTATTTGTAATCCAAGTAATAATTTGAAAAGGGACGAGTGTAATCGGTTTAAAACATTATCTCTGCTTTTTATATGTTTATGACATGCGTATTAACCTGAAATCAAACCCTAGTCCAAGTAAGTGAAAGGCTAACAGCATAACCACTGCGCCACCACACCCTTCTTTCTTAGTTCGATTCGTTCTAGGACTTAGAGCTTGAAATCGAGTTAAAATCTCTAGTGTAAGTGGCACATGTGCTCGCCACTGCAGCGAAAAATGGTTAGCTGGTAACATTAGATAACCGGAAATGATTGTATTTCTGTTAGCCAAGCATTTCTGTCATCTGCCTAGAGTGTGGGCACTGTCAGCAAGACAGTTTAGAACAAGTGTGTGTGTGTGTGTGTGTGTGTGTGTAGATTATTAGCCTCAAGTATTTAACACTTGTTGTGTGTAGCGACCATCTTGTCCCAGTATCCACTGAGCAAGTTTTAACTGTCAACCCATAAAAACAGTATAGGTTAGTTGTGTGTGGTTCATGTACTTGCGTGTGTGCATTAGCATCATGCACTAGCATTACCTTACCCTCTATAGGTAGAGCGTTATCTCTTTCCTTTCTGACATTACCAATGACAACATTCACCCACAAGTTTTACACTTAAACCATTGGCTTGTTTTTGATTAAGTTTGGTTCGGTTTAGTTCGGTTTAGTTGGGTTTAACTCAGCTTGGATCAGTTTAGTTCGATATAGTCACCATGTTGGATTTTAGCTATCCTCTTTAACCAATCAATTAAAGATTGTCTACTCTTATTTCTTGAATCAATGAATCAGATTTAATATACACCATTTGTCATTTATTATCCCATACCTACAACCTATACTCTCTCTGTACTGCAGTTTGATCTGAAAACCAGTTCCAATGGTGAAAGACTTGTCAGTCACCATACATGTAGCCTACAATAATTCTTTCACTACCTAGCTATGCTTCATCACTCACGGTAAACATTTCACATATCCATATCCGATTATTAGTTTATAAAATCTCAGGTCGATGACCTTGATGTATTGGGTATTTTTGGGTAAATTCATTAGCCATGGGAAAGGGTTGACCATTCTAAGTCCTATGACACATCCCATGTTGATATCCGATTATTAGTTTATAAAATCTCAGGTCAATGACCTTGCTGTTTTGGATTTTTGGGGTAAATTCATTGGTCATGGGAAAGGGTTAACCATTCGTAGTCCTATGACACCTCACTTGACCCTCTCTAATGATAAGTTTATAAAATCTTAGGTCAATGACCTTGCTGTTTTGGGTATTTTGGGTAAATTAGTTGATCATGGAAAAGGGTTGGCCATCCAGAGTCTTTTGACACCTCACTTGTCCCTCTCTGATTATTAGTTGATAAAATCTTAAGTCAATGACCTTGCTTTTTAGTTTTTTTGGGTAAATTCATTGGTCATGGGGAAGGGTTGACCATTTTAAGTCCTATGACACCTCACTTGACCCTCGGTGATTATTAGTTAGCGAGATATTAACGAACTTGCAGTTAGGCCCTTTTGACAAAAAAAATGAATAATACAAAATGAATAATACATTCAAAAACAGGGCGTCACCCCAAATCCAACGACCCCTCATACAAGTCCCTAGCCTTGTTAGTTCATAAGATATTAAAAAGACGATGACCTATTAGTTTTTGGATCTTTGGTTAATTTGTTTAAAAAACGTATCTATAAATAATTATTCAAAAAGCCCGCCCTCTTACAAAAACCCCAATTGCGCATTCGTAAAACAAAAAACAAAAATGATAAATCATAGCGGCATTCAGTCTTATGCATGCACATTATGTGGAACGAGTTTAATTTCATATTGGCATACAAACTCCCACATGTTGCACATGGAAAGCGACTTTTACCTAAAAATTATTATTTCACCCCCTAGTAGGGGTAGATTTTATTTTGGAGTGGAAATAAGTTGTCCATAGGAAAGGGTATGTCTGCCCGAGTAATTTGACTACTCGTACGTGTCTCTAGACTTATTCCTACCACTGTCAAAACAGGTTGTGACTTGTTAGCTCTTATCGTGCACGTGCACAGGTGAACACCTGTGTGTTAGGTCATATTACACATGAACTTGCATTTTCTCACGAATAACCAAAACTGAATGTGACCCGTTTCACAAGAAGGACGGTAATAAGGTCATCTCACACGTGTTCACATGTATTTCGTCACTTTCATTTCATATCGTTATCACATTATAGTAGTGGGGGACTGGTGAATAACGTCAGTTCAACACACTGCTTTACAGGCAAAATGTAGTTGGGCCCTTTGACATAATTTAAATAAATTCATGAGCTAGTCCGTAGGAACCAGTCCAAACGGACCGGTCCAAAGGGATCAGTCCAAAGGGACTCATCAACAAGGACTCATCCACAAGGGCCTGTCAACAAGGACCTGTCAAAAAGGACTTGCCCACAAGGACTTGTCCACAAGGACCTGTCAACAATGTCCTGCCAACAATGACCTGTCAACAATCTAACTTTACCAAACCTTACTTAAGCTAATCCAAAGGCTAATGCACTTACACAAATTATATAAGGGCACATGCAACTATCCTTATGCTAGTCTTATAGGCTACTGTACTACATGATCACTACCCCAACCGGGGTATTTTTATTTTGTTGCTGACACATTTGTCAATTTTCCAATTTCCAATTTTCAGTTTTGTCAACTTTTAAGTTTTTAAATTTCATGATAAAGAAACATGGATTTTCCAATTTGTTGTTTACACATTTGTCAATTTTCCAATTCCCCATTTTCAGTTCATTTTTAAATGTCAGTTTTAAGTTTTTCAATTACATAATATGGAAACATGGATTTTGCATTTTGTTGTTTACACATTTGTCAATTTTCCAATTTCCAATTTTCAGTTTTTTTTAATGTCAGTTTTAAGTTTTCAATTTCATATTATGGTAACATGGATTTTGCATTTTGTTGTTTACACATTTATCAATTTCACAATTTCCCATTTATAGTTTTTAAAATGTCAGTTTAATGTTTTTCAATTTCATGATATAGAAACACGGATTTTTCCAATTTGTTGTTTACACATTTGTCAATTTACCAAATTCCCATTTACAGTTTTTAAAATTTCTGTTTAATGTTTTTTCTATTTTGTCAATATGGAAACATGGATTTTCCAATTTGTGTTTTACATGTTCATTTTGCATTAGGAGAGGAGAGAGGTGGGTAGTAATTAAAAATGTACAAGCAGTGTCCATACAATATTTTTTATTTTAAATACATTTTTATATATAGTCTATTCTTTTTTGTTATAAATTGTACAGTTGTTTTTATTTTGTTTTTCTATTTTATTTATTTTTGATTATGAATACCATTTTTTTATTTTTGTAGTGCTATGGTTTTATTTCCTAAATTGTTTTGTTTTATGTATTTGCTAGTTGCAGGCAGAAGATTTTGATATTCATAACTTAACTCTTTAAGAATGGTTGATGATTGAGTAATGACC
Source organism: Meconema thalassinum (assembly GCA_946902985.2). Classification (NCBI taxonomy): domain Eukaryota; kingdom Metazoa; phylum Arthropoda; class Insecta; order Orthoptera; family Tettigoniidae; genus Meconema; species Meconema thalassinum. The sequence goes on along the minus strand of OX336391.1, from coordinate 69,394,021 downwards.
ATAGGCATGTGTAACTATACCATCAGCATCAATCACTCTTTTATCATCACCAGGACACAAAGCAATTTTGTTTTGTTTTATAGATGAAATGTCATGTTGTTTAGAAGCGACAATGTTCATGGGTATTCTTTTAACATTGTTTTTCATGACACAATTCCTTATAATCTTGAAAGCTTATACAATTTTTGACAACACCTCTGTTAATAACTTTAATCTTTTTGATTTCTTTACCATTTATGTCTCAAGCGTACATTTTAGCTCAAAGTCCAACAAATGCTTTAATAATTTGTCCACAAGCCTCGTCATTAAATTTCCCCAACGTTTTCTTGTTTGATGTAGAGTAACATATGTGATTAGTAGGATAATCTGATGTGTCCAGGTGTTCTAGGAAATCCAACTTGTCTTGATATACATCTTGGGTGTTAACCAAATAAATGAACGAGTCGGTATCCATATACATGAGTTTAAGATTGTCCATGCCATAATAGGGTAGCAGGACATCATAGTGGTGGGAATACATGAGAGTTTTTGAAATATCCAGTATACACATTCCAATATATATAGGCTTATTGAATACAATGTTACGTTTAGCCATGTGGAAAGCAGCTAGGTTAGGACCATAAATTGTTCTGTCAATAAATGTCGGCTTTGCTATTAGCTTTTCTGCCTTTTTGCTGTCAGTCACAAGACGAATGTCTATTCTTTTACGGATATTTTCCATTGTTTTTCCGAAAATGGCATTGTTGAATAATTTGTACAGATTTTTCTCAAAATCATTTTTGGTTTGTTTTCGAAGGTTGTTATTAAAATCAACGTATGCCTTTAACCAAGGTCTTTGCTTAAACTTTAACATACGATGAATTTTTATCAATTTTATTCCATGATCTAAAGCCTGTTTTAATGCCATGTAGTGAACAACATATCACCTTCGATTTCCAAGATGAGGAATTAGTTTTTTCAGAGACGAATCCTTAGGTTGTGTACACTCTGGTAGGAAAGGTAAATCGTTGTGGAGATCATGAAGGTCAGATGGGTAATCAACATTGACGTCTAGAATGTATCCCACAGGATCGTCTTTCTTTAGTTTCTCTAGATCAACAGTATCTGGAGAAACCCACTGAAATCCACCATAAGGAAGGGAGCGGCGCATAGCCCACCCGTATTGGTTGTTGGCATCATCATAGGTAATAAACTGCGATGGTTTCTCAGAATCATAGGTTTCCATGTATTTATTGTTAGCTTCAGCATACCGATGAGGCACCTGGCATATGCCTCCACGTATTCCAGACTCGATTAGAAGAATCTGATCGTAATCTTGTAGCAATTCCAGTTCAATGCCTGTGTAAAGGAGCATTGCCTCGAATGATATAGCCTACTTTCCAAATATTTTTTTGAAAAATTTGAAAAATACACTAATTTTTTGACTAGGCATGGGATAGAATTAAGTGTAAGAGTTGAGAGTCATTGATAAACCTTAGAGTACTTTGGATTTTTTTTTTTTGGAATTTTGTGTGTTGTTGTTGTTGTTGCTGCTTACAAACATGGCTGTAAGCATTATGCAGCCATAAAAAGGACTGACATACTTTCCAAGACCAAATAAACCTCAACGAGCAAGAACAAATATGAGAGAGCTAATACAAAAGCCAACAAAAGCCAACAAAAAAGCCAACACAAGCCAACAAAAGCCAACAAAAATCTTACAAAAACCCATGTAGCATGCTGGTAGTTGATTGAGTTGTCATATTGACCGATAGGTAGCAGGCTGGTAGTTGAGGAGTATTGTTATCGACCGCTAGATAGCATGCTGGTCGTTCAGTGAGTGAGTGTTGAAATGGAGCGTTAGGTAGCATGCTGGTCGTTCAAGTAGTTCTCATAGTCACCGCTAGATAGCGGAAACATACTTTGCGTGTCGCATGCAGCTATTTAACAAAGTTTTACCTCATGAAAAACGTGCTCGTATAAGCTTATATTGCTCAGTTTACGACTGTAAGTCGATGTATAAGAGGAATGCGGATATAAGTTTTCATCACTTTCCAAAAGATGCAAATAGCAATAGCCGAAAGGTGACGATATCAAATAAATCCGCGCAACAGGAGCGGGTTGGACCACTTACCACTACGATTACTGACGACAGGACGGGTTGTTCACAGTTACGCCGTGCCAAGCCGCACCTAGACAGCCAAGCACAGTCTCGCCGAGCCAAGCCGTACCAAGACAGCCAAGCCTACACCAGCCGAGGACAGACAAGCTTCATCAGTCAGGTATCCATTTCCCCGCTCCCTAGTTCATTTCCAATAACCGTATCAACCGCCTTCACCTTGCTCTGCGATATCCGAGCCATTCCACTACGAGTCATATAGGCCTAATTTGACTTCGCAAGGTAAATATCTACTCTGAGAGAATCTCCTACCAGTCCGATATTAACACCAAACCCACCTGCTAACCATCCATATCAAGAAATTTCTGTCTCCCCCGAGTTTTAATACAAGTTAAACTCATCCCTTCGCCCTACCAAGCAGGAAATAATTTCTAGAGTCAATGGAACATGGTACAGTGAGCAAACTCGAATATAGTTTTTAAACGTAACAGCGCCTTGACTCGAACTGCTCAAAAACAAATACCAGCAGACTACCAATGCTTGTTAATATGCAATTGACACATAAAATCCAGTGGAACACACAAATTAGATCACGTGTCTCGCACAGTTATACATATATACAATTAAAAATAACACTGTCATTATTTTAGGGACCATATTTACTGATTATAACCGAAAATAAAATGTTCCATATCAAACGCGTGTTATTGAGTATTTTTACCCTCTGCGATCCTCTGAATTCTCTGTCCCATTTCAACCACCAGAAATTAAGCAGGCCATAGAAAGTTTAAAACCTGGGAAAGCGGCAGGTGCTGATGGTATATACCCAGAGTTCATTCTACATCTTGGACCAGCTGCTGTCAAATGGCTTACTAACTTCTTCACGAACATCCTAGAGACAGGTCACCTACCTTCACTCTTCAAGAAGACAAAAATAGTAGCTGTATTAAAAACATCTAAGGACCCAACAAAAGTTGAGAGTTACCGGCCAATAGCACTCCTCAGTGTCACAATGAAGCTTCTGGAAAGGCTGATACATAACAGGATCTCTGCGACAATCAATCAGCATATTCCAGTCGAGCAGGCTGGATTCAGACCCGGACGTGGATGTGATGAACAAGTTTTAGCACTAGTTACCCATATTGAAAATGGCTTTGAGAACAAAATGGTAAGCACGGGTGTTTTCTTAGATCTGACAGCTGCATATGACACCGTGTGGCAAGATAAGCTCCTTCTTAAATTTATCAGTATCATCCCCTGCCTGAAACTCACCACATTACTCAGTAACATGCTGAGTAATAGGTACTTTCAGATATTTTCAGAAGACTCCAGGAGTAAAGTACATAGGATAAATGGTGGACTCCCTCAGGGCTCTGTATTGGCCCCTCTACTATTCAACCTGTACGCATATGATCTCCCAGCAACGAAATCAAAAAAATTCATCTATGCAGATGACATCGCATTGGTCGCCCAACACCATCGCTTCGATGAGCCTGAGTCGATGCTTACATCAGACTTGAAGATCCTAGACAGCTACTTTCGTCAGAACAACCTTAGACCAAACCCTCAGAAAACTGTTGTGTCTACCTTCCATTTGCGGAATAGAAGTTCTGGGTACAAACCAACCATACCATTCAGAGGAGAGAATCTACAATACTGCAGTAACCCCAAATACCTGGGAGTCACCCTGGACAGGTCGCTGACTTACAAGAATCACCTCTGCAATGTGTCAGCCAAGATCAAGACCAGGAATAACATCCTTCAAAAGCTGGCGGGTACATCCTGGGGTGCTAATGCTCAAGTATTGAGATCCACTGCTCTTGCACTTTCTTATTCCGTCGCTGAATATTGTTGCTCAACTTGGCTTAACAGTGCTCACATTGGACTAGTAGACACCCAGCTGAACCAGGCAATGCGTATCATTACAGGGTGCATCCGACCTACTAACACACACTGGCTTCCCACCCTAAGCCACATACCACCTCCATCCCTAAGAAGATCACAGTCACTGCTTAACTTATGGAAGAAAATAGAAAACAATCCTCACCTCCCTATTCATTCTGATATAGCAGCTTCTCCAACCAAACGACTGAAATCCCGACACCCTTCTTGGCGTACTGCAATGATTCTACAGGACACCTCCTTTAATATATCGGACGCCTGGAAAGAACAATGGCATCTGCAATCCTCGTTACCAAATCATCACATCATTGAGAACCCCTGCAAGTGCCCTGATGGATTCTCCCTTCCCAGACGACAGTGGAGGACGCTAAACCGTATTAGGACCGGCCAAGGTAGATGTGGAGCCACTCTCTTCAAATGGAGATGGAAGGCATCACCTCAATGTGACTGCGGAGAAGAGGAACAGACAGTGGACCACATTTCATTCGAGTGTCCTTTACGCGCATACAGAGGCTCTATAGAAGACTTACACTGTGTCTCAAGCGAAGCCCTTCTTTGGCTCTCAACTTTAAACATGGAACTTTAGTTATGAACTTGTGATGGTAGTTGTACTGTATATATTGTATATAATATTGTATTCATCATACGCTAAATAAATAAAACCCTACTTATCCAAACCGACCACAGCGCCCCAAGTGTTAGTTTGAGTTGCCAATAGTTTTTCTCTAGATACAGTTGAAAATCATTTCACCCTTGAGGGCAAGTAAATTGCAATGAAATGACATTTCTTGGCCATATTCAATTTATTTAGAGAAGGAGGTATATCTGACATCAGTCATAGTGGCGTACTGGGTCGGAATATGGGTACGGTCATTTTGAGGTTATGGTACTGCGCCAGAATTTATTGAAGGTCATTACTCAAGAACTGATCGGGAGATGAACCAAGACCGCAGAAAATAAATGAGTGGATAAAAAATTTTATTTATTAAAAATTTGAGTAATATGGAAAAAACTGTATGGAAATGAATGAAATACTATAGATCTTATGCATTTATAAAAGGCAAGGAAGTAATAATGATTTAAAGATGGACATATATTCCATTATACGAAAGTAGGAGGTTCACTTTACGAGAAAGATCACGCCACTTGAAGCGAGAGTTACGTCATGAGAGAGGGGAAGAGGCGAAGGTCGAACTGCGGACGGAAGTCAGGAGAGGTGGTAGAAGTTACGTCATACCACGGGAGGAGAGGAAGTGAGACGAGAACTTGAGGAATGCGGAGAGCAGGACGAGAGAGTTCTTTTCCAATTGAGATTTGAACGAGAGAAGACCTCGAGTATAAACGAGTATATTTATAATAGTGCGACAGTTCACAAAGGTTGGAAGAAAAGAAGAGTGAAATTTCAGTAACTTGGGAGCAAGCTACAACTAAATATATAGCAGTGCTTATATAAAGTATTCCACATAGCTAGAAACATTTTCGACGAGAAGCTACTCAATATTTCTACGTGTAAAAGCTTATTTCAACGTTGTATTGAAAATGCTAGTTACAAGGCAGCAACGGGGAGGTCTCAAGTATATTGTCAAGAATATGAATTTTGACATGTGCTAAGTTAAGCATGGGGAAGTTGAAGACTACAAGGATGTCAGTTGAATTCCAGATTCACTAGCATGAAAGACGCTACAAATATCTACGCAAAGCGCAACATCACCGAGCAAAACTCACACTTTTCTATGAGAGTTTTAACACATCTTGAGAGACGAAAAGCTTGTATAAACGACAGTATTACACCGTGATGTCTACTCTGAAGAAAACCGATGTCTATTCTGAAGAAAACCGATGTCTATTCTGAAGAAACCATGATGTCTATTCTGAAGAGATGGAGAATCGAAGCCGGCCTACTTGGAGCGAAGGAGAGACGGGAGTTGGCAGAGCTGTTCTCAGCGAGGTCATTCACCGCGAGCCCAGCTGCTGCTGTCACAGAACCGGTCTTCATAGCTGTGGACATTGCTATGAACACGTCAAGTTTGGTTTGGAAGGAGCGATGCAAGTATTTTCAGCAGTTCAGAAGTCAACACAAGGTAGTGAGAAAATTGTCTTTTATAATGTAGAATTGTAGTATAGCTTTGTGATTATCCAATTGACCAACCGCATAATTTTCAACAACATTTTTGCAGTATTTTCAACAGCATTTTTCTTAACTGCATTATTTGAAACGTATAATTTTGTCAAAGTAATTACATTTGTGTAGATCTTGTTATTGTGATTTTCATATTTTTCTACGGAATTATTTGCCGTATTTCTTGGAAAATTTCAGTCACTTGGACGAAATTTTGGCATGATGATTATGCTATTAACACTAAGGTTATAGTAAAGTAAAATCGTGTAAATATTTTCACACTTGCGTTAGATTTAATTTAATTAAATCTGTTTTATCGCAGCGATGGAATATAAAGGAATATTGAAAGGAATTGTTCAGTGTAAATTAGAACCAATTGTATTAAATGAAATTCAGAGCGTTAAAAAAGGAATATAAAGGAATTATTGAAAGGAATTGCATTAAAGAGATTTAGAGCGTTAAAATTGAAATGGAATGTAGAGTAAACTATTTAAAAGGAATAGAACGTTGAACGAAGTAAAGAAGGAGTAAGATTGTAATTAAAGTAAAATGAAATGTATTGGAGCAAATTTAAGTACAGTTTACTTAAGAAGTAACGTCACGAAGTGTAAAGAATATTTCGAAAACTCATGATGTTGATTCGAGTGTCAGAAATTTATTATGAACGAAAGTATTACGAAAAGCTTAAACACATATGTCTAATGAGATTTAGAGCGTTAAAAAACATAAATGAGTTTGTTAAACAAATATTAATGGAATGAAGTCAAACTTATATCTTTTGTTAAGAATATGAATATTTACTGATATTTCTTGAAAAGTTGTAATAAAATGTAAAGCTGAATTTAAACACGTGAAGAGGAAAGTTAACGAAATTAAATCACAGGGTGATTAGAAAGGTGAAAGTACAGAGATTTATTACAGAAATGAAATTACGAGCACGAGGTGATGTTGTATCAATTATAGAGGAGAAATGTTAAGTAAAGGAAGTATATGTATTGAAGTAGAAGTTTATAGTTGAATTACCGTGCAGATTAAGGAGTTATGAACGTAAATGAGTTACGTAAGTTTACGAAGGGACGCAGGGGAGTCTCTTAAGTTTTTCGAGTATTGAATGTGATAATTGTGAAGTTATGAGAGTGTAGTAAAGGAAGATTCTGTACAGGGTGTTTACGAGAGAAAGTAATTGTTGTATAATTATGGAGGAGAAGTGTGGGAACGAAGGTTAATGCCGTGCACTTACAGTATTCACGTTTATCAGAAGATTGTTAACTCAGTAAAGAATTTCAGCACTTATTTCAGAATTTCATAATATATAGATAAAGGTAAAAAAGGAACAGTGCTTAACTTAAATGTTTGTCACTTATGTTCAATTGATTATGACGAGTATTTATTACTTTCAACACGATAGTTGCGGTGTATGTTTGTTTGAATTTGAATTTGATGTTTAAGAGAAATGAAGTGATGAACGACTTAAGGGAGGAAGAAAATTTGATCTTCGACGTTATGAAGTGTGAAATTTGAATTTCATAAAAAGATGTATATATGCACATAGTTCATGAATAATTTGAGTAGATATGGAACTACGGTTCATAGTTGAAGCGGACCTGTATAAAATGGGGAAATATTTAATGTCACGCCGTTTCACATTTTCTTACGATAGTAATGCCACGTGCAAATTTATCTTTGCAATTATTTTTGTTGAAGTGTCAGGGAGACACAGTATTAAGGGAGGAAGTCAGTTGTTATTTGTTTCATTAGCTTAATAAACGGCTAGTGCTTTTTAGCAACTTAGTCAAATTTTATCTAAACTGATTCCGTTTTCATTGTCGTCATCGTCGAAAATAGTACTACGAGGTATAGATACAGGCGCTCACTATAGATTAGACCTTATCACCCCTCGAGATTGGAGTTTCTCGGTTGTTCTAAATGTAAATAATAGTAGAAATTTGTACCTTGTCTAGTAGTACTATTTTCTTTACGAATAATATCTATCCTGTATGTTCCTGGAATTCCCAATTTTACTTAGTAGGCATGATAAGCTTGTGAGCTGGGTAACTTACATGTCTGCAATCCTTTTTCGGGCATTGGATATAAGTACTGATGGGTTTCTTCGGGCTCATATAGATAGTATATTATTTAAATGGCATACCCATCCGTGGGGCGTTCGTAAAGCATTCGAAATGCATTCGAAAGAGCACTTGAGAGAAGAAGTTTGGAAGTACTCGAGAGTGAGGCCATATTAGTTTTGAAAAGAAAAATGCCGATCCCAAATTTAATGATTGTTGAGATGAACACAACATCAGAAGATTAGTGGAGTACACTATAGTTGTGAGGCATAATTTGTAAACCAGCTAACGACATTTGTCATGTAATAGTAAATTTAAAAGTAAATTCATGTTGTTAAACATAGGTTAAGTGAGATGATAGAATGAAGCGATATCAGTGCGGTAAAATGGGACAACAAGTATACGAGACGAGTCGCGATTGAAATAGATGTAAGTAGGATTAAGATGTTCTATATATTCCATTACTGGTATAAAATGTATGCGTTGGTCAATCTGGATATTCACTGGTAATTTTTGTAGTCGATACTTCCCTTATTCTCAAGAAAAGAAGAAAGATGTCAACGAATGATATGACGTTCATTCGAACCATGCTTGAAAACATGAAGGAAGGTCAAAGTACATTGACCAAAGACCTTGATGCCCTCCACCAGTTAACACATAACAACATTAAACAATTAAAAACTGAGATTCAGAAATCAGCAGCTACTGTAAAATCAGAAGTCAAAGCAGAGTTAGCAGTTGCTCAAACCATCACTACAGCTAGTATAACATTAGCACAGGAAGAAGCTAGGTTAGCTTTAGAGAAGGCCAGAAAAGAAGATAGACTAGCTAGAGAGAAGGAAAGAGAAGAAGCCAAGTTAGCTTTGGAAGAGGCAAATAGGATAAGAGCAGAGATCAGATTAGCTCAGGAAAAAGCTCGTGAGGAGGACAGGTTAAGTCAGGAACAGGCTAGATTGGAAGATAGAAAGATCCAAGCAGAAATAAGAAAAGCACAGGAGGAAGCTAGGAAAACACAGGAGGAAGTTAGGAAAAATCAGGAAAAAGCTCAGATAATTTTTGAAAGGGCAGGTAAAGCACAGGAAGAATTAAAAGTTTCAGTTAATCAAGTCAAACAGGACATGGCAGGAAAAGTGAAAGAACTAGAACAGAAACTACAGGCTAGCATGAGCTCAATTAAGGAAGACAATAACACTCATCATGTACACATTTCAGGGGCCCAGAAGAAACTCAAGGAGCAACTTGACAATCTAAATGGCACTGTTGGTGAATTACAGGTCAAATTGGAAGGTCAAAGTAGATTGATTGAAGAGGGTATAAATGTAGATATAAATGCTTCCATTGTAAAGGCAGTTACGGACATGAAGGAGGAGGTCGTAACAGTCACAACTCAAATCATATCGGAGATACATCACAAATTAGCAAATGACATTAAAGCTATAGGATTATGTTCCAATATTAATGTTAGCAAAGTACGGGAAGATCTATCTAAGCGGATAGATACATTACAAATTGATAACGTAGCCACGCTGACAGAGATTGTTAATAAAACAGATTTAACTAACTCTAATGAATTTGACAAAATTAAATGTGCGGTCGATGGGATAAGCATAGAACTAGCGAAAATTCAATCAAAACAGGATGAGGATATCAGAGAAATTGAACAGCAATTAAGGTCACTTATGATAGGAGATGCTCCATTTTCATCAACGTTAAGAACCGAAGTCAGGGAGGACATCAGAAAGGACTTGGCGAGACTTTTTCAAGCAAGAGATGAAAAATTAAAAGAAGAAATAAGAAGATTAGAGGCTAGGACAGACAGGATAGAAGAGGATAAGGAAAGCGAGAGTAGTCAACAGCAAATTCCGAAGTCCAATTTTAACTTCAGTCAAGAGCCATTTCACACTGAAATCGGGGAATTCGGAGGAAATTTTGAACCTTACCAAAATAGATCAAATGCCAATATCGTCGTAATAAAGAATAACGATGAGAAACCGAACAAATTCAGCGGAGTAGGCAACATTACTGCAGTAGAATTTCTGAGAGACATGAGGTCGTATTTAGAAGACAATAGGATACCTCGTGAAAGACATATGAGAGTCGTGGAAAAATACTTAGATTCAGAAGCATTAGTATGGCACAGAGCTTTTAGATACACATATCAGACATTTGAAGAATTCGCTACAGCTCTGCAAAAACGATTTTGGAGCAAGGAACTTCAACAGGATATATGAGCGGAAATTTATTCTAAGAAGTATGCATATTCCAGTCCTACGAAGTACGCAAGTTTCTTCACGAAACAATTAGCACGCTTGCAGTATTTGCAACCCCCTTTGGCGGAAGAAGACTTGGTTCACGCTATTTCATGTCAGCTACCAACAGAAGTTAGGAGACACCTCATCTCGGCAAACGTGAAAACTCTAGAAGGAATGGCGGAAATTTTGAGAAGACTGGATCACACGTCTAATGTATCCACCAACTCAACTGGAAATCAAAACCAGAGAAATAGAAACCAGGAACCGAGAGAAATACACACCATTCACATCGATCAAATGCAGCAAACAGAGGAGAACAAAAATGGAGTAGGTCCAACGAGATCCAGGATATATGGGCAGAATCGATTTAGACCAGATTATCAGAGACCTAGAGAAGGAAGGCCATATGAAAATCAAAGAAGGAGGAATAACTATTACACCAGGAACAATGATTATCGTAGAGAGGGATATTATAATCGAAATAACCCTACGAATAATTATGGATATCGGGGATATCAGAACTGGAGAAACACGAGTAATTATTCAAGACAGCAACAACAGCAACAAGGTTGGAGGAATAATAACAATGTAAGAAGGTATTATGATGACAGGGAAAGAGAAAGTCAGGAGTACCTAAGGAATCTCAGAGAAAGAAATGCGAGAGACCAAGATCAGGGACAGCATAACCGGAATCAAGAACCTCAACCTGGAACAAGCAGAGACAGAAGGAATGAAGACCCAGGAGGGGCACAAAAAAACGTCAAATTCCAAAAAGTGAAAGGAGAAGAAAACAGCACCGTAACCAGACATGAGATCCAAATTAATGAATTGTATGAAGCCACGAATGAAGATCTTCTATATGAGAGAGAAGAGACGAAAACAGATAGAGTATCAAGGTTACCGATTATAGAGATCATATCAGAAGGAGAATGCCTGAGAACACTACTAGATACGGGAGCAACAGCATCAATTTTATCAGAGAACTGTTTTCACAGATTGAAGGATGGAAATTCACTTATAGCAATGCCAGTTTCAACCATTAAAGTCAGAGGCGTATTTAACGACAAGACCATGAAATGTAAAGTCCAAGCACTAATGGAATTCTCTATAAATAAACACAGATATGAGCAGATATTCATAGTCTTGAGCCAGATTAATTTTGATGCTATTTTAGGCATTGATTTTATAACCAAGACTGGAGCTGTAATCGATTTACGAAATGGAGTCATACGATTTAATGAAGGCCTACATCAATCAGAGGATAAGACGAAGGATGAGAATGAGTGTAGTTTGATGGACGAAACTACAGAAGAAAATCTTGTGAAGATTGTTATGGAAATCGAAGCAGAAGGAATACCTCACTATGGCAGAAAGATTGAGAATTTTGAAGATCAGAGGGAGAGGTTGGAAGAATTAGTCAGGACTTATGCAGACATTTTTGATAACAAGCCAGGTATTATAAGAGGATATAAATATCAGATTAAGCTAACTGACAACACACCTTATCAGAAGAAATTGTATCCAATTCCGGAGAAGTATCAAGCTGAAGTGACAGAGCTCATAAAAGGCATGGAAAAGGAAGGAATTATAAGAAAGCAAACCACTCCTTATTTAAATCCACTCACTGTTGTGAAGAAAGCAGATGGTAGTCTTAGACTATGTTTAGATGCCAGGGGCATAAATACTCTTCTGCTGAAAGAATTCGACAGGCCACCGAAAATTAGAGAACTACTGAGGAGATTCAAGAATAAAACCTGTTTCTCAGTGATTGATTTAACTGCGGCATTTCATCAAATAGAGCTTACAGAAGACAGCAAATGTTATATAGGGTTCATGTTCAATCAAACCTGTTATGTATACCAAAGAGTACCATATGGATTGGTAAATTCAAGTCCAGCACTTATCAGAGCCTTGGATGACAAGTTGAGTGAAGAAGTGAAACAATTTGCTATTTGCTACGTGGACGATATCATCATATCTTCAGAGACACCAGAGCAACATTTCATGCATTTGACGAAGCTATTTGATAACCTTAGAAGTGCAAACATCAAGGTGAAGTTCGATAAATGTCATTTCTTTCAAGAAAAGATCAACTTTCTTGGGCATACTATAGACAGATTTGGTTACCATCCGAAAGAAGACAAGATTGAAGCAATTTTGAAATTTCCAACACCCAATAAAATCAAAGACATCAGAGCTTTTGCGGGTCTATGTCAGTTTTTCAGTAGTCATTGTCCACGATATTCAGAAATCATGGCACCTCTACATGAGCTTCTAAAGAAGAACAATAAATGGAAATGGGATGCAGCGACTGAGAATGCCTTTATTCAAGCGAAGGAAATGCTCAGAGATAACATCAAGTTGGAGTACCCAGATTTTGAAAGAACATTCATCATAGAAACAGATGCTTCACGAGTCGGTATTAGTGCAGTCTTATATCAGAAGGATCAAGATGGAAATCCTCACTATATTTCATTCAGCAGTAGGAAGTTACGCACCCACGAGCTGAATTACTTCACGACGGAGCTTGAAGCTTTAGCCGTCATAAATGCTCTACAAAGTTGGAAGAAATTATTGCTGGGACACAAGATCATAATCAGAACGGATAATAAAGCACTAGAATTCATGTTGAAGTCAGATTTGTCAAGCGATAGGATGACAAGATGGACCATGTTTTTGCAACAATTTGATGCCACGATAGTTCATGTACCTGGAAAAGACAACCTTCTAGCAGATATTCTTTCCAGACATCCGATTCCTCAGAGAGATGTGAGAGTTAATGTTATCCAGACAGATGCTGAAGATCAAGAAACGCTGGACAAGTTGAAAAGAATTCCTCTTTTTCAAAAGAAGCATGCACCATTCAGGAACATTTATCGATTTTTATCAGGGAGAATGACGAGGAGGCACGCCTCATACTTCGAAACGAGAAGGAAAGCTAGACACTATATTCTCGTGGGAGAAATTGTATGTAAATACATTGATGCCAGACATACGAAAGTACGAATTCCTATTCCACCAGAACTTATCGTGCCACTAATTTGGTTAGTACACAAAAGTATAGGCCATGGAGGAACTGATAAAACATACTATACCATGTTAGAAAAATTCTACTGGATTAATATGAGAGAATCCATAACCATAGTAATCAGATCTTGTGAACTTTGTCAGAAGAATAAATATAATTCTGAACTATTGAAGGAGAAACCTAAAGCGATTATTCCGACGAAACCATTGGAATTGTTTAGTCAGGATATTTTTGGACCTGCACCTAAAGGAGACAGAGGAAACCAGTATGTGTTAGTTACAATGGATGTATTTTCCAAAATTGTAATGCTCAATCCCATGCAGAAAGCAACAACGAGGAATGTTTTATATCACCTGGAGAGGAACATTATTCCGAAGTTAGGAAAACCAGAGAGGCTATTAACAGACCATGGAACACAATTCACTACTGCAGAATTTCAGGGAGCGATGGATAGGTTGGATATTGTTCACCTATTTTCATCAGTTAGAAGTCCAGAGACGAATCCTATTGAAAGAACGATGCTGGAATTTTCAAAGTACATTCGCTTGTATAGTGCAGACAATCATGCGAATTGGGTAAAGATTGTACCTCTAGTGGAATTTTGTATCAATAATACGAGACATGAAAGCACCAACGACATTCCAATCATGTTACATTTTAAAGAGAAACCAGTACGACCATGGGATGGAATCTTCAATATTCCGGACGATAACGAACCACCGATGGACCAGAGAATCGAAGAAGCAAGGATCCAGTTAAACAAAGCAGCTGAGAAGAGATTGAAACGTTTAGAAGGGAAGAGATTCAGTGGACCGTTACGAGAAGGAGACCTTGTATTAGTCAGAATTCCTGTGAAAGCTGACGTACTGAAGAAAGTGTATATCAAATTCAGTAACCTGTTCAGAGGACCATTCAAAGTAGATACAGTCTATGGAAATAATTGCTATAAAATTGTGAGAGTGGAAGATAATAGATCCATTGGAAAATTCAACCATTCCAAGTTGAAAAGATTTTACCCACAGATACAATAAAGATCAATAAATTCAGTCTCAAGAGCAGAGAAATTACTGGTATTAAAGAAAGTACAGGCTATACTTTACTTTAAATTAGCAACGGGGTACTGCGCCAGAATTTATTGAAGGTCATTACTCAAGAACTGATCGGGAGATGAACCAAGACCCCAGAAAATAAATGAGTGGATAAAAAATTTTATTTATTAAAAATTTGAGTAATATGGAAAAAACTGTATGGAAATGAATGAAATACTATAGATCTTATGCATTTATAAAAGGCAAGGAAGTAATAATGATTTAAAGATGGACATATATTCCATTATACGAAAGTAGGAGGTTCACTTTACGAGAAAGATCACGCCACTTGAAGCGAGAGTTACGTCATGAGAGAGGGGAAGAGGCGAAGGTCGAACTGCGGACGGAAGTCAGGAGAGGTGGTAGAAGTTACGTCACACCACGGGAGGAGAGGAAGTGAGACGAGAACTTGAGGAATGCGGAGAGCAGGACGAGAGAGTTCTTTTCCAATTGAGATTTGAACGAGAGAAGACCTCGAGCATAAACGAGTATATTTATAATAGTGCGACAGTTCACAAAGGTTGGAAGAAAAGAAGAGTGAAATTTCAGTAACTTGGGAGCAAGCTACAACTAAAAATATAGCAGTGCTTATATAAAGTATTCCACATAGCTAGAAACATTTTCGACGAGAAGCTACTCAATATTTCTACGTGTAAAAGCTTATTTCAACGTTGTATTGAAAATGCTAGTTACAAGGCAGCAACGGGGAGGTCTCAAGTATATTGTCAAGAATATGAATTTTGACATGTGCTAAGTTAAGCATGGGGAAGTTGAAGACTACAAGGATGTCAGTTGAATTCCAGATTCACTAGCATGAAAGACGCTACAAATATCTACGCAAAGCGCAACATCACCGAGCAAAACTCACACTTTTCTACGAGAGTTTTAACACATCTTGAGAGACGAAAAGCTTGTATAAACGACAGTATTACACCGTGATGTCTATTCTGAAGAAAACCGATGTCTATTCTGAAGAAAATCGATGTCTATTCTGAAGAAACCATGATGTCTATTCTGAAGAGATGGAGAATCGAAGCCGGCCTACTTGGAGCGAAGGAGAGACGGGAGTTGGCAGAGCTGTTCTCAGCGAGGTCATTCACCGCGAGCCCAGCTGCTGCTGTCACAGAACCGGTCTTCATAGCTGTAGACATTGCTATGAACATGTCAAGTTTGGTTTGGAAGGAGCGATGCAAGTATTTTCAGCAGTTCAGAAGTCAACACAAGGTAGTGAGAAAATTGTCTTTTATAATGTAGAATTGTAGTATAGCTTTGTGATTATCCAATTGACCAACCGCATAATTTTCAACCGCATAATTTTCAACAACATTTTTGCAGTATTTTCAACAGCATTTTTCTTAACTGCAATATTTGAAACGTATAATTTTGTCAAAGTAATTGCATTTGTGTAGATCTTGTTATTGTGATTTTCATATTTATCTACGGAATTATTTGCCGTATTTCTTGGAAAATTTCAGTCACTTGGACGAAATTTTGGCATGATGATTATGCTATTAACACTAAGGTTATAGTAAAGTAAAATCGTGTAAATATTTTCACACTTGCGTTAGATTTAATTTAATTAAATCTGTTTTATCGCAGCGATGGAATATAAAGGAATATTGAAAGGAATTGTTCAGTGTAAATTAGAACCAATTGTATTAAATGAAATTCAGAGCGTTAAAAAAGGAATATAAAGGAATTATTGAAAGGAATTGAATTAAAGAGATTTAGAGCGTTAATATTGAAATGGAATGTAGAGTAAACTATTTAAAAGGAATAGAACGTTGAACGAAGTAAAGAAGGAGTACGATTGTAATTAAAGTAAAATGAAATGTATTGGAGCAAATTTAAGTACAGTATACTTAAGAAGTAACGTCACGAAGTGTAAAGAATATTTCGACAACTCATGATGTTGATTCGAGTGTCAGAAATTTATTATGAACGAAAGTATTATGAAAAGCTTAAACACATATGTCTAATGAGATTTAGAGCGTTAAAAAACATAAATGAGTTTGTTAAACAAATATTAATGGAATGAAGTCAAACTTATATCTTTTGTTAAGAATATGAATATTTACTGATATTTCTTGAAAAGTTGTAATAAAATGTAAAGCTGAATTTAAACACGTGAAGAGGAAAGTTAACGAAATTAAATCACAGGGTGATTAGAAAGGTGAAAGTACAGAGATTTATTACAGAAATGAAATTACGAGCACGAGGCGATGTTGTATCAATTATAGAGGAGAAATGTTAAGTAAAGGAAGTATATGTATTGAAGTAGAAGTTTATAGTTGAATTACCGTGCAGATTAAGGAGTTATGAACGTAAAGGAGTTACGTAAGTTTACGAAGGGACGCAGGGGAGTCTCTTAAGTTTTTCGAGTATTGAATGTGATAATTGTGAAGTTATGAGAGTGTACTAAAGGAAGATTCTGTACAGGGTGTTTACGAGAGAAAGTAATTGTTGTATAATTATGGAGGAGAAGTGTGGGAACGAAGGTTAATGCCGTGCACTTACAGTATTCACGTTTATCAGAAGATTGTTAACTCAGTAAAGAATTTCAGCACTTATTTCAGAATTTCATAATATATAGATAAAGGTAAAAAAGGAACAGTGCTTAACTTAAATGTTTGTCACTTATGTTCAATTGATTATGACGAGTATTTATTACTTTCAGCACGATAGTTGCGGTGTATGTTTGTTTGAATTTGAATTTGATGTTTAAGAGAAATGAAGTGATGAACGACTTAAGGGAGGAAGAAAATTTGATCTTCGACGTTATGAAGTGTGAAATTTGAATTTCATAAAAAGATGTATATATGCACATAGTTCATGAATAATTTGAGTAGATATGGAACTACGGTTCATAGTTGAAGCGGACCTGTATAAAATAGGGAAATATTTAATGTCACGCCGTTTCACATTTTCTTACGATAGTAATGCCACGTGCAAATTTATCTTTGCAATTATTTTTGTTGAAGTGTCAGGGAGACACAGTATTAAGGGAGGAAGTCAGTTGTTATTTGTTTTATTAGCTTAATAAACGGCTAGTGCTTTTTAGCAACTTAGTCAAATTTTATCTAAACTGATTCCGTTTTCATTGTCGTCATCGTCGAAAATAGTACTACGAGGTATAGACACAGGCGCTCACTATAGATTAGACCTTATCACCCCTCGAGATTGGAGTTTCTCGGTTGTTCTAAATGTAAATAATAGTAGAAATTTGTACCTTGTCTAGTAGTACTATTTTCTTTACGAATAATATCTATCCTGTATGTTCCTGGAATTCCCAATTTTACTTAGTAGGCATGATAAGCTTGTGAGCTGGGTAACTTACATGTCTGCAATCCTTTTTCGGGCATTGGATATAAGTACTGATGGGTTTCTTCGGGCGCAGTACCATAATATTGCAAACTTGAATGAAACTTCATAATGTAATTATTTTTGATGTTTTTATTCTCAATTGCATTTTGTGACTATTTTGAATCTAAATTACATTTTGTAAGTATTTTCTATCTAAATTGCATTTTGTAAATATTGTCAATTCAAATAACAGTACAGTACGTATGTAGTTAGTTTTAGTTGTAAGTAGGTAGTTAGTTTGTCTATTAGATATACAGTATGTCATTGTTCTATTAGACTGTGGTGTGTGAGTGTGTCTGGTAGCAGTTGCATTGTTTATTAGTTCTAGTTCATTGTTTCAGTAGACTGTGATGTGTGAGGGTGCATGTGAGTGTGCCTGGTGACAGACTGTTTTAGTGGTAGTATTTGTTGTTGGTGGAACTTTTATATTTTTTTCGTTATTAGAATTTTGGTATTTAATTGTTAGTACGGTAGAAGGTTAGTATTTTTGTTTAGTAGAATTGCTCTTTACTTATTCTGAAAGGGAGTAGCAGCCTTTCAGAATAAATCAATTCTTTACTAGTCTTATAGACGGTTAAGATATTGATAATATAAGCCAAATAATGGCTACACTGCGTCCTGCTGCACGGCTGAAAGCAACGGGAAACAACAGCCGTATGTTATTCCCGAGGATATGCACCTCTCTATGCATAATTACATGTGATGATGGCCTCCTCCCTTGTAAAATTTCAATCCGGAGGTAAACTAGTCCCCCGTTCGGATCTCCGGGTGGGGACTACTCGAGAGGGGGTTAACATCACAGAAGTGACAAAGAGGAATTCTGACATTCTACGGATCGGAGCGTGGAATGTTAGAAGTCTGCTAGGAAATGGAAGGTTAGAAAACTTAGAAAGGGAAATGGATAGGTTGAGGTTGGATTTGGTTGGGATTAGTGAAATGCGCTGGCAGGAAGAACAGGACTTTAGGTCAGGAGGCTATAGGGTCATTAGCACTAAATCAAACAATGGCCAAGCAGGGGTTGGCCTCATATTGAGAAGGAAACTTGGACAGCGGGTGGAATATTATGAACAATATAGTGAACGGATTATTGTAGCAAAAATCAATACTAAACCTACCTGCACCACAGTGGTACAAGTCTATATGCCTACAAGTCAAGCTGATGATGAGGATGTTGAAAAGGTCTACGAAGAAATAGACGAAATTCTGAGGTATATCAAGGGTGATGAAAATGTTATAGTAATGGGAGATTGGAATGCTGTGGTAGGAAAAGGGAGAGAAGGGAAGATAGTAGGAGATTTCGGATTAGGTGAAAGGAATGATCGAGGAAGCAGGCTGGTAGAATTCTGCACCGAGCATGAGTTGGTCATAGCTAACACCTTATTCAATAACCACAATAGAAGAATATACACATGGATGAGACCAGGAGATACAAAGCGTTACCAAATCGACTTCATTATGGTCAAGCAGAGGTTTCGAAACCAGATTTTGGATTGTAAAGCATATCCTGGTGCTGACATAAACTCTGACCACAATCTGGTTGTAATGAAATGCAGATTAAAGTTGAAGAAACTGAAGAAAAGTCAAAAGCCAAAAAGGTGGGCAATAGACAGACTGAAAGAGAAGGATGAAAACGAAAGATTCAAGAAGAGTATAAAGGAAGGACTAATGAAAAACCCTAAACAAACTTCAATTACAGGCGAATGGGCACTTTTGAAGAATGAAATAACAAAATCCGCAGAAGAAAACATTGGTAGGAAAGAAAGAATAGGTAGAAAACCGTGGATCACTCAAGATATACTAGAATTGATGGATGAAAGGCGGAAACACAAGAATGTAAGAGATGAGAAGGGGAAAGCAGAATACAGACGTCTGAGAAATGAGGTTAACAAGAAGTGCAAGGAAGCGAATGAAGAATGGTTGAAAGAGAATTGTGCAGGTATAGAAAATTGTCTGAAATTAGGAACAGTAGACACAGCTTTTCGAAGGATTAAGAATACTTTTGGGGAAAAGAAGACTAAGTGCTGTAATATTAAGGACACAAATGGAAAGCCTCTAACAGATAGGGAAGAAAAGGTTGAGAGATGGAAAGCTTACATAGAGAGTTTGTATAAGGGAAAGGAGATTGAGAATCATGTAATGGAAAGGGAGGAGGAAATTGATGAGGATGCGAAAGGAGATTTAATATTGAGATCAGAATTTGATAGAGATTTGGAAGACTTAAGCAGGAACAAAGCACCAGGCATAGATGATATACCGATTGAGTTGCTACGCTGCATAGGAGACGAAGGTCTGATCAGGTTATTTCACTTGGTGTGTAGGATTTATGAGACAGGTGAGGTACCCCCTGATTTCAAGAAGAATGTAATCATCCCTATACCAAAGAAAGTGGGAGCTGACAGATGTGAAGATTACCGTACAATCAGCTTGATTACTCATGCTTCAAAGATCCTGTCTAGGATAATTTACAAGAGGATTGAAAGCTAGATAGAAACGGAGTTGGGTGAAGACCAGTTTGGTTTCAGGAGCAATGTAGGAACAAGGGAAGCTGTACTAAGTCTTAGGCTGATTTTGGAAGGTAGAATAAAGAAAGATAAGAGAACATTCATGGCTTTTGTAGACTTAGAAAAGGCTTTTGATAACGTTGATTGGACTAAATTGTTTGATATTTTGAAATCGATTGGAATAAAGTACAGGGATAGGAGGGTGATATACAATCTATACAGAAACCAGACAGCAGTCATTCGAGTTGAAGGACATGAGAGAGAAGCTGGTATTCAGAAAGGTGTAAGGCAAGGCTGCAACTTATCACCCATACTTTTCAATCTTTACATTGAACAAGCAATGAAGGAAATTAGAGAAAAATTTAAAGTGGGGGTGAAGATTCAAGGAGAAATAATTTCAACTCTGAGATTTGCTGATGACATAGTCATCTTGGCCGACAAGCCTGAGGATTTGAAAGAGTTTTTGAATGGTATGGACTCCGTCTTACAGAAAGAATTCATGATGAAAATTAATAAATGTAAAACAAAAATACTGGAATGCAGCCGAAATAAATCATAAACCTCTATGGAGTTCAAATTGACAGGTGAAAAGCTGAAGGAAGTAGAAGACTTCTGTTACTTAGGAAGTAGAATAACCAGTGATGGACGAAGCAAAGAGGATATAAAAAGTAGGTTGGCTCAGGCAAAGAAAGCTTTTCTACAAAAAAAGGAATCTGCTGACATCGAATATAGATTTAGGTATTAGGAAGTCATTTTTGAAAGCCTTTGTCTGGAGCGTGGCGCTCTATGGAAGTGAAACTTGGACTATTGGTGCAGCAGAAAAGAGGAGAATAGAAGCATTTGAAATGTGGTGTTACAGGAGAATGATGAAGATCAGATGGGTAGATAGGGTTACAAACATAGAGATATTAAGACGAGTGGGAGAGGAGAGATGTTTCTGGCGACTGCTAATGAAGAGAAGAGATAGGTTGGTAGGACACATACTAAGACACCCAGGAATAGCAAGCTTAGTTATGGAAGGAAGGGTCGAGGACAAGAGCTGTAGGGGTAGACCTAGGTTAGAATATGTTAAACAGATTGCCTCAGATGTAGGGTGTGGTAGTTATGTAGAGATGAAACGATTAGCTCAGGACAGGGAGGCATGGAGAGCTGCATCAAACCAGTCAAAAGACTGAAGACTCAAACAACAACAACATAAGCTTTGTATAAAATTGAATATACAATTAACTATTAAGTGTTCAGAACTAACATGTATAGCCTTGTGTAGGGAATATTGGGGTCCTTAGCACAATAAGGAGTGCCTAAGACACAAGAGTGTACAGCCTTTTGATATGCAGTAAGTACCTGATAACCTTGAGTATGGTATAAGAATATTTTCAGTTGACTACTACCTTTTACAGTGTTTACATTGTGAAAGACCGTTGAAACAACCAGTGTTTAGCCTTGTCATAATCAGTAAGCAGCTGTTACCCTTAACTAGGGGTATATTAGAGGACCCTTAGAAAGAATATCATCAGTTAACTACTACCACTCACAGTGACCACATCGTGAAAGACTGTCCAAAACAACTATTGTACAGCCTTGTACTACACAGTAAGTAGCTGTTGGTCTCTCTATGGTATATTAGAGTACCCTTAGCAAGTATATAATCAGTTGACTACTTCTTGTTACAGTGTTCACATCGTGAAAGACCGTCTCACTGTCCAGTCTACAGCCTTGTCATACGCTGTAAAGAGCTGATGGTGTAGACTAGGGGTAAATTAGAGGACCCTTAACAAGAATATCACCAGTTGACTACTACCTCTCACGGTGTTTACATCGTGAAAGACCGTCTCACCGACCAACCTCTAGCCCTGTGATACGCAGTAAGCAGCTGTTTGTAGAAATCAACATTCATAATGGAAGAACCCATTCCTAGCTATATGTGCAAAGAGTGTGGAAAAACTTTTCTTCGGGACTATCATAGGAAGCGTCATGAAGTTTCGTGTGGGGAATTTCATGAGTGTTAAATGTGTGGAAATAATTCAACAATGCCTACAATGGACGTCGGCATGAAGAATGTTGTAATGTTGTGTCGGCAGCTAAAAGACATAAGGCGGAGCCTACAAAACATTATCTACTGTCATTGGTCCCAGACAAAAATGGACTTATTGAATATGAGACATCTTTTGAAGTTCGACTTAAATCCTATTTCATACGTTGTGATTCGTGTAAGGATTTAAATTCATACCTCAAAGAGTCCAAACAGCAAATAATACAAGCTATGCAGAAAGAACTAGCAATGCACAATTCAATAAAAGTTAATCTTGTGGCTGAATGTAGATTCATTCATACGTCCGCCAACGAAATCACAGATCGGGCTTTTAAAACACGAAATCAAGCCCTATTTTTGGAAACTGACTTAAGTAGTTTCTTGGAAACATAATTTACAAAGTTAACTACGGAAATGGAAGAATCTGAGCTAAAAGGCAGTATTTGGGCTTTGTTAGCAGTGGAAGGAGTGCGATTGAAAATAAATAAGTACAATCCCTTGCGTGGTAGCAAATATATTCCATTACCAGTAGCTATACAAGCAAGAAAAGCCTACATTAATCCTGAAAATTTTAAAGATGAAAAGTGTTTTATGTATGCCACTTTAGCAAAACTGGTTAAAACGGATGCTAAACGCGTTAGTAAATACAAGGACCTGGAAAACAAGTATGATTTTTCAGTAATATCATTTCCTACATCGCTCGCTGACATTCCCAAATTTGAAAAAGCCAACAACATACCATAAATGTATTTGGACTGGAACAAGACAACAAACTGTTCCCTCTAAAGGTTGTGAATCAAGAGCTACAAGACCATCGCGACCTCCTTCTGCTAAGTTCATCATCCGGCCAGAACCACTACGTCTTTATCAAAGATTTTGATAAACTAGTAAGACATGAGATTACTCACAATGAACATAAGATATATACGTGTAAACGATGTTTTACTCACTTTGATAATCAATATGATCAACAAGGAAGGGTAAATTGAAAGAACATAGAGCTTTGTGTGTCCAGCATGACATTCCTAGGGTTGAAATACCTATCAAAACCCCATTGTCAAATTCTTAAATGTTGAAAAAATGCTGAGAATACCTTACGTTATCCATGCAGATTTTGAAAGTAAATTGTTACCCTATCAAACATGTCTACCTAACCCTGAGGCAAGTTCTACAGTGCCATACCAGAGTCATGTTCCTATGAGCTTTGGTATATACGATAAACCCTGATCGGCTGTGGAACACATAAAGACAAACCTTCCAAACCAACCTGTTATTTATCGTGGACCTGATCCTGCAGAAAAGTTTATGGACTGTTTGATCTCAATAGCTAATGAAATCGATCGCCTTTACAGCTTAAATGTTCCAAAGGCCTTAACTCAGGATCAAGAAGCAGAGTTCCAATGTTCTCAAACCTGTTATTTGTGTCAAAAAACATTTACCAAAGAGGACTGGAAAGTTCGAGACCACTGCCATTTTACAGGGGAACACCGTGGAAGTGCTCACAATAACTGTAATTTGAGGTGTAAAACACGTAACTCGTTCCTGTATTTCTACATAATATGAGTGGCTACGACGCAAATTTCATTGTAAAGCAATTGGGATGTACTACTGAGAGAGTGCATGTTATCGCTAACTCCAAAGAAAAGTACATTTCCTTCACCAAATATGTAGGAAATGTTAAGCTTCGATTTGTGGACACGTTTCGGTTAATGCCAAGTAGTTTGGAAAACTTAGTTTCCAACTTAACATCATAACCTGAAACAGACAAGTACTTTGGAAAAGAAAATGCAACGCTCATGACTCGTTGTTGTTGTTTGAGTCTTCAGTCTTTTGACTGGTTTGATGCAGATCTCCATGCCTCCCTGTCCTGAGCCAATCGTTTCATCTCTACATAGCTACCACATCCTACATCAGAGGCTATCTGTTTAACATATTCTAACCTTGGTCTACCCCTACAGTTCTTGTCCTCGACCCTTCCTTCCATAACTAAGCTTGCTATTCCTGGGTGTCTTAGTATGTGTCCTACCAACCTATCTCTTCTCTTCATTAGCAGTCGCCAGAAACATCTCTCCTCTCCCACTCGCCTTAATACCTCTTCGTTTGTAACCCTATCTACCCATCTGATCTTCATCATTCTCCTGTAACACCACATTTCAAATGCTTCAATTCTCCTCTTTTCTGCTGCACCAATAGTCCAAGTTTCACTTCCATAGAGCGCCACGCTCCAGACAAAGGCTTTCAAAAGTGACTTCCTAATACCTAAATCTATATTCGATGTCAACAGATTCCTTTTTTGTAGAAAGGCTTTCCTTGCCTGAGCCAACCTACTTTTTATATCCTCTTTGCTTCGTCCATCACTGGTTATTCTGCTTCCTAAGTAACAGAAGTTTCCTACTTCCTTCAGCTTTTCACCTGCCAATTTGATCTCCATAGAGGTTTCTGATTTATTTCGGCTGCATTCCAGTATTTTTGTTTTACATTTATTAATTTTCATCATGAATTCCTTCCGTAAGACGGAGTCCATACCATTCAAAAACTCATTCAAATCCTCAGGCTTGTCGGCCAAGATGACGATGTCATCAGCAAATCTCAGAGTTGAAATTATTTCTCCTTGAATCTTCACTCCCACTTTAAATTTTTCTCCAATTTCCTTCATTGCTTGTTCAATGTAAAGATTGAAAAGTATGGGTGATAAGTTGCAGCCTTGCCTTACACCTTTCTGAATACCAGCTTCTCTCTCATGTCCTTCAGCTCGAATGACTGCTGTCTGGTTTCTGTATAGATTGTATATCACCCTCCTATCCCTGTACTTTAGTCCAATAGATTTCAAAATGTCAAACAATTTAGTCCAATCAACGTTATCAAAAGCCTTTTCTAAGTCTACAAAAGCCATGAACGTTCTCTTATCTTTCCTTATTCTACCTTCCAAAATCAGCCTAAGACTTAGTACAGCTTCCCTTGTTCCTACATTTCTCCTGAAACCAAACTGGTCTTCACCAAACTCCGTTTCTATCTGGCTTTCAATCCTCTTGTAAATTATTCTAGACAGGATCTTTGAAGCATGAGTAATCAAGCTGATTGTACGGTAATCTTCACATCTGTCAGCTCCCACTTTCTTTGGTATAGGGATGATAACATTCTTCTTGAAATCAGGGGGTACCTCACCTGTCTCATAAATCCTACACACGAAGTGAAATAACCTGATCAGACCTTCATCTCCTATGCAGCGTAGCAACTCAATCGGTATATCATCTATGCCTGGTGCTTTGTTCCTGCCTAAGTCCTCTAATGCTCTGTCAAATTCTGATCTCAATATTAAATCTCCTTTTGCATCCTCATCAATTTCCTCCTCCCTTTCCAGTACATGATTCTCAATCTCCTTTCCCTTATACAAGCACTCTATGTAAGCTTTCCATCTCTCGATCTTTTCTTCCCTATCTGTTAGAGGCTTTCCATTTGTGTCCTTAATATTACAGCACTTAGTCTTCTTTTCCCCAAAAGTATTCTTAATCCTTCGATAAGCTGTGTCTACTTTTCCTAATTTCAGACAATTTTCTATACCTGCACATTTCTCTTTCAACCATTCTTCTTTCGCTTCCCTGCACTTCTTGTTAACCTCATTTCTCAAACGTCTGTATTCTGCTTTCCCCTTTTCATCTCTTAGATTCTTGTGTTTCCGCCTTTCATCCATCAATTCTAGTATATCCTGAGTGATCCACGGTTTTCTACCTATTCTTTCTTTCCTACCAATGTTTTCTTCTGCGGATTTTGTTATTTCATTCTTCAAAAGTGCCCATTCGTCTGCAATTGAAGTTTGTTTAGGGGTTTTGATTAGTCCTTCCTTTATACTTTTCTTGAATCTTTCGTTTACATCCTTCACTTTCAGTCTGTCTATTGCCCACCTTTTTGGCTTTTGACTTTTCTTCAGTTTCTTCAACTTTAATCTGCATTTCATTACAACCAGATTGTGGTCAGAGTTTATGTCAGCACCAGGATATGTTTTACAATCCAAAATCTGGTTTCGAAACCTCTGCTTGACCATAATGAAGTCGATTTGGTAACGCCCTGTATCTCCTGGTCTCATCCATGTGTATATTCTTCTATTGTGGTTATCGAATAAGGTGTTAGCTATGACCAACTCATGTTCGGTGCAGAATTCCATCAGCCTGTTTCCTCGATCATTCCTTTCACCTAATCCAAAATCTCCTACTATCTTCCCTTCTCTCCCTTTTCCTACCACAGCATTCCAATCTCCCATTACTATAACATTTTCATCACCTTTGATATACCTCAGAATGTCATCTATTTCTTCGTAGACCTTTTCAACATCCTCATCATCAGCTTGACTGGTAGGCATATAGACTTGTACCACTGTGGTGCACGTAGGTTTAGTATTGATTTTTGCTACAATAATCCGTTCACTGTATTGCTCATAATATTCCACCCGCTGTCCAAGTTTCCTACTCAATATGAGACCAACCCCTGCTTGGCCATTGTTTGATTTAGTGCTAATGACCCTATAGTCTCCTGACCAAAAGTCCTGTTCTTCCTGCCAGCGCATTTCACTAATCCCAACCAAATCCAACCTCAACCTATCCATTTCCCTTTCTAAGTTTTCTAACTTTCCACTTCCTAGCAGACTTCTAACATTCCACGCTCCGATCCGTAGAATATCAGATTTCCTTTTTGTCACTTCTGTGATGTTAACCCCCTCTCGAGTAGTCCCCACCCGGAGATCCGAACGGGGGACTAGTTTACCTCCGGATAGAAATTTTACAAGGGAGGAGGCCATCATCACATGTAATTATGCATAGAGAGGTGCATATCCTCGGGAATAGCATTACGGCTGTAGTTTCCCGTTGCTTTCCGCCGTGCAGCAGAACGCAGTGTAGCCATTAGTTGGCTTATATTATCAATATCTTAACCGTCTATTAGACTAGTAAAGAATTGATTTATTCTGAAAGGCTGCTACTCCCTTTCAGAATAAGTAAAGAGCAATTCTACTACAAAATACTAACCTTCTACTAACAATTAAATACCAAAATTCTACTAACGAAAAAAAATACTAAAGTTTCACCAACAAACAAATACTACCACTAAAACAGTCTGTCACCAGGCCCACTCACATGCACCCTCACCAGACACACTCACACACCACAGTCTAATAGAACAATGACATATATCTAATAAACAAATCAACTTCATACTTACAATTAAAACTAACTACATACTTACTGTACTGTAATTTGAATTGACAACATTTACAAAATTTTCTAGAAGATAAATATTAAAAAATAAAAATGTTCAAAGCATATCCTTAATCCTCCCGAATTGCCAGTCAACAATTGATTTATTAAAATACTCTTAGAGTTACACTACTACGGACATGGATGGTTCTAGGGCCTTAATACGTGGTTTTCAAGTTCAGTTTGTTTGTTATTCTAAATGTAGGGAATGGAGAGCGTTGTCCAAAATATCAAGTGGACAGTGTTACCAGCAGGGCTTCAAAGTGGAAGTAACACTTGGTGCAATTAGGAGGAACGGTGAGGATTTGTGATAAAGGGCCTAAATGCATGGAATGAAGTGGTCTGTCCGAAATTTCATGCAGACAGTGTTAATCGCAGGGTTCCAAAGGGTAAGTATACAAATTTTGGTTCAGATAGGTGAAATGGTGTAGATTTGTGCCAAAGGGCATAAATGCAGGGAATGGAGTGGTCTGTCCGAAATCGCATGTAAACAGTGTTACTCGCAGGGTTCCAAAGGGTAAGTATAAACATTTTGGTTCAGATTGGTGAAACGGTGTAGATTTGTGCCAAAGGGCCTAAATGCAGGGAATGGAGTGGTCTGTCCGAAATTTCAAGCAGACAGAGTCACTCATTGAGATTTAACCTGAAAAATAGCTAAAAGTGATTAATTATTATTTACCCAGAAGAAGGAGAATATTATTGGTTTTATATCCCTTTTAACTACTGCGGCTTTTAGAGACGTCGGCGTGCCGGGAGTTGGCTTTGAAAGGGATATATAACGTGCCAGTAAATCTACTAACATGCCTCCCTTGCATTTAAGCACCCTCAAATGCTAACTGACTGCACCAGGATTCGATCATGCAACTTTGGGCACAGTTGATGAAAACTTTATCGCTGCTCCACACACATTGTTTTTCATTTGGAATCTCATATTTCCTGCCCAATATAATTGGGCGTAATTTCGTGTTGAGCAACTGAAAGTTACCATTCAATTGTCAATGTGGCAACACTGAAGGATGGCTTCAAATATTTCTATATTGAACAAATAGTTCAAACCATTTAGATGGAAGTCATGTATCTTAACGTTGTAACGATTTTTATGGGGTGAGTGATGATAAACCACAACAAGTCCCACGTTTGAGCGGCAAGTGTAACGTCTTCACTAGTGACCCCTCTACTCTGTCTAAGATATATTGATTGAATGGGTGCCAAGGCCTCAACACCAAATCGAAACCTAAATTTATATTTATCAACACCTAGCTTGGGCAGAACACATTTATAACTCTTCACACTCAGACCGTGGTATGATGAGATCATTAACCCTGACAATACTTGCATTGGGAGAAGGAAGTTGGTTTGTATCTAATGCTACCTATTGAAATCAAAGATTGCATTTTATAAAAATGAATTTAATAGTAAAAAACAAGTTAGTGGCAATTTTAATAATAATAATAATAAACAAATGGAGCTTAAAGATTTTAGTATTACCACCAGAAAATTACGTGAAATTGGAGTCGGAAGGATTACTGAATTTACGATTACTACCAAGCTATGAAGTTACTGAAATTACGATTATAAAAGAATAAAAAGAGAGAGATTACGTAGATATGCGTCATTTGCGCTCACCCTTGGAGATTGTTTCTCCCACGTACATCTTGTTTCAAGAGAGATTGCTGTAGACTCTTGTCCGGCGTCATCTTCTTCGTTTCTTGTCGTAGTCGAATTAAATATTGAAGTTTTAATACTGTTAGTGGTGGATCAAATTCCGAAAGCCACTTACACGGTCTGCCTTTTCACAACAGCACGTATAATACCCATGACTAATTGGTCAGTGGAGTATACCAGTACGAAGTAGTTCACCATTGAACACAGGAAATAAGTCCGTAGACTAATGCGAAGATAATAGTGTACAAAGTAACGGCCCGTCCATAACGGAACCAAAGAATGAGTACGTCCACTTCGGACAAATGTTACAAAGTTAGTCGCTCTGTCTTCACGGCGCCACGTAAAGGGGTATTTTGTTATGATTACATTGATTCATGGGAAAAGTTAAGTGAAACGTGTTTACCTCCAAAAGAGGTATTCTTTAACAAATTAAGTCAAGGAGATGTTAGTCAAGAAGACGATGAACATCCCAAAAATGTGTGGAATCAGTTCAACATTAAAACTCTAGGGGAATATAGTGACCTCTACCTAACTTCAGATGTACTCCTTCCGGCAGACAGCTTTGGAACGTTTAGAAACAAAACACTTGAAACACACCGAGTGGTTGCTGCACACTTTTTTACTTCGCCTGGTTTAAGTTTCGAGGCAATGCTCCTTTACACAGGCATTGAACTGGAATTGCTACAGGATTAAGATCAGATTCTTCTAATCGAGTCTGGAATACGTGGAGGCATATGCCAGGTGTCTCATCGGTTTGCTGAAGCTAACAATAAATACATGGAAAACTATGATTCTCAGAAACCATCGCAGTTTATTACCTATGGTGATGCTAACAACCAATATGGGTGGGCTATGCGCCACTCCCTTCCTTATGGTGGATTTCAGTGGGTTTCTCCAGATACTGTTGATCTAGAAAAACTAAAGAAAGACGACCCTGTGGTATACATTCTAGACGTCGATGTTGATTACCCATCTGACCTTCATGATCTCCACAACGATTTACCTTTCCTACCAGAGTGTACATAACCTAGGGATTCGTCTCTGAAAAAACTAATTCCTCATCTTGGAAATCGAAGGCGATATGATGTTCACTACATGGCATTAAAACAGGCTTTAGATCATGGAATAAAATTGATAAAAATTCATCGTGTGTTAAAGTTTAAGGAAAGACCTTGGTTAAAGGCATACGTTGATTTTAATAACAACCTTCGAAAACAAGCCAAAAATGATTTTGAGAAAAATCTGTACAAATTATTCAACAATGCCATTTACGGAAAAACAATGGAAAATGTCCGTAAAAGAATAGACATACGTCTAGTGACTGACAGCAAAAAGGTAGAAAAGCTAATAGCAAAGCCGACATTTATTGACAGAACAATTTATGGTCCTAACCTAGCTGCTTTCCACATGGCTAAACGTAACATTGTATTCAATAAGCCTATATATATTGGAATGTGTATACTGGATATTTCAAAAACTCTCATGTATTCCCACCACTATGATGTCCTGCTACCCTATTATGGCATGGACAATCTTAAACTCATGTATATGGATACCGACTCGTTCATTTATTTGGTTAACACCCAAGATGTATATCAAGACAAGTTGGATTTCCTAGAACACCTCGAAACATCAGATTATCCTACTAATCACATATGTTACTCTACATCAAACAAGAAAACGTTGGAAAAATTTAATGACGAGGCTTGTGGACAAATTATTAAAGCATTTGTTGGACTTGGAGCTAAAATGTACGCTTTGGACATAAATGGTAATGAAATCAAAAAGTTTAAAGGTATTAACCGAGGTGTTGTCAAAAACTTCATAAGCTTTCAAGATTATAAGGATTGTGTCATGAAAACCAATGTAAAAAGAATACCCATGAACATTGTCGCTTCTAAACAACATGACATTTCATCTATAAGACAAATCAAAATTGCTTTGTGTCCTGGTGATGATAAAAGAGTGATTGATGCTGATGGTATAGGTACACATGCTTATGGTCATTACTCAATCATTAACCATTCTTAAAGGGTTAAGTTATGAATATCAAAATCTTCTGCCTGGAACTATCAAATACATAAAACAAAACAATTTAGGAAATAAAACCATAGCACTACAAAAATAAAAAAATGGTATTCATAATCAAAAATAAATAAAATAGAAAAACAAAATAAAAACAACTGTACAATTTATAACAAAAAAGAATAGACTATATATAAAAATGTATTATGTTTAAATAGTGTACATGTATTTAAAAAAATATTGTAGGGACACTGCTTGTAAATTTGTAATTACTACCCACCTCTCTCCACTCCTAATGAAAAATGAACATGTAAAACACAAATTGGAAAATCCATGTTTCCATATTGACAAAATAGAAAAAACATTAAACTGAAATTTTAAAAACTGTAAATGGGAATTTGGTAAATTGAAAAATGTATAAACAACAAATTGGAAAATCCATGTTTCTATATCATGAAATTGAAAGACTTTAAACTGACATTTTAAAAACTATAAATGGGAAATTGTGAAATTGATAAATGTGTAAACAACAAAATGCAAAATCCATGTTTCTATTTTATGAAATTGAAAAACTTAAAACTGACATTTTTAAAAAACTGAAAATGGGAAATTGGAAAATTGACAAATGTTTAAACAACAAAATAAAAATCCATGTTTCCATATTATGTAATTGAAAAACTTAAAACTGACATTTAAAAAGAACTGAAAATGGGAAATTGGAAAATGTGTAAACAACAATTTGGAAAATTCATGTTTCTATATCATGAAATTTAAAAACTTAAAAATTGACATTAAAAAAAACTGAAAGTGGGAAAATGGAAAATTGACAAATGTGTAAACAACAAAATAAAAATAAAAATACCCCGGTTGGGGTAGTGATCATGTTGTACAGTAGCCTATAAGACTAGCATAAGGATAGTTGCATGTTCCCTTATACTCTTTGTGTATGTGCATCAGCCTTTGGATTAGCCTAAGTTAGGTTTGGTAAAGTTAGGTTTTGTGAGGTTAGGTATGTGACCTTATAGTTTACTCTTTCCGGAAAATGTAAAATCTAAAATCAAAAAATCTTAAATGTAAAATCTAAAAAAAACTAAAATCTAAAATACAAAAAAATCAAAAATGAAAACTGTAAAATCTAAAAAATGTAAAATGAAAAAATCTATAATCTAAAATGTTAAAATGTAAAATGTTAAAATGTTAAATCTAAAATCTTTAAATGAGGTTTCTGTGGGTTAGGTTAGGTTAGAATAGGTTAGGTTAAAACTAAGTTTATTATTTGTGCTCTCACATTTGCTCTTTATTTTTTGCTCCCACTTTTTTGCTCCCCACCTTTTTGCTCCCCACCTTTTTTCTCCCTCTCTTTGCTCCCACTTTATTGCTCTCACTTTTTGCTCCCACTTTTTTGCTCCCACTTTTTGCTCCCTCTTTTTTTGCTCCCACTTTTTGCTCTCATATTTGTCCCCAATTTGAAGTTAGGTTATGTTAGGTTACGTTAGGTTAGGTGTGGTTAGGTTATAACTAAGTTTATTATTTGTGCTCTCACATTTGCTCACACTTTTTTGCTCACACTTTTTGCTCACTCTTTTTGCTCTCACTTTTTTTGCTCGCACTTTTCAGTTAGGTTAGGTTAGGTTAAGTTAGATTAGGTTAGGTTAGGTTCGGTTAGGTTAGGTTAGGTTAGGTGAAGTTAGGTTAGGTTAGGTTAGGTGAAGTGAGGTTAGGTTAGGTTAGGTTAGGTTATAACTAAGTTTATTATTTGTGCTCTCACATTTGCTCTTTCTTTTTTGCTTCCACTTTTTTTCTCCCCACTTTTTGCTCCCACTATTTTGCTCCCACTTTTTGCTCCCACTTTTTTTGCTCACACTTTTTGCTCACACTTTTTGCTCTTACTTTTTGGTCTCATATTTGCCCCCACTTTGAAGTTAGGTTATGTTAGGTTAGGTTAGTTTAGGTGTGGTTAGGTTATAACTAAGTTTATTATTTGTGATCTCACATTTGCTCTCGCATTTTTGCTCACACTTTTTGCTCTCACTTTTTATTTTTGCTCACACTTTTCAGTTAGGTTAGGTTAAGTTAGGATAGGTTAGGTTAGGTTAGGTGAAGTAAGGTTATGTTAGGTTAGGTTAGGTTAGGTTAGGTGAAGTTAGGTTAGGTTAGGTAAGGTTAGGTTAGGTAAGGTTAGGTTAGCATGTTATATGTGTAAGTGGTTGTTTGCAGCGACCATTTTGTGTATTAGCCCTGTGCTAAAAAATAATAAATTAAATATTAAATAAATAAAAATTTATAAATTAATAACAAATAAATAATGGTTAAAAAGCCCGCCTTTGAAGAGTGTGGTTGCGCGTGGCGGCCATGTTGCCCATTAGCCCCTGACCCAGCTATGACTGTCCCCTCCATAAGAATAACATAGAGTGGTTGCGCGTTGCGGCCATTTTGCCCATTCTCCCCTGCCTCAGAACCGCCTTATATTACCTACTCCTGTTAACAATGACCCGTCCACAGGGATCCGCTCCCCCGCCCTCTTACAAAAGCCATGAGTGGGCATGCGTAAAAAACAAAAAACAAGCATGTTAATTCATATTGGCTTTCCACCATATACATGTCTCATGTTTCAAACTCTCACATGTTGCACTTGGAAAGAGAGATTTTCTAAAAAAAATTACAATTTCACCCCCTAGTAGGGGTAGGTTTTATTTTGGGATATAGATATGTTATCCATTGGAAAGGGGGTCTCATCCCAAGTTCAACGACACCTCATTCGTCAAAATCCGACCATGCGTTCGAGAGATATCGCCGCCATCTTGTGAGGTGGGGAGGTGGAGGTGGCATCTGACCTCTCACAAACACACTACTGCGATGGATAGGCCAACATGGAGAGCAGTTGTCCAAGAGGCCAAAACCCACCCCGGGTTTTAGCGCTATGGAGTAAGTAGTAATTAAGTAAGTACTATTGAGTGTTCATGTCTCAGTTCCATAC
The DNA here is from genome assembly GCA_946902985.2 of Meconema thalassinum. NCBI lineage: Eukaryota > Metazoa > Arthropoda > Insecta > Orthoptera > Tettigoniidae > Meconema > Meconema thalassinum. The sequence continues at coordinate 69,359,659 of OX336391.1, read as the reverse complement.
AGAAATACTAAACTTTGTACTAGCTAGCCATAACGAGTTAAAGCGATCTTTCCATATCTAGGACAATTTCTCATTACGGTACATATTTGGCCACAGCAGTTCTCTTCTTAATTTCGGTGGCACAGCTGCCTGAATCAAAAATAACTGAACCTAAGAACATCATTTCTGCAAGAACATCGAATTCCTTGAAGGTATTTGGTTTGGATAATTTCCCAACTCTACAAATGATAATTTTGGTCTTATAGACAGTTATCCGATGTCAACAGATTCCATTTCTATAGAAATGCTTTCCTTGCCTGAGCCAACATATATTTATATCCTCTTTGCTTCGTCCATCACTGGTTATTTTGCTCCCTAATGGACCGTTTTCTTCCATTTTAGTTACCCCCCCCCCCCCTCCTTTTCTTCTGTGTGCCAATTATCGGAATTGTTCTCTTTTCTTCTTGGTTGTTGCTGGCCAGAATAACTGAGCAGATCAGTGGACATTTCTATAATTGCTGATCAGGGTTCGTTGTGGTAACTTTCTGTTATGCCGAATCCTGATTAGTGGCACCTCTTCCCCTTTTACTTCTCTGTTTTTCTGTTACCAGGGACAACCCCTTGTTTGCCTCTGGGCAGACTTCTGTTTTTCTTCCCATGTAGGTTTGATTTTTTTTTTTTTTTTTTGAGCTCCCGCTCCCGTTTTCGGGATGACTTGCTCCCTTTTTCCTTTTATCCCCTTTTATCTACGTGTTTATAAAGGTGCGCGTACTGACGTAAATTTCGTTTATTTAATCATAATCCTGAGATGTCTGCCTGTCCCCGATTCCATCAAGGTAAGTCTCGGCTTACTTTCTTGGCATGTGTGAGTGGGTGCGTGAGCCTTTTGTGGAATACTATGGTGTCTCACCTGTTTAGTATTTCTATATTGTGTTTGTCTGCTTCCTTGAGTACTTTCCCTTACCTTTACCTTCCTATCTCTGTCCCATTTGTTTAGTATGGGTATTTTGGTCTAGATTATCTAAGTGGTGTCTTCGCCCATACGAAAGACCAATGCCGTACGCTACTTACATCTTACCTCATTTTGTTCCTTGATTATCTCATGATTGCGTCTTTTCACGCAAGTCTTCGAGTCTATCTTATTCCCTTTATCGTACGCATCTTACCCCCACTGCACTCAACCTGTTTCCCATCCCTTTATCGTGACATATTTGATGGATTTCTTTCATTTTGCTGTGCGTTACCTTTCTCGTAATTATTTATATACTCGGTTGCTTGTCCCCTTTTTATTTAGTCCATTAAAGTCAGTCCTACGCGTGCTTTTCATTAAGTCTCCGTCCTTTACTAAATCCCCCACCTCCTCTGTTCCTTCTGGGCTATTCAGGATATCGTTCGTGTCTATGTCGGTATGCCCATTTTTCCTGACTTCCTAGTCTAGCCCCTTTAATCATTATTTTTCCCAATTTAGCTTTACTCTACATTAGTATACTTTCCCCTTAATGAATCACTACCCCTCCCTTTACCTCCTACGCTCATGACATTATCTTACTTAATTTCATATGTTTGACATCACCTTAACCTTACTTCTAGCATGTATCGCTTCCTCGTCTATAACTGATCCTTGGTTATTGATCAATATACCTTCTACCCACCTTATCGGCGCTGTGTCTGAGTATTTTATTTAGACTAGTGTTTGGATTATTATTCTACGTTATATCTTTTGATTGTAGGCAAGGCCCATGATTCATTACGAGTACGGAATCTTATTGAACTTGCATTCACTGCTATGTAAATGCACGTTCAGTCCACGCCTCTGATACATTTCACTCCACCTTATTTACCATTATTTGGATCATCCTCCTTTCAACACCTAGTCCTGTTTCATGGGCCCAGTGCAAGACTAAATGTGCACGTTTCCACTGCCGCCACTACAACTGCGTGAAAGGTCAGACCGTTCATATGGTAGGCAGAGCGATGTTTTAAATTCGAAACTGTCCCCCTATACATAACTTCACCTAATTTTCAATTCTGAAATGACATAGGACATCTACCTAGGCCTATAAATACGTCCATCTATTTGTGTAAGTTGGTAAGAGACAACTATATCGTTTGTTTTTAGTTTTTCATGGGCCGAGAATTAAAAGATGGAGGGGAAAAGTCGAGAAGAAAAGGAAGTACAATCAATAAGACATTAAGGAGGATCACCAAGATTTTTATGCAAGCAATACAAATATTCCTTTATTCACTGGATTAGCTTTGAAACGAGGTAAGCTCTGTATCGTATACCTTTATCTCCATTTCCTGCAGATGTGATGGAGAACATGATGTGTAACGTCAAGTGTGAAATTGACATATCTAATAATGTCGACGTGTCACAAGCATCCAAACCCGAAGACTCAACGAATTCTACATGGTTAGAATTCGATCCTTTGTTTTCCACGTCCACTATTCCTGATGTCCGTAATGTAAATTTTCAGTGTGGAAATGTTGCTAAAATCGTGAACAAATGGAATAACCGATACTTCGGGGAGGAAGGCACTTCCTCGGTATTTGAATTTACTACACGTATTGAAGAATTGCGTGCATGCTATGGTTTGGTTCCTGACTGTGTTGTTCAATGCCTCCCTTGCTATTATGTGCATACGCCCTGAAATGGTATCGTCTTATACAATACCCTTTTAGTTCATGGTCTGGATTTGTGAGAGCTTTGTAGGAGAGGTTCACCCCATCAGATTTTGGATACACTTTAAAGAACGAAATCTACTCGCGTACTCAAGCATTTGGTGAAAGCATCGATGACTACGTTGCTTCTATTCGAACCATGATATCCCGCCTCCCTGCTTCACTGTCATTACGTGAAACTGTTGACACTGTATTTCGTAATCTGCACCCAGCGTATAAACAGTTCAATCGACAATCATCGGTATTAGATCTTGAAGACATCCTCGTCCAAGGACGTGAGTTTGAAGCAACTTCCCGATAGTGTAAATTCTATTCTCCACCTCCACTGCCTTCAGAATCTATGTTCCCAGAGTTAGCGTTTGGCATCGATGAGAGAAGTAATGAGACCTATATCCCTATATGTAAGCGACGTGGGAACTCGGCACCCGTTCGTTGGTCAACATTACAATCTAACAATCGAGGCAATAGCTCGCCCTCTTTCGACATTTCCCGTTGTGTAAATTAGCATGGATCTAATGTTCGCTTTAACGCTGTGAACCATGTACAAGATAATACTTCCCGATTCCAACTATCATAGTTTAAATGCCCGTCATCGTGTAAATGCTCCCCGGTCTTCTGTGCAATGCTGGAACTGAGCTACTTAGCAGCACTTATCCTGCTGGGTTCTGATTTTATGAAAAAGACGGGGTTGAGGTTAGACTTCAGTGATGACACTTATAGCTCACATGTTTATCGTGAATGTTCGGAACCGCGAAAACAAAAATTTGTTTTGGGTGTGGATTACAGGGAGTAACTAAACTGATCTGTCCTCGCTGTAACAATAATGATCATTCGGGAAACTATTACAGCCTTGTGATGAGGAACCCGGTCGTGAGGCTGTGAATAACTTTTTCTGTAAGGATTATACTTCCGTGGTACCTGATGTCCCTTTCGCAATAATGGTTCAACCGTGGGTTCCCCTCTTTATTTCCCGTCTGCCTTTCCCAACTCTTTTAGATAATGGTGCATGTCGTAGCTTCGTGCAAAGTTCCGTTGTTGAGAAAATTACTCCC